>VWZK01007378.1:0-46872 GCA_013396935.1 Baryphthengus martii
CCTCGAGTACTGTGCCCAATTCTGGGCACTACAGTAAAAGAAAGACTTTGAGGTGCTGGGGCAGGTACAGAGGAGGGCAACGAAGCTGGTGACTGGATTGGAGCTCATGTCTTCTGAGGAGAGGCTGAGGGAGCTGGGATTGTTTAGCCTGAAGAAGAAGACGCTGAGAAGACACCTATTGCTCTCTACAGCTACCTGGTTGTAGTGAGGCCAGTGTTGGCCTCTTCTCCCTAGTAACTAACAACAGGACAAGAGGAAATGGCCACAAGTTGTGCCAGGGACAGTTCAGATTAGATACTAGGAAGAATTTCTTTACTGAAAGAGGAGTTAAGCATTGGGACAGGCTGCCCAGGGAAGTGGTGGAGTCACCATTCCCGGAGGAGGTCAAAAAAACTGGGTGGATGTGGTGCTTTGGGACATGGTCTGGTGGTCATGGAGGTGTTGAGTGGAAGGTTGGTTTTGATGATCTTGGAGTTCCTTTCCAGCTGTAATGTTTCTTTGATTCCATGTGATCAGGACTTTGGGTTAAACACAAACATTTATTGGAAAATTTTATAGGGATGTAGAAATCGTAGTCTTTGCAAGAATTATACAATAGAAGTCCTTAAGAGCTAATAATACCCAAGAATTGTCAAGGAGCTCAGCTATAAAATTGTTTAAATGCTGTCTATAATGAATCATTTTTTTTAGTCTGTTAGATTCCTTTACTGAAGGAATGTAGCAAGCAGTACGGTGATAGTTTAAAATGACCAAAAAGGGAACTACAGGCTACTGCAACAGACCAGCCTGGAAGGAAGAGTATATAGAATGGGATTAGTAGACATATGACGTGCTTTCTGTTTACAAGAAGGGAGACAGAGCACTGCTTTCATAACAGGAGTTTTGTCTTAGAAATGAAGCTAAGTGATGACATGTGAAGATGAGTGTGCTGGTTAATGCAGGTCACTGTACTTTCCATGATTTTTGATAAGAACACTTAATAAAAAAGTTCTGAGAAATACTGTCAGGACATAAGTGCAGAAAAAAGCTTCCTCATTGACAACTAATTAAAAGATAAGAAACAAAAGTGAGAACTAAATTGTCACTTCTGAAGTTGCATAAAACCTCATGGTAGAGAGTGACTAGACAGTAGAATGGACAATTTTGAAAATCACTGTAGATAAACGCCAAGTAGTGCACCCAGAGGAAAAACAGGTAATGATGCATGTGTGGTAATGGTCTCGTGCTGGTCAGGAAATAGTTTATGTCATGGTGAGCGATTCAGTGAAAATGTCAGCTCAAATTTTGTTGAGAGTTGAAAGGCAAATAGAAGGTTAGGATTTATTAGAAAAGGAATAACTAACAAAATTAAAAACACCATCATGGAGTTGTACAAATCCACATGTGCATTGCATGCATATTTCTGGTCATCCTTTTTCAGGAAGTATGTATAACAGAACGAGAAAAGTACCCAGAAGGATTACAAGATTGGAATAAGTTTTATGTGAGGAGACACTAGGTAGACTATGGGCTTTTTAGTTTTTGGGGGAGAGCCATATAAAGGGAGTTTTATAAAACTATATTTCAGAGGAGTTGAATTTAAACAGAGAATCTGCTCTAGTAAAACAAATATGTTCTCTTACATGTTGCTGAGCTTACTGTTGCAAGATGTTGTACATACAAAAAGTAGAAACAGTTTTCAAGAAGAGATTAAATAAGTTCAAGAAAGATCCATCAAAATGTGTACATTGGCAATATGTATTTTAACGTATCGTTCAAAAAGTCCATGACCACTTATTCATTCAAAACTGGGGAGTATATCAGGGGAAGTACTATTCTTAACTGCTGCTTTTATTATTTCCTTAAGCGTCTGTGCTTGGCCATGACTAGGGAATGGATACAAAGCTCTGCGGAGCATTAAGCTGGCTACTCGGCTCTTTGGTGCCTGTTCAGCCCTTGCAGCCGCACAGGATCAAATGATAGAAATGCTCTTTCAAATTATTCTCTCACCCTGGGCTGAGAGTGTTCTTCTGTGTTCCAACATGTGTGTTCTCATCATCCAGAAGTGGATGCATTTCACAAATTTGAGCAAGCAAGCAAAACCGACTGACCTTTTCAGGCAAGTTATTTGCTTACAACTTTTGCTCTCGTCTAAAGGGGACTGCCCTGCGTTTCTGTGAAGTGTCTCTATTTCAAGTGAACTTTCTTCCTCACTCGCTGTAACAAACAGAACACTCCGATAAATGTTTGTAGCTCATTTCAGTGTTAGTTTATGGATCTATAATGATCGCTGTTTCACGAGAGTACATCGCTGGTTTTTTTCAGTGTTTGTAATTTATGGTAAACTGAAAGGTCTACAGATAGATGCAATTATTGTTTAAGACTCTGGGCCACTTTTAGCTGTATCAACTGTAACATAAGCAAACAGAATTTAAGGAGGCCATCAGCAAGTTCCTGGCTGAAATTACGTACAAACTTGAATTGGAGTCATTGAAGTTAGGGCGTATTAAAATGCAAATGTGGAACTCCAGCTACTCAGTAAGAGGCATGTGGGAAGAAACATAGAACTGGATTGTTTTAGACCTAGATGATTTCTCTGGCAATTGGTGATTTTCCTAGCATAAGGGAGAAGGTCTTGTTCAGTAATGTGAAAGCATAAGTGTTTTTAGAAGAAAAAAGTTTCCAGAATTTAAGACCATTACTTATTTTTCAAGAGTTTCTGCCTTAGCTGGTTGTTGCAGTTATCATTGTTTCTGGTAAGTTCCATTTGAGATGAATATGTAGTTTGTAAAGAATAAATCTGAAGTGGTTAACATCTGGCAAATATAGACCAATAAAACCCATGTCTAATGCAGGAAGTAAGAATTTAGTAAGAAATGTTGAGCTTACCTGCATTAAATTGTAATGCTGCTTTTGTTTGTAAAAATAGTTGTGGGTGGATTGTTTGTGTTATAGTTGCCTTGTATCATAGAGGTCGAGGCGTTCCAGGTTAGGTCACACAGATTGGTTTTGGACAGATAGAATTTATAACTTGAGCGTAGCACTGCTTAAGACAAACCAGTAAGTTCTGCTGTAGCTGGGTCATCTCTGTACATTTAGGACTGGCAGGACTAGGGTTCAGGCTTGGAGCTGGGGAGAAGTCGATAGTAGGGCTTGGAACTCCTGTTCAGACTAACGATGACTGAGGACTAATGCGAAGTGTAGAAGAGCATGGAAAAGTGCAGCGTGGCTGGCAACAGCTGCTACCTGTGCCCTGGTGCAAATGCACAGGGAATTCCCGAGTTAGTGTTGATATTGAATTTGGATCAACGGCAGCTGAGAACAATAGACTTCAAAATGCTTTTGAAAACTGCTGGAGTAACTTTGGAGTAGGCTGAGACTATTCAGCCTGCATCCAGTCCTGCTGTAGGTCAGTGTTCACAGAAATTTCTTTGAAGGGGTTGGTTACTTGTTACAGCCTGAGCCAACTCTTCAAGATTATGTTTAGGTCTGGAAAAAGCAGCTTCCAAACTTAGCCTGATTTTTGTGCATTTGTGTGGCGTTGTACTGAACCTAATGAATTTCCCAGGACTGAGACCATGATGCAAAGATGCTCTAATTGCCTCACTGCCTTTTGGAGGGAAATCGTTTTGCCCTTTTTATTTATTTTGTCTAATCCCTCTTGCTCTGAATAACAAAAAATTGACTTTGTATTGAGTCCTTTAACTGAGTGTATTAATTAGTCAGTGTGGTTAACATCTGTCGTATCTGGTGTATCTTGCTCAATTCAGGCAGAAAATGTCATGTGGAGTTTAACATTTGATAGGGTTTTACATTTTTGAATGTTTTAAGCTTTATAGTGTTAATTGGTGAAGATAAAAGTGCACCCATAATTGTTACTACAAGAGTTTGCTTTGCAAACTTCAATACTTGAAGTCCTAAGATTTGACACAAAAGCTTCCACAAATAGATGCAAAATTTTTATGTTTTTATACTACTATGAAGTTAACTGACTTGATGTCAGGAATGGCTTGTCAAAATAGTACCTAATTAAATATTTGGTACTGTTTTCTGATTTTTTAATTTTGAGTTTTTGAGTGTTGGCTGGTTTAGCACAGGAAGCCAAATCTGGATTGGCTCTTAACTTTCTGTAAAATATAATATTCCTGCTTTTTATATGGTACCTTATTTGGCACATCTGTCTAAAACCAAAGGAACTCAAATTCCTGATCAAGAAAATACATGCATTGGTAACTTTTGACTTGTTCTCTGTTTATGTTGTGCTTGAATGCTTTGGTTGTATTAGAAGACTTCTTATCTTCCTGTGACGTATGTAAAAATGAGTTCCTGTATACAACAAAACCCCAGCATCTTAAATTGCTTTGTTAATGAACTTTTAGATACAGGTTCTCAAAGTAGCAAACATTGAGTGGAGTAACTATGAATGTTGTTATAAAATTATTGCAGACTAAGTAAAACCTTTTAAGGAAACTATCTGTAAGATTCAGGTTCTATATAAAAAATGTGAACAGAGAAACAGAGAAACAGATGGCACTTTTACTCTGGTCTTTTTAGAGAAACAGTTCTGTGAAAATATCTCTGGAAGCAAGGGAAAATTAGTGAAAATAACTTGTGTCGTTACTGAATGCTGTCTGTTAAACAGATGTTAAAACTGCTGAGGCATGTTACGCTGACACCTTGCTGTTGAAGCAGCCAGAGGGGTGGAAGGTCCCGCAGAAACATGTGTTGCATAATAACCATAGTTGTAACAGTATGAATTATCTCTGTTTTAAAAGTGCTGAAAGGTCCTTATCTCACTATCGCTGATTGTAGATGCCAACTAAAAAGAAGTGCCTAAATGTCATTAGAAAAAGAAATTTCACCATCTACCCCTCCCCTTTAAAAATATGGGTGACTGGGACTGTAATGAATTCCATGCAACGAAGTATTTATTGCTTTGCAAGACAGAGAAAACATTACTTAGAATCCATGAATTTGTTAAGATCTTAACATGATAATTGAATTGTGGTGTTTGTTGTTTTTTTTTTTTTTTTAAAATGTGGTTCTCCCATAATGAATAGCATTTGCTGGCAGTGTTCTATAGAAGAAAAAAGCTCACTTTTCACAAATTAGAGTTCAAGAGAATCAAATAATATACTCACCGCAGCATGAGAAGAAAAATAGTTAAAGTTACTAGTGTAGCTCAGTGACGTTTTTATTCATTCTCATCGAGCTTGTAACTAATGTTGATGCTTGGGTATTTAAGCAAGAAGAATGTAGGTTTTATAAGGGATCTATTGAGCTCTTGTTTTTGTAAGCAGCGATAGTCTGGATCACTGTTTGTTTTTTCTGTTTGAATTGATACTTTATATTCCTTCCAATAAAAGCTGTATGCTTTCTCATTTTGCCATACAGCTGTAGATTTCTGTGTGAAGGCTGACTTACGGACAACTACCTGTCTGTTTAGTCAGAGAAAGACTGGGAATGTACTTAGGTTCTAATTCATGCACTAACACCAACAAAAATGAGTCACAGTGTTGGTAGTGAAAATACTTGTTATTTCAACACCCTAATCTTACACAAGAGCTGTTCCAAAAGGTGCTGTGGTGAATCCAGCAATTAAGAATGGCATTGAATTCAGTTAACTCATCAAACCTTTAAGTTTGATGATGCCATTTAAGTGTGTGAATCTGATAAGCATGTCTGTTTAAAATTCAGTTTCAGGTGGAAATTACAGAAAAAATCCAAAATCTTAACAGTTAAGACTTATTAAGAATATAATCATAAACCAGACGAAAATCGGTTTTGGACTGGATTACTTTCTTTTGGTGCTTTTCCTATTTGAGCACTCACTTTGGCACTGCAGTAGAGTTCTTTAAATGTATTGTATACAGCAGCTGTCTGTCCTCACATGTTTTTAATAACTTTCTATAGACTAATCCAATAAATCAGTAAAATAAAAGGCCTCTCTGTTAGTGTACTATATCGTTAATTGAGGTTTATGCAGTTATGGTTTGGCACTCAAAGTTTGAGTTTTCTGGCTGTTAAGAAGTTAGGAGTTAACAAGAACTGACCCACTTGTCCCTCTTGAAAAAACTGGGATGTCTACTCTCATGAAATCGAGATCCAGACAGTTTCGGCTCCATTGGCGTTTAATTGTTAATGTGTGCGACGTCTGTTTTAGAGCTTCTTTGGCACTTCTTTGAAGGCAGTTAGTCAACTTGTAGTGAGGCACATTGCTTAAGAGCATTCCTGCTATCTGATCTATGTAGTAGTTGTTTGGATGTCAACAAAAATCTCCACTGGACGATTTTACTCTCTGGCTGGAGGAGAAAGTACTGGTTAAAGGTTGGTTATCGAGGCAAGTTCTGCTAAAAATAGCAGGAGAGACGGCAGAGGAATAAAGTGAATAACAGGAGCCGGTACTAAAATAATGTCGGTAACAAACACAATGTTCTGAGGTTTTCTAAAATGCAGCAGACTTTTGTCCCACATTCCAGTAATTTATTTGAAAGGCATGTTCCATTTTAGGATTGCCAAGAACTTTACAAATACTAAGCCTTTCAACATGTCTAAGGTATGTGCGGTGCCATTTTAAAAAGAACCTCACAGGCAAAAATGATAGCTATATTTTTCCAGAAGCTTGTAGTCTATAATAATACAGAAAGTTTTCCTTCAGGAGTTCAGGGAAGCTTCGGACTTTTCAGGTGTGAAAACATGTTACAGCTTTGTATCTCAAATGAGTTTCTGAACTAAAAAGGTGGGTGTTTTGCTTTTATTTCGCTCCACACCCCTCCCCCTGCCCCATGTCTCTAGGTTTCTAGCGTGTTATCATCTATGACAAGCTCTGCAGTCTAGCTGGGCTTTTCGGAAGTGTGAAAATTAGAGCTTAAACAAATGTGAAATATTAGTTCTCCATATATGTGTGTGATTTAAAGATGAAATAGACAAACTTAAAACAACAGAGCTAAAGAAGAAAGGTACCAGAATTTTATTAAGGGAGAAAGACCTGCTTTAGGAAGTACCTGTAGTCTTTAATGTCAGTGCTGTTTGAATGAATGCCATCAATGGAACAATAAAAAAAGCAGGATTGGGTTGCAGTTTTAATACTGTAAAACACTGACATTGAAAATTAAAAATATAGTCATGATATAAGAAAAGCAAAACACACAGCTTTGCCCTGAGGTGAAGGGAATAGATGTCGGTGAGGTGCAGGGCCTCACAGTGGAAAGTTTTATGGAAGAAGACCATGAAAATCCTTGAATAAAAGCTTATGGGACATCAACAGATTTAGGAAAGAGTAGACACCAAATCTTCTGTTAGCAGGAAAAATCAGGAAGGCTAGAAATCCGGAAGCTGCGCAGGCTACACTGCAGAAGAATTTCACAGTTCCTCCCTCTGTCTGTGCAAAAATGCGTAGTCTTGTTACAGTGTAGGTTTTTGGAAGACGCTATAGGCTTATATATACCTTTAAAAAATTTCATGCCCTCTTGATTTTAGCACACAGGCAGTGGTATGTCTTCATGTGCCTCTGTGGAGGTTTGCAAAGATTTCCAAATCACAAATGAGCTTGAAACAACTCAGCACATGCTCCAGCAATCCGATAAGAAGTAGAGTAGAGTACTTTGACTACTGGCAGCGATTATTGGTGAATGCTGGAATTACCTACGTAAATTACTAAAATCTTAATTTCTTTGGCAGGAAAAAAATGAATGATCAAAAGTAAACTGTTCAATGATACCGTGTATTGTCAGTGCCTCTGCTGGTACTACAGTCTAAGTTGGAGGGAATCAAGCTGCAGAGTTGCTGCTTTCATAATCTGCTCGTAGGCAGACGGTCCAGACAGCCAGTCTTTCGGATTTTATTTATTAAAACTAAATTCCTCAGTGTGTGTAGGCAAATAGTATTTTTTTCACAGATGTAACAAATTTTAGCACATTTTCAGATGTCAAAAGGAATGTTGGGCATGGGATAGGGAGATGCCAAACCTGAAGCTCCTGTTACCAGGCTTGGGACCACTGGAATTGCTGGAACTACCAAAGCATTTATCACAGACAAAACTTACTTTTGCTTAATCTTATTTTTCACAGTGGCTGCATTATTTTGAAAAGAAAAAAACAAAGTTTATATATGCCTATTTTTAAACAGTTGCCTAGGCTTATAGAAATTGTCAGGCACTTCTAGGAGGAAGGTCTTTAGTTCTGTGTTAATCGGTGATAAATAATTAGGTGCTTAAGCCTATGTCAAGATGACTCTTTTTTTTTACTGAAACAGCCAAGGGAAAATGGGTCTGTACTCTTTCCCTTTAGGATGTTGTTTCTACTGGAGATGCTGACAGTCTCAGTCCTGATGCTGAATAACTCTTGTTTGATTAGCATTAGTCTGTATGAGTTAACAAACAATTTAAGTCTTCCTCAAAAAAGCTCCCTCAAACTTCACTTATTTTGAGGAAGGCAGAACTGACCAAGGCTGTGAGTGTTGGGTCAATCAGCACTTGTTCTGTACAGAACAAGTTTTATTGTCTATGATTTAAGAGTGTCTTTAAGTTCTTAGAAAGCATTACTGTGCTATCAGGGCTTGGGGAAAGTACTTGTAAAGCACTTTGCAACTTTACTGTGTTTTTTGTTTGTTTTTATTTTCCATAGACTCGAGATGATTTTCTTGGGCAAGTGGATATTCCTCTTTATCAGTTACCGGTTTGTATTTTTTGTTTGTTTTTGTTTTTAAGACTGTGAAAGGGAAAACTGATTCTGTATGCAACTTCATTAGTCATCTAAGGAAGTTGACCATACCGATAGTGTAAGTGATTAAATTTTCCTGCTCTGTGGGGTTTTTGTTTGGTATTCTTTTGTGGATTTGTTGGGGGGTTGGGGGTGGGAGGTGGTGTTAGTGCTGGTATTTACCAAAAAATGTCAGTTACCTTTTGTTTAGCTACTGGTTTTTGCTGCTGTGAGTAAGGAGTGCTTTTAGCTCTTTCAAGAATGAAAACGCAAGGTTCAAAACAGTCTTAAAGGCAAGAAGACTTTAAAATATTTTCTTTAAAGTCTACAAATTTACTTTTATTGTCATAAACAGATACAGAAGAGGGTAAGTGGGAAATAACAGCTGGTGTTGCTTGTACCTTTTTGGTTTTAGTTTTTGTGTTTGTATTCCTTTTGCAAAGCACATTCTGATTTTTAAAGAAATATTACAAAGAACACTGAAATAAGTAAGCCTTTTCATTTTCTTCTTTTCCGAGATCTCAAAAAATTAGCAAATACTAACAGATTTTTCAGCAACTGTTTTAAAGACAGGATAACAACCGTGGCAAAAGCTTTCCAACAGCAATTGTTCTTTCGTTCTGGTGAGAACCGTGGTCACAGATATGTCCCATTTTCCATCGTAACTAGGATGTGAGATCACACTAACTCCTCTCACTCGGTCAGGTGGATTGGAAATACTGACCATAAGGTCACCCTGGAGAAGAATGACTGCATTTTCACTTCCTGCTAATAAGCTGGACAGCAATATCTGGAGTCTTTTGGAGATACTGCATTTCCTTTCTTTTTAACGTGAACTAAATTATGGAGCCTCACTTGAGTATTTTCATGGCTATTTTCTTATCTTCCTCAAACGCTGAATTTCCCATCTCCTCTTTGTTTCCATCTTCCTGGTCCTTTGTTCTTAATTACCTGGTCTTGCCATCTAAATCAGTTTGTGTTGTATTGCCCCAAATATAGGTGGATTTTTGGGAAGTAAATAAATATATCTTGGGTAAATAAAATCAGTTTATAATTTTTTTTATCACATGCAGTTTTGGTTTTGCTTGATAATACACAAATCAGACTGTTCATAACTAAAAAGAGCTGGTAATCAGGGACGTGTGAAAAGTGCAAATCATCTACAAGGTAAGATAGTTGGCAGATATGAATTTGCTCTTTCCAACCCCAAAATATATTAATCCAAAATGTTATTTAGCATGAATCTAAGGCAACTGTTCTTTTTGGAAATTCGGAAAAATAATTATGAAACTTAGATTAAGAAGATAATATTTTTCTCTCCTCTGTGAGGTATTTCCACAGTGGCTTATTGTATCTGTGGTAGAAATGATATAATGTTAGGGGGAGAGGGCGGCAGACCCAAAACCCAAGCTTAATTCCATTTTAATGTTAAAGTTGTCGTCACCTTAGTTGTAAGACAATTCTTTTTATAAGTATAGAGCCTGATCTTGCAGGTAATGCCAGTGTAACACACATACTGTTACAGGATTGAAGATCTGCATTTTAATTCAGTGAGGGGGGGAACACTTCAACTTGAGTGTAGTATTTCTAAATTGTATTAATAAGAGCTTACGCTGAAATGTCTGAAATACAAGAGAGCATTTTTCATTCTGAGATTTGGTGCAGTAGTTAGCACTTTCAGTAAAATTTAGCTTAATCTTAGGACTTTTTTAGAACAAAGCTCAACAGTTCCAAATAAAATTCTCAAGTCTCTAACATAGTAATGTCTAACCTTTAGATTCTGGATTTCTTTTTCTTACTTTTTTTTTAGTTTGTTTTGTTTCTTTTCAATCCAACATTTGACACGCAAATATTTTTTTAATACACTGTTATGGAATTGGCTCACCCTTTGAGGATTGCATCACCTGCCGTTGTTCTTAAGTAAAAGGCCTACAAATATAGTAATTACAAGTTCTTCTTCATATTATACAACACTTCTTGAAGTGGTTAAAATGTACTGATCAATGAGAACCTAGAGCTACTCCCTAGAACTTAAAACAGCTGAAAAAGGAAAGAAAAAGTCCTCAAAACAGAGATTTACAAATGTTTCTAAACATATGGTATTGTAAAAATCAAATATTTTTTTGGTAAGAATCGCAGAACTTCGGAGGGATTACAAATATTTATGTTAATTGGAAAAATAAATATCTTTGTTTTCTATAATAATCCCTCATGTATGTTCCTCTACCTGTACCTGGGATGTATATTTATAGAATTGTGTCTGTTTACCTCTGTGCTTCTTCCTGTTCAATTTTGTGAATCAGAACAGAGATGCTCTCAGAATGGATTCTTCTGTGATTGCGTTTTATCCCCAGATCTTAAAACTAGAAATGGCTTTTTATATATGTTCTATGTAAAAATATTTGAAAAATGCTGAGGGAGGAAAAAGAGTTATGGTAGATCTTTTAAATGTGAAAATTGAGAATCTGTTCCTTGATTTCAGGCTAAGGAGTTGGGTTTTTTTCCGTGTGCCTTACAAACTGTAATATATGTATATATTGAAAGGCAATTTTTTCTGCATGAACTGGGGAATTAGTCTTATTGCTAAGATTAAAGTTGCTATTACTGTACCTAAAAATAATTTCAATTTTAATGTTATATGGCCTTTAAAGAAACTTACTGTAAATTTCTGATGATGTTCTTTAACTTCAAGTGTTTGATACAGATTTTTCTTAAAAAACTTGTCTTACTCCAGACAGAAAATCCAAGTATGGAGAGACCATATACATTTAAGGATTTTGTTCTTCATCCAAGAAGGTTAGTTAATATCACGTAAAAATTCTACTTTTCATATCTAAACAATGCTATTATGTAATTACTTGTACATATGTAAATATTGTCTAAATTGTTATGTTTTTAATCAAAAAAATTTGAACATCAATGGAGTAAGATATTTGTGGTTCTGTTAAAAAGTCAGCAATTGTTTAAACGTAAATGTTTGTGTTGAGAAACTTAAGAATAATCCTCTCACTGCGCTCTTTCAGCTATTTTATTTCTAGGTAACAATTTCACAAATGCACAACAATAAAATTTTATTTTCTCTTCTACAGCCATAAATCAAAAGTTAAAGGCCACCTTAGATTAAAAATGACTTACTTACCTAAAAACAATGGGTCTGAAGAAGAAACAACAGAACAAGCTGAAGAATTAGAGGTAGGAAAAAGACATATTTATTGCTGAAAAAACTGGCAAATGTCTTCAGCTATTAAGAGGAGTTACAGTAAAAATGAATGTTAGGAATCACTAAGGTATAAATAGTGTTTTAGAAACAAGCAAGTTAAAACTTTTAAGTCTGCATAAAAAGTCTGGAGAAATTTTTCTAACTGAAGGAGTGATTTTTGTCATATATCTAAAAAAGAAAACGCACATTAGGCTTTTGATTTTGTTCTGGTACTGACTTGCCGTATGTCTATGTAACTTTTCTTGGTTTAGAATTAATGGAAGTGTCATTGCTCAATATCTTTACTGCTGTTTAATGTTGTTTGATCTGAGCCAGTCACTGATAACTTACTGGGTTTAGAATTTCAACTCTCCAATTTATAAAGACATTTTGATCTTTACTGCTTTACATTTATGATCTCTTTAAGCGCACCCAATTTAGATGAATGCATTTCTTTTCAAGACTTAAACAACTCTAATCAGCAGTAATTAAGCTTTTTGTTACAAAATTATATGCTCATCTGATTAATACGTTTGCAGCATACGTATTTAAAGTTATTTACTTTTTTAATCTATTCTATTAATGCCATTTAGTTTTCTGGAATAAACACCTTTTGATGCCAGTATGTTTAAGAGATTTGCATTAAAAATAAGATTTCTGCATGCATAATTTGTCCTATCATTTCTTGAGAAATATACAAAATAAACCCCCGAACCATCTTACTGGCTTAAGATGCAGTGGAACTGCACCTTAAAAAGGGGGTGGTTTAATAAATTGAGATACTTTTTTCAACTTTGGTAATTTTAAACGTAGTTAATATTATATCCCTTAGCCCGGGTGGATTATATTGGACCAACCAGATGCTGCTAGCCAGCCGCAGCAGCAGCAGCAGGAATCTCCTCCGCTGCCTTCAGGCTGGGAAGAAAGGCAAGACATCCTCGGCAGGACCTACTATGTCAATCATGAATTCAGAAGAACACAGTGGAAAAGACCAACTGCTCAGTATGTCTTTCAGCCTGATAATTCAGGTCTTACATTAGCTGGCGTAACTAGCTCCCTCTAGTTATGTTGAAAGCAAGGAGAACTGAAAAGTGAACAGCTTGAGAATCAGTAGAGAGCTTTCCGTAACTTAACGCTCAAGCCCACCTGTAATGGTCCCTGGCTAGTGGTCATTTTAACTGCACAGAACTTTTCCTGTTTTCTAGAAGTATGCATTCAAATAGAAACTGGTTGTAGTTGCAGGAGATAACTATAGTAATGGAAAGAAAAGTATTTTCTGGCTCTAAGCCTGGTTTCTCTTTCCTAGCAAGGCTTGCATTAAATTATTTGCCTTGTTTGTTTTTGTTTTTTTTCGTATTTGGTCTTGGTATGGTTTGTTTTTTTCTTGTATATTTTTTTTTTTCTTCCCCTTGGCATGTCAATGACAAATATAATACTTGGAATACTATCTGGTCGTTTAGTTTAACTTACAATTCGTGTTGACACGCATGCTTATTTTTTTTAAACAGTTTCAGATTAATTTTTGTAGCTCATGACTGTTTCTTTTTCTTCTGCCAAAATGACCCTAATGTATGTTTTTGCTGTTAGCCCAGCTTAGAGTTGAAAGATACATGGCTACTCTATGCTGACTTCCTGCTCTCGTAATAGGGACAACGTAGCTGTTGCAGATACTGGTAGCATGCAGTTGGAGGCCCAGCATGTGTTCACTCATCGGCGACAGATATCAGAGGATACAGAAAATCTTGACAACAGAGATTCCCCCGAGGTAAAAACAATCTCTAAATATTTCTAAAATGCAAGTAATTTTTTAATCTAGTCAAAAAAGCTCATATCAACTGTTTGTAACTTGGAATTACTTTTAAAATTAATTTTTTTTTCCTTTATTTTCTCTTTAAAGAGCTGGGAAATTATAACTGAAGATGAGGCAACAATGTATACCAGTCAGAACCTTCAAATACCTCTCTCACAGAGTAATTGTGATATACAGACTCATCTTGCAGAAGAATTGAATACCAGACTTACTACCTCTGGAAATGCAGCTGCTGGCCAGTCAGCAGCCTACACTGTAAATTATTTTTCTCATTCTAATAGTGTACAGAAATATCTACAATATTTTGCACAAAAGGTTACTACGGATTGAATTAGATCCATACGTGCTTAATTAAAAAAATATATTTGTAATTTCATCTCAAATGCAAAGAATTTAATTATAATGTTTTTACTATAGAACCCCATCTAAACAAGCATTCTATTCTTCCCCACTTTGTTTACATGAATTTCTGCCTGAGATTAAAACAGACTTGCATGAACTATTTTTCAGTCTGTAGATCTACCTCTTATTCTAGTGCCTGCCGTACTGAGTGCTGCTGAAAACTACAGCTGAAGGGAGCTGTCTATATCCTGAAAGCTTATTTCTAAGCAAGTGGTGCTATATTGGTTACTTTTTTCACTAGGACAGGTTTTAAGGTAGCTCAATTTTTATTGTCAGTATTGGGGTAAGGTTTTATGATCGGGCTGAATAAACCTAGTGACTCCATAGCAGTGAAAAAGGGATCTTGCTCATACAGTTCCACAGCCCTTGTGCCAGTTACACAACTTGTCTGACCCCTCAGTGAGTCTGTTCAGCTTGCTAACTCAGCAGACAATTATACTCTTTCCCTCAACTCTATTTTTTTGCAGTTTTAGCAAACTGAAACAGCACAATGGGTTGTCTGACACATACTGTGGTGTCAAAGGGGAAGCAGCAGGAGTACACAGCCAGGAGTGAGACTTGGCTTTTTGGTGGTAGTGAGCAATTAAATAAGCTCAGCTGTCTTGTGAAACCCGAGCTCCACAAACAGCCATGTAAGCTGATATGTGACTTGAGAAATCTGCTGCCCATTGAGGAAAGCCTATAGAGGTGACCAGACCATCTAGTCTGTAGGATTTTGGTATTTAAATAAAATCATTATCCTTTATGGTGCCGAGAATACCGTTCCAAATGTACATTTGTAATTGACTGTGTTTGTTCATAGGCATCTCTAGTGTTGCTGCAAAGAGCAAAGTGAGAGTAACAAGACTTTACTTCATCTCTGTTATTCAGAATCCTGTGGATAGCAAGAAAATTGTTGTTTCAGCTTGCTTGGGTGGCCTAAGCAAAGGAATAGATAGATGTTGAAATTATTTGCAAGAGCTAGCTAGAATGACAGTCTTGCCTCCCTTCTCCTCCATCACCTCCAAAAAAATAAATTAAACTTAATCATGCTTTTTCTTTGAAGTATTCTGAAAGGGTACATAGATAGGGAAAAAATTCCTTCAAATAATCAGGGAAGTTCTGGAGCAAGATGAATTACAGTTGCTTAATTGTAGCAGATGAGATCTAAATATGGCTCTAGGCAGAAAGATGGGTGCTTATGCAAAGACCAGGGATTGAATTACTCTTCTCAAACTGGATATTTCAGACTCTCATATCTTGTCATTATTAACCTAATCTACCCTCTGAAAACTTGGGTTAGCTCTGATACATTGCAGGCTTTAGTCTACTAGTGATAACGTAGTAAGTTTTACACTGTAAATTCAATTGTAATGTAACTGGTTGAAATTAACTGTAAGGTTTTATGTCTCAAAACATTTATTAGGTTTTTTCACGAGACTATTATTCTGCTTTCAGGTTATAATAGACACTATGTACTTAATGTTTCTAGCATTGTTAGAACAGGAGTTTCAAAAACACTAAATCAGCGTTTCAAAACCAATAGGATGCTTTAAGACAAAAACTGTAATAAAATGTGATAACCACTGTTGACTGCTGCCATCCTTAAAGCTGCAGTAATAGCTAATATGTCATTCCTCTTTACTACTTCAAGAACCATTCCAGCAGAAGAGGTAGTCTGCAAACATACAGAGTTGAAGAGCAACCTGCACATCCAGTGGTATGTTTTTTTTTTCACAAAACACAGGCTTCTGTAGCAGGAGAAGGTGAAGGATTTTCTTCATATAAAACTTTTTTTTCTTAACTATGTATTATGTGCTGACGCTTTAAATGAGATTTGGCCTTCTGCTTCTGGCAGCTGTCCTGACAAACTGGCAATTATGAGTCTAGCATGACTGGGCTTCAGTTGTAAAGCTTTCATATTCTAGCTTTGTGGGTTTGGCTTAACATTAGTTTCATGTATGGATAGAGACTGCAGAAGGAAGTAGTCTTCCCTTGAAGAGATGAGTTGTTTTTCAGACTGTTTGCTTTATAATTTAAAGCTAAAATACCATCTGTACATTATATGTTCATGGTGACACCGCAAACTGAGCTCATAGCCAGAAGTAGTAGGCTGGGTCAGCCTAAACCAGGTATATAATTGAATCCTTTTAGATGAACAGCTTGAACTGAAAACAAACAAACAAAAAAAACGAACAAAAACCCACTCAAAAAAACCCCAAACACAAACAAAAAACCACAAACAAAATAAATTTCTGTATGGCAATTACATAGTTTTCTTAATTCTTTTTCTTGTGTTATCACTAATCATTAGTTACTGCCTACTTCAACTGGATTACCCCCAGGCTGGGAAGAACGACAAGATGAAAAAGGGAGGTCATATTATATAGATCACAATTCTAGAACCACTACTTGGATAAAGCCAGTTGTACAGGTACTGTCTGTCTTCTAATTTATTAATGTTCTTATTCATTTAACTTTTTTAACATCTCACATATAGAAGTACAGTTTAGAGAGCTCTTTGAAATAGAACATGTGGAAGGCATAAACTGGTAAAACTCTACATAAAATATCTGAGAGAGAGTTAGGAACCGTAGTAATTATGGCAAGTCACTGTACTATTAATGTACCAAGAAAGCCTTCTGGAGAGTGATAGCTGATTGAGAAGACTGAAAGACTTCTTTTAACTTTGGTAACATAATCAATGATTGTTAGTCAATGTTGTTGATATTAGACTAGCCAAATATATGTACAGTCTAGCACTTGCTTTATGAAACTGCTTTCAGGAGTCAAAAATATAGGTTATTAGAAAAAGGAAAAGTTGCTCTACGGGGCTTTGATTTTTTTTTTTTTAATTTTTTTTCTGTGTGTCTTTTTTGTCATTTACCATAGATCGCTATGGAAACAGGTCAATCGTCAGCTGCACAAAGCATTTCTATAGGAAGACAACCACAAGCAACATCAAGTGATTCATCACAACAGTCTTCTCATCAGCAGCCTGAAACGGAGCAAGGATTTCTCCCTAAAGGCTGGGAAGTCCGTCATGCACCCAATGGGAGACCATTTTTTATTGACCATAATACCAAAACTACAACATGGGTAATGGAAAACTCCTTTTGTGGACTGAAATTCTAGTTGCTCTTGAGTCGAAGCTTTGCTGCTTTCAGCAAGCTTCTGTAAATTTCTTTAGTGCCGAGATAGCTGTGTCATGTCTGTTAAAGAACATATGTAATAAAAATACAAAGTCATTTAAAATATCTATCATGAGTAGAACATGATGAATTTTACAAGTTGTACTGGCGCTTGAAAGGAGGAAAATACTAATATATGTAGGAATCTTTCGCAGATGTAAAGCATCTAAATCACCTTTGTCATAACTAAATAAAAATGCGATAACTTGTATGTGCTGACAGAAATCGGCTTTGTAAACTTATCTTCAAAAGGCAATACAGAAAGCAGGCCAGGTGCAGCTACACTATGGATAAGGAAGTTGTACAGCTGCAATTAAAAGTGGTACTGCACACCACTAGGCGGTACTAATAGGTGGAATTGAGCATTTAAAGAATATTACTGTCAGGTGAAAGAGAAGCAGAGAAATGTATTCACTTAATGCAAAATAAGTAGTCATTTCTTCAGGATTATGGGAAGACCTATTTTAACACAAACACCTTCCCCTTACTCCCCCAAATAAACCCAAACCAAACAGAAAGAAAAAAAGCCAACCACCAAACTCAAAGCATCGTGTGCCAGAAAGCACGTGGAAAGATTAATTTGACTCAATTATGCTAAAACTGAGTTGAAGGAGAGGTAGTGTATGTGTGTGTATGAGTGCATATATAGGTGTATGTATAAATATATATAAGTGTGTATATATATTAAAAAAAGAAAGTGAGAGGTCATTGGAAGATGCCTGTGAACTACTAGAGGACTGAGAATTCCCAAGGAACTACCCAGCTTCAGAATATACAACTATCTAGCTGATTCTAGGCATAATCTTTGCACAATCATTAATAAAGAGGAAAACATTGAAAACAAAACAATAAAAGGATTTTAACATGCTGCTTGTTTTGATTTCAAAGGAAGATCCAAGACTGAAAATTTCTGCTCATCCAAGGAGAAAGACTTCCTTAGATCCAGTAGATCTGGGTCCATTACCAGTAAGTAAACCATTTTATGTTTGTTTTGCAGATGCAACAATTTAAATACTTAAATTAGCACTGTTGAAACTTGAACATGAGAAAATGTAGCCTGTTTTTTTCATACAAAAAATTACTGGTTTGAATTCCAGTGCTGAGAGTACATGGAGGGGGGAAATGCCCCTAGCTGCAGATCATACGGAGTTCTTTGTGAACTATGCAGTCAGAAATTTATAACAAGTGTTGTCTCCTTACAGCCAGGGTGGGAAGAGAGAACTCACACAGATGGAAGAATATTCTTCATAAACCACAGTATGTACGATGTAGTATTCTCCCCGATTCATGATGACTTTCTTTCTGAATGCTATCTCAATTAATGGAACTAATTAAGAAATGTCTTGCAGATACAAAGAAAACACAATGGGAGGATCCTCGACTGCAGAATGTGGCAATAACTGGACCAGTAAGCTTTCCTTATGTAGCTTTACATATTTTTCAAGAATACTGTAAATAGAATTCAAACAAACTCTTGTCATTTATCAGATACTCAGTCTAGAAGATGAAACTTCAGAGTGTCTGAGCAATACATCTTTATTTCTTTTTAAAGACTGTTTAGAAAGCTTTCTGTGGAAATGTTCTTTAAATGCCAGAGAGAAAAATCAGTTCCCAGAGTAGTAAGAAAGTTTCCTTACAGACCCTGGGCAGGGAAGGAGGGTAGGTAAGAAACTTTTGTTTTTTATTTTTTTTATCCGCAGTGTCCAAACTAAAACTAGCTCTATTCATGAAGTAAACTCAGGGAAAACAAAAAAGAATGAAACACAGAAAAATGTACAAAAAAAAAATAAAAAAAAATAAATAAAATGTCTTAAAAGGAATGAAATTTATTTTCAAATGAAAAATAATTATCTAGCCTTGATACTTAATCTGAAGTGCAAAATTACCAGGACTAATTGCAAAGACGGCGTGCATTGTAATTATAGATGGGTTTTAGTGTTCAGCTGATATGTGGGCTATTAATAAATACAGATATGTAAACAACCTTCTCTGTCCATGGAAAATAGAGGCGTTTGTAGCCAGGTCTCTCATGATACAGCAAGGGAAGACTGTGCGTTATGTAAGCCATCAAAGGCATTTTGATCACTTTTATCTGGGCCAGTCAGTCATATTAGTCGGTTACATCAGCTACTGGTAAAGTACAGATAAATTCTATGGAACTGATAAGAAGAAATGATCTGAACAAGAAACTACTTCTCACTCCAGATGTTCTGAGCTGTCTATGTATTTATAAATTGAAAGTCTCTACTGATACTTAGTAAAACATGTATTCTTGTTTTCTGAGAACATAAATGCATTGTCTGTGTTTTAAAAGTATAGACTAGTTTTTATGACATTTATTGTTAGAGTAGCTCAACGACTTTTTTTTTTTTTTTCTTTTCCAAAGGCTGTGCCTTACTCCAGGGACTATAAGCGGAAATACGAGTTCTTCAGAAAGAAATTGAAGAAACAGGTTAGTAATCGGTAGGGATCCAGCAGAAAGAAGCCCCTAAACGAAGGAAAACTTAGGTTACAGTCAAAGGAAACAAAACTTTATAATCTGCTTGAGGATGGTAGATTTTACTGTCTGATCACAAATACGTTAGTGAAGCAGCACCTTGGTAAAAATTAACATTCAACAGTAAGGTGTGTGACTTTATGCAGTGATGAGACTGTGAGCAATTTTAATTGGAACGGAAGAAAAAAAAAATGTTGTGAACCTTGGAAGCAGACAAGCAACAGAAAAGTTTGGACATCACTGATTTGGCAGATCTGAAACATGTTTTGGGTACTCAGACTGTGGAAATAGAAGTTCTCAGAATAGATTTTAGGCTGTCCAGGTAGAAATCTGTACTGTTGCCCTGATCAGGCTAGATGATCGTAATAAATTGTTAGTCTTAAAATCTTAAATTTATGAATCTCATTTGCAAGTACTAATTTGAAGTGGCGGGGCCAGGTATATTTATAATTCATAGCATGAAAGACTGTAAAGAACTTCTAGATATTCAGATAACAATGAGTCTGCACAATTCCAATCAAATTTGGTATCCTTGGGAGCTGTGTGTGTGTGTGTGTATGTACACACGTGTATGTATATGTAATAATAGCCTTTGAGTTCAGCCTTGTACTTCACCTGCTACCTATCAAGCCTGTCTCTAGCCTTTCTGAAACCTATGCACTTTGAGCTGACATAGAAATCGTACACAATGGTATATGCACCTCATTTTTTGTGTTCCTAGTCAAACAAGCTTGACACACTTGTTCAGATGTCATTATCTTAGTTTGACAACTGCTAGGCAGCTCAGCCACACAATATAATGGTACTAATTTAAGATCTAAATAAGCATGTAGACTTTAAAGCATGCGTTACTATTGCCTCTTAAGCATCCATAAATACCTAAATAACACTGAGGGTAATGCATTGATTTTTATTGTTTAATTATTGAATACTGTATTAGTCAGCTAAGTTTGGTTTTAGTAGTTGATTTTATTGCTTGTGTGAACTTTTTTTTCTGAAAAGTTGATTTGCAACTAAAAATAGTAATATATTGGAGTTATGGTGGGTTTTTTTAAGGATATTTACTGTTTTCTGAAGTGATAAAAAAGACCTATATATTTCAGTCACCATGTAAATTAGAGATATAATATTGTATAGTATTTGAAACTTGGAAAATAACCAATAATGTGCTCCCCCACTCCAAGTAATTATTTTTTGTTTGTAGTTTGGATCGACTGTTGCGGGATATAGATTGGCATTACATTTAAATGTAGCTCTTTTTTTTTCATTTGGGACACATAGGATAGATTATTTAGGGAGTCTAAGAAAATTAAAAAGAAGCATATCTGAACATGTGCTCTTCAGAGTGATTTATTAAATGTTTATGCATTCAAAAATTCGTTGTTATTACTCGGTATGTGACTAGTTCTTTGAAATTTGAAAGATACAGAGTTTTATTGCATCATCCTAATCTAGTCATAGAAGCAAGGTGAGTTGAAATTTCCTGTTCCCACTTTCACTAAATTTCTCAGTTTTGCCTGAGGTAACAGCTGAAATAAACTAACTGAAAACAAATGAAGTTACGAAAATAGTCTGTTCTCATGTAGTGATATAATGATTCAGCAAAATTTTATTCCTGGTTTATCAGGGGCTTACTATGAAAGCTCAGCAGCAAAGATGAGCTCCTTAGATATTTCTATTTAAATATTTTCTTATTGATAGTAAATATAAAACTTGTGGTTTGTTCCTGTAACTTCAAATTGTGAGTGGACTAATTGTTATTTTAATATTGTAAAAGCACTTGATTATCATGTATGTCTGAAGAGAATAGTTAGACTTGAACTAGAAGGTGAAATAACTCAGGAAAATTGTTCCAAAATTTTATTTATAAGCTCTGAGGTTGATTTTTTTATTACTTTTTTTTTAGCAAGTTTATAATAAAGAGTCCATGTCTTGATGCATGCAGAAAGACTGAGTGTATGCTTTTACTAGGAAGAACATATTTTAATCCTTATTTCTTGGTGCGAAATAGAATTTAGTATTTGAAACTCTCCATGCTAGTTGAATTGTATGGAAATAGAGGCTCTTGTCAATCATATTTATGTTTCCAAATTATTTAAGAAAAGGATTTGTGTGCTATTCTTTTTCTGTTTACAGAATTTGCATGCTATGCAAGACTAAAAGATATTTTATGATTCTTCCTTTTTTTTTTTCTTTTAGAGTGATATTCCAAATAGATTTGAAATGAAAATTCATCGCACAACAATCCTTGAAGATTCTTATAGAAGAATTATAGCTGTAAAGAGAGCAGATTTCCTTAAAGCAAGACTTTGGATTGAATTTGATGGTGAAAAAGGTTTAGACTATGGAGGAGTGGCCAGGGAATGGTTCTTCCTTCTCTCTAAAGAAATGTTTAATCCTTATTATGGATTGTTTGAATATTCAGCTACGTAAGTAATACAGATCTGGAAGAATGAAGACTAGTTAGGGAAAGCAGATCAATTGTATTTTTCCTACTTACTTTAAAAATTGAATTACTCCCCACCCTAAACCTGTATAGGAGGGTTTAGTCATTAATTTGTTAACAATTCCATATTCTGCACCTAGTTCAGAAGAATAATATGGAGACAGTACCTGAAACTTTTTTATTCACCAGTCTAGCATAAGCCATGTCATCTCTGCATAGACAATCATACACTTGCAACTGTCTACTACTTAGAGAAGAGGCAATATTTAATAATGTGGATAATATTCTGACTACTTTAAAATTAATAGGAGTTAAACCCTTCTCTTCAGTATATCTCTAACTTACAAAGGTAGTTCCTAGTGTTTCAAAACTTTTCTGCTATGCTAACAGAATCTTCTAGTGGGTATTATTTAATATTAGATCAGTGATTTATTAATCCAAATATGATTATTTTTTCAACTTCATGAAAAGTAATACCTTATTTAACCAGTGATGTCTTTGAGACTTTCAAATGTAGGACTGTTCCAACATTTTGTTTTTCTTTCTCTTCCTTGCTCCCTTCCTCAACTTCAGAGATAACTATACTCTGCAGATCAATCCAAACTCTGGCCTTTGCAATGAAGATCATCTCTCTTACTTCAAGTTCATAGGTCGTGTAGCTGGAATGGCTGTTTACCATGGCAAACTTTTGGATGGTTAGTATTTATTTTATGTAATATGATATTTAGATTAATATTGTGCACATTTTGAATTTTAAGTTACATAGTCTTCAATTTATTTGTTCTTTTTTTAAAGCTTTTTTTATTCGTCCTTTCTACAAGATGATGCTTCAAAAGCCAATAACGCTTCATGATATGGAGTCTGTGGTATGTAATTTACTTTATATTATACATCATATATCAGAATTTCATGTTCATGTACATTTTTAGTATATATATCTTTAATGACATTGTGAAGATTTGAAAGTGCATGATTGTGGTTTAAGCCCAGACAGCAACTAACCGCCACCCAGCTGCTCACTCACCTAACCTTATTGGGATGGGGGGGAGAACTGGAAAAGTGAAAAAACTTGTGGGTTGAGATGAAGACAGTTTGATAAGTAAAGCAAAAGCCGTGTGCGCAAGCAAAGCAAAACACGGAATTCACCGACCCCTTCCCACCGGCAGGCAGGTGTTCCACTATCTCCAGGAGAGTAGGGCTCCATCACATGTTAATGGTTACTTGGGAAGACAAACATAATTACTCTGAATGTCCCCCGCCTTCCTTTTCCTCCCAGCTTTATGTGCGGAGCCTGATGCCCTGTGGTCTGGAATGTCCCTTTGGTCAGTTGGGGGTCACCTGTCCCCCCTCTTAACTTCTTGTGCACCCCAAGGCTACTCGCTGTGGGGGTGAGAAGCAAGAAGGACCTTGACTGGGTATAAGCCCTGCTCAGCAATAACAAAACATCGCTGGGTTATCAACGCTGTTTGCACAAATGCGAAACACAGCCCTGTAAAAGCTACTATGAAGGAAATTAACTCTATCCCAGGCAAAACCAGCACAGTCTGTAAGTTGTATAGGAGTTAAAACTTCCAATGAAAATCAGAGACACCTAGTCTTAAGTCAGTTAAGCTGTACTGAAAACTTGACTCTGAAGTTTCTATGATGTTTACTTAACATATTTGTAGACAATAACGTTCTTTAAATATAAACATCATTGAGATCCCTATCTCAACTTGTTTTTAAAATTAGTTTGTGGTTTTTGATTATTGAGAAGAAACATACACTTCCAAAGACTGAAAATATTAATGAGTCATACAGTGTAACTTTTTTAGAGGAAGACACGGTCCTTACCATTTTCTTGTTTGTTTGCTTCCCTGATAATGATTGTTATTTAGGGTAGTGGTGGGCAGTTATTTGTATTCAGTCCTTGGTTTTGCTGTCCTATAAGAATACAGAATATGGTTCTTATCTGTTTAAGTAATAGATTTATAGAAATGTCTTGATTTTTTTCTTCTTTTTTTTTTTTTTCTCTCCCCCCAGAGCTATACAATCATAGACTGGTTTAGGTTGTAAGAGACCTTAAAAATCACCTACTTCCAAGCTCCCTGCTGTGGGCAGGGACACCTTCCAATAGACCGGGTTGCTCAAAGCCCCATCAACCTGGCCTTGAACACATCCCGGGAGGGGTCATCCACAACTTCCCTGGACAACTTGTTCCAGTGCCTCATCACCCTCACAGCGAAGAGTTTCTTCATTACATCTAATCTAAATCTACCCTCTTTCAGTTTAAAGCCACTACCCCTCATCCTATCGCCACATGCCCTTGTGAAAAGGCCTCTCCAGCTTACTTGTAGGACCCTTCTAGGTACTAGAAGGCTTCTATAAAGTCTCCCTGGAACCTTCTTTTCTCTAGGCTGAACAACTCTTTCTTACGTTGGGGACCCCAAAGCTGAACACAAGGTCTCACGAGAGTGGAGTATGGGGGAGAATCATTTACCCCTACCTGCTAGTCATACTTGTTTTGATGCAGCCTAGGATACTGTTGGCTTTATCTTAATTTTCTTTTCCTAAAACTCTTTGTAATAATGCCTAACAATAAAGGGAAGATAAATACAGAATGAAAGACAGAGAAGAGTCCAAAATACATTACTTCAGATAATACTATGACATGTCTCGCCTGGCAAGACAAAAACGATAACATTTTTGGTTCTGAGTTTGCTGAATCTTCAGGTTTCAACCTCTTCAAAGGTCTGTTAGCTTTATACAATTGCGGAGTCTCTGTATCCAGTACAGCATTAGCCTAGGTAGCAGCATTCACTGGGCTTTAATGGAGCCTCTTGTAGTTTAAAAGATGGCTACTCTATTTACTGTTTTGTCATCTTCTCTCTTAGGATAGTGAATATTACAATTCTCTGAGATGGATTCTTGAAAATGATCCAACAGAACTGGACCTCAGATTTATAGTTGATGAAGAACTCTTTGGTCAGGTTAGTATGTTTATGTAAAGTAGACTAGGCAAAACATGAAAGAAAACATTTGACCTGTGAAATTAGCTGATTTTTATCTGTATGGTATTAAGAAAACCCCTTCGTTCACAGTCGTCGTTGGTTTGATTTGTTCACTCAGCTTTTTTTAGCTGACACATGCTCACGCAGTGCTCTGTTAGCCTGGCTGGGGTATGACAAAGGACTTGGAAATAAGCAGAGCTTTAAAAAATAGCTTGTGATTTTTTTTTTTCTTAAAGAATATTTGTATTGAAATGTAGTTTTGGCTGTGAATGCAACTGAAACTAATATNAATGAGCTCTTCTGGAAATGGTTGGAATCATAAATTTCACTGGGAGATAATATGATTTTTTTTTTATCTAAGATATACTAGAAAACTATGGAATAAACAAGTTTGTTGTTGTGTAGAAAGCTGTCCAGGATAAGTCATGTAGAAATACCACAGATCTTGAATAAAAATTCCAAATTACAGGTTTCAACTCGATCTAAGTAGGATAATAGCCTCTCTGGTCTTGTGTGATTAAAGTGATCCTAAGTCGGACTGTGAAAATGTGTATCTGAAAATCAGGTATTTGTCTATTGAGGTTCTAGAAGTATAAATCATTATGTAATAGATATGCATATTGATTCACTTATTTACTAGGACCGTAACTGAAATTGTTCTGTGATTTTCTTTGAGATTTGGAAAAAAGGCCGAGTCCTTGAATGCTCAGTTAGTGAAGCCTGTGTTACTGAGAACTTGTGTGCAAACTTAGGTGATCTATTGTAGCAGTTCAGAAAAAAATGGAGGTTGCCCCATTGCAGTCTGGCATCCCTGAGTAGTGCGTCTTTTTTAGGAACAATCAACCAAGTTCTGCTTATTCAGGTGACCTGAGAAACTGGTTCTATTTCACATAGTTCTCAAATTCTGCAATCTTCAAGAGTTAACTGAATTACCAAATAATAACATATGAATTCTGTTATATACTTATCTAATTTAAGACCTATTCTATGCATTGCATTTAGACCCATCAACATGAACTGAAAAATGGTGGTTCAGAAATAATTGTCACCAACAAGAACAAGAGAGACTACATTCAGTAAGTAGTGGTCACTGTGTGCAATGTATCTCACTTGATTGCCCCTTTAGTAATATAGGGGCTGTGCGTAATTGTATTAACAAAAGAAAGTTGTTGCTTTGTCTATAAGTTGCTTTTACTGTAAATGTTTTTGTTTCATTTTTTTTTAGTCTTGTAATTCAGTGGAGATTTGTGAGCAGAGTACAGAAACAAATGGCAGCCTTTAAAGAGGTATAGTTTTAATTGGAAAAAGAATTCTTCTTATAATTCATTGCATCTAATCGTAAGATAGGGTTTTTTGGACATCCTGAAGACCCCCAGATAATGTTGTTACAGGTGTAAAAAAGGCAGTGATCCTCTTTGTAGTGTCAGCTTTGAATTATTTCAGACTTAAAAATCTTTTTGGTATATTTTTACTGAGGTGTTTAATTCATATTGAAAAATGTAGCTTATTTCTCAATTCTGGCTGACATCTTTAGCTGTAGTGCAAACTATTTAGTGACCTCTGCAGAAACGAAAATTAAATCAAACTAATAGAATTAAATTAAACTAGCCGGTTTATCCTTATTTGTATAAATATTGCATATGTGATATTTGGACGAATGTATTCCCCATTCAGTGTTGCACAACAGAGATGTGAGATGGGTCAAAATCAAAAGTACTATAACCAAGCTGGGAATTGCCGGTGTCCAAACATCTGTATTTGATGTATCGCTTTAGCTCTATTTACTAAAGCATCTGAATGTCATTCTCACTGAACAAAAATGCTTACATAATGTTGACTTGTTTTTTTAAAAAAATTCCCTCATCTTTTTAGGGCTTTTTTGAACTTATACCACAGGATCTGATTAAAATTTTTGATGAAAATGAGCTAGAGGTAAGTGTATCATGGAACAGAAAACAAATTATGTTGAAACTCAATGTTGCTGACCTAAACTTTGGTGTTTTTTGTTTGTTTGTGGTTTTTTTTGTAGTTATTAATGTGTGGACTGGGAGATGTGGATGTGGCTGATTGGAAACTACATACGAAATACAAAAATGGCTACAACGTAAACCATCAAGTAATACAGTGGTTCTGGAAGGTATCATGAAGTGCTAATTTTACTTTTTTTTTTACTTTTTTTTTTTTTTAACTTAAATCTGCTCAAAAGCTGCTGCCTTTTAGCTGTGCTAGTTTATTGTATGATTCATCAATAGGTAGGGAAATATTTGACCATAAAAACATCTGAGAAATATAAGAGAAAATAAAAGATGAAATGCATGGTAAGAATGTAAATACACTCCTGATACTTGCTTTTTGAAAAAAAATCTATGTCTGACTGGGGTTAAAAATATTTCTGTGTAGATTCTTCTGGCATAGTTACACTGAAGAGGTGTTAAACTCTTCTGTTTAATAAATTACAGGAATTTGGCTGCTAATTCATAATATCAGGAAACTTCAAAGAAAGTAGTGGCCAGATCTTCAAGGGAAGTATTTTAACAGCCTTCTAAGCCAGTAACCATATTCTTGTTACAGTGCCATTAAAAAAAATTGTTCACTGCGTAGCTTTTTAGCAATAGACAGAGAAGTAGACTGTATGTGTGTCACTAAAAAACCTGCATATATGTATATCAAGGATAATGATTTAGAGAGAGACATTATGTTGCATAAATCTGCTAGCTTAAAACCTTAATTTAAAAGTAAGTCATTAATTGTAACTGTTATCATACATAGGCAGTCTTAATGATGGACTCTGAAAAGAGAATAAGATTGCTTCAATTTGTTACTGGCACATCGCGCGTACCTATGAATGGGTTTGCTGAGCTGTATGGTGAGTACTTATTATTATATCCACAGTTAAGTAACAGAGAACACGGTATCGACATTGTCATGATTTTAAAATTTTTTTAAATTTTCCTGTAAAAATGAGTATATACTGGCAGTTATAAGAAGCAAAGTTAGAGAAGAGTCACTTAGATCATACGCACGTTTCCCATGTTACATAAATACTTCATTTTAATTCTAATTTTGAAAGTTTTTAAATATGTAGGACTTCTCAAATGAATGTGGATTTTTAACTTTCTAAAGAACTGAAAAAATCGCTTTTTAACATGTGATGGAAGTTGAAAATGCTCAGTTAATCTAAGATCTGATTACAAAGACATACTGGCATCATCAGTTAACTCCAGATTCTCTTAAGTTCCCCAACTGCTTTCATCTGCTCGCAAGCCAGTTGTATAGATACGATTGTTTGTGAGGATATATACTCTAAATAGGACCACTGAAGTGACACAGATTAAACACAGTACCAAAAGACAAGTCCTGAACCTACAGGACAGAGACTGAAACAAGCAGAGATGGCTGGAGGGAGAAGAATTCAATAACAAAACCAGAAAACTCACTGCAGAAAGACTGCAGGCAAGCGGGTAGAAGAGCCCACCAAAGGGTGGGGATGTTTTCCACTGCCATCAGCTATTACATTTTCTGCTAAACTACTTTATTAAGGCTAAAAGTGCTTGAGATCTTATGCAAATGACCGGATAGGATAAACATTTCCTTCTTTGTAAATGGTAATTTGTTTATAAAACACTCGAATTGTGAACAAATACCATCTACCGTGTGTCCCCATTTCTCCCTCTCTTCATGTTCATCATAAGTACTCAGTTTAATTTTCCGTTCTATCAGTGAATGAGTTGCAAGTTCCAATGGGGAAGGGCTGTGCCTTCCAGTGGACTTGAGCCACGTGTCTGCTGTCCCACCTGGACCTTGGTACTGTTGGGTTTACAGCGCATGCTCATCGCAGTGGAACCTGATCGGAATTCTCTTACCTCAGGATTTTTATTTGTCTGAAAACACTACTAGAGATAGAACTAAGGAATGGGAAAGAAACTTCTAGAAGACTTGGGCAGTCTTCTAGCCAAGTCCCAGTTTCTGTTCTTCCTTTCATTCATTAATTAAAAACTCAATTAGCAGTTGTCTTGCACAGTGCTTTGTTTCTTTCCCTTACAGTTATTGCTTTACTGTGGCCAGCTTACCATCCTCACTAAACCGCAGTAATGCTCACAATCGCATTTCCAGTACCTGCTTGTATTTGAAGAACTGTAGGTGGTTTTTCAGCGCTTCATGTTGGTACGTGGCTTTTTGCTGCTGCTGCGCAGCCCCTGTGGCGGTTCCTGTCCCAGATCCGGGCTGCGCTCCTGGAGTTGGTTTCCTAGCGCGACGTCTCCCTCTCGTGGCCCAGAGATGTATTTCTGCTCACAAAAAGGGAGTGCTTGGTGTCCGAGAGCAAATCCACCCAAGTTTGAGAACCAGGACACCGAGCAGGTGTGGCTTTCTTATATTCCTCATCTTCCCCACACTCTGCTTTGTCAGCCTGTAGTGAATTAATTGGATAGTTAAAATGCAGACTTATTCTTACTTAGTTATTAAAAAGGAGTTTTATCTTCTTGTCACATAGTAGAATGCACTGTCAGTCACAGAGCTGCTTCTCTGCTTCATCCTTATTCCAGTTACCTTTTCTAACCAGCCTTCTGCATTGAAGAAACATGTAGCCCAAAGAAGAAACAAAAGAAGAGGAGCTGGAAGTGTTCCCACAACTGCTGGCATACTTGTCTCACTGATAATATTTTAGGATGAAGTGCTCAGTGTTTGCTGTCATCTCTCTAGTTCATTCACTAGACTTGCACGAAGTGTAGTTTCTGTGCGTTCATTGGTATCTCCTTCCTTTTTATCTGTTAGTAGTTGTGAAAGTTTTCTCCTTCTCTTGTTTTATTTTTGTGATTGGGTTTGTTTGGTTGTTTGTTTTTTTTTTTTTGCTGCTTTGTTACTTTTTTTCCTATTTGTAAGCTGGCTAATACAGAATCATATCTTCCAAATTGTGCAATGTGCGTTATTACATGTTATCATAATATCATTTCATTTTAGTATTAATGTGTATACATTTCTTTCTTTGTGTCTCCATAAAACCACAAATGAAATCTTTTTGAATTGACAATTATAACTCGTGTAGTGAAAAGAAAACAACCAAAAAAAACGATTTTGGAGGATTCATGAAAAAAAGGGAAGATGTCTGTCTGCGTTAGAAAATCAATGGGTCTAAATGGGTCTAGAAATCATGGGTCTAAATGTACTCTGTGCGGCACTTATACCTCAGGTGTGCTCATAGATCAACCTCTTCTCATTGCTGATGCTCATCTTTAACCGGAAACATGTTTCACATCTTCCATTTCAGAGGCAGAAGGCTATTCATACTTGGGTAGCCATCTGCCTTGGAATGCAGTACATACATAACTGTATTGATGATCTCCTTGTAGAATAATCAGAGGACACTCACCACCATCAGAGGCCATCCCTTGTTCTCTGACAAGATAGTGATTTCTTCTTTTTTTAAAGTTTATTTATTTTCTTTAACTGCACAGTCTTCTCCAGACATACACAAGTGCTCTCAACAACTTAAGGACGGTTACAGTGTCCTCTGCATCTACTTGGCAAGAGTGAGGAAGTCCAAGAAACTTTCAGATATGACTCACTAGGACAGTTGCTGGAGGCACGGGTGTAGCCGGAGCTTCACCTGCTAGCCAAAACCAAGTTCTCTCAGGTGCATATGTACGTCCCTGGAGTACACATATGGTCACTGTGTTTCAAAAAGTTCTCAGGTACTCTGCTGTGTTGTTGCACAGGTAAAGGTGGACATTGAATGCTTTCTACCAGGTTACGTAACTTGGTACACGGTGGCAAACGTCGTAAGTTTTTAGCTGTAAAATGTATATGGTATAAAACTGCCTTCTGCATGAAATTTTCAGTGCCAGCTACTACACGTATACATTCAGGCCTTACACCTTTGACCTTAAGGTATAGAAGTCCCTTGACATTAAGATACTTGCAAGAAATAATCCCAATTTACTTGTGTTCTTAGTTATTGATCGTTACTGAGTATAGACTGTACTTGATTCATATAGATAGCTCCTACTAGTGTCAGAATTGGATTACAGAAAGCCTCGAAATAGTTCATAATTTGAATTTCTAATTATAAAAGAATCTCATGATCGGATGAAAATTGATATATTCTTTTCTGCAGGTTCAAACGGACCACAGCTGTTTACAGTTGAACAGTGGGGTACCCCTGAAAAACTGCCAAGAGCTCATACCTGGTGAGTATTTACTTTAGGTACTTTATGGCCTTTTGTAAAAGCGATCAAATGTTCAAGAGTTTTCATCTGTTTTTCAGCTTTAATCGCTTGGATTTGCCTCCATATGACTCGTTTGAAGATTTATGGGATAAACTTCTTCTAGCAATTGAAAATACTCAGGGTTTTGATGGGGTTGATTGAGACACAGGCATAAATTGTATCGGTCCAGTGCTGCAATTTCATTTCAAGGGTTTACAAACAAATGTGAATTTTCCAGGGACTACCATTGTATTTAGTTACATGGCTATTGAATCTTCATAGAATCACTTGTAAAGTAAGTATTGAAAATTCACTAACTTTTGAAAATGTATTTTGCCATTTCCACAGTTTTGTGTACTTTGCTAATAACTACAATATATACATTGAATGGGCCAGTGTCAAGTAAGTCAAAAAGCTAAAATGTTTTTAAGCGGTTGCCTCTTTTATAGTATTTGACAGACTGCGCTGCAGTAAACTACTGAAGTAAAACTGTGAAGGAATCTTTGCAGAGGGTGTAAATTTGAACCAGTGCTTTAAGAGGAGCAACTGAAATTGTGAATTTGTTTTTAAAAACAAAATCAAAACCAACAAACTTCGTGCAATGCGATATCATAATCTGTGCTGTTTCAGGCTGTTTGCTGCAGATCTGCCCAAAGCACCTTATAATTCAGCAGCAGATTAGATAAAGCATTGGAAAGCCTTGGTTTGCGTTATCAGCTATCAGTTTGCAGAATATTGACTTGCTGACACATTTTATTTGTTAGATTTCTAATTTTAACTTGATTTTGTTAAAACAGTATAACAAACCCAGGGTTTTTATATCAAACAGACAAGCAGCAGAATTCTGAATTGCAATGAGAAATTATATCAATTTTTTTGTCTGAATTTGTATACCATCATTGGTGTATTGAGGGTTCATCACTTCTTTTGATAAGTTTAGTTCAACGATGGGTAGTATTTTCAATTGACCATTTTGCAACAAATTAATCTTCAAGTGAAATTTGTATGGATATCACTCAGTATTAGTTACTGGTAGTTAGAGGCCTTTATTATCCATTCTTGCAGTATTGCACTACATAACAATAAAGAACATGTTTACAGGGTTTTCTGGGCCATATTCTGCAGTCTGGTATGTGCAAACTTCTCTAAACTACGTAGAAGTTATGCACATGTAACCAGATGCAGAATTTGGTTCTGTAATATGTTTACAGGTTATGCTAGTTTCTATAGCTGCATTTTTATATTTTTTTTTCTCCACTGTTAGTCTAGAAACCAAATTTGTTAATACAGTATAACCAAAGTCATAACCAACAATGTGCAATTTATTGTAGATCAACTTGTCATATAAATATCGGTTTGATTTCTTTTGTAAATGTGGGTATTTTTTGTATAAACATTAACACTTTTTTTGAGCGAGTGTTGGCTAAAATGATTAGCACAGTTGGTTCTAAAAGAAAAAAAATGGTTTATATACCTAACTTGCTCTAATTTTAACATTTTATTACCAATATAGTCTGAGGAAATGATAGTACCTAGCTTTGGCCAGCAAATTCCTGTTTAGTCACAGTCTTTATAAATATGCAAGAAGGAAGTGTAGCATATCTCTCTATAAAGATATGTAAATTATGTAACAAATGTAATGGGTCTTAAGGGATATTTAAAATCCCACTTTGTTTTATTCTTTGAATAGGTCGTTAGGACTGAGAATATTACATGTAAATAAAGGTAACTTATACAAATTTCCCAAATCTATATGCAGTTTTGTAAGACATGAATGATAATATCAGTAAATCTGTATAGATTTGAATGTAGCAGGTTTTGTTGCATACTTTAAAAAGTAAGGATTCTGAGAGCAGTAAATAAAAGTTTATTCTAATAAGTTGTGACTCGTTTCCTTTGAATGCAAATCAGTAGCCTTGAAATAGCAAAAATTCAGTAATTTTAGTACTCGTAGTTAGACCGGAGCACCACAATGCGTTGCTATTTTTGTGTAGGTGTTGAGGTGCGGCAGTGCTGTTTTCTAGTGTTCTGCTCCCACAGCATACGCTCTTCAAAAACATTGATATCATGGGTTTTTTAAAAGCTGTAGGTCACTGCGAGCCTTCGCCGTGTGGCCAGCTGAGGAAAGCTACGTGGCAGACCAGGCAAAGGCGGAGGCCCCAAAGAAATGCCAGCTGACAGCTGCTGAGGGAGGGTCAGTCTCCTCTCTCTTCCTGTAGGAACACCCTTCTCTCAGCTGGTCAGCAGGCACACAGCCATCAGACTTGAGTGGTGAGTGTGGCAAGGGGTACAAAAGCTGCCCCAAAACTCTGCTCCAGGCAGCGTGGACTGCGCAGCAGCGATGGGGATGTGCTGGAGGCCTCTTGGTCCCCAGTGCCAGCTGGGGGAAGCAGCCCTGGCGCATGGCTGGAGGCTCCTGGAGAAGGATGCTGCTGCCAGGCCTCAGGCTACAGGGGGTGCCTGGTGCTTCTCTGGAGCCAGGGCAGGGCTGTCTTTGCCTGCAGGAGCTCTGCTGTGGGCAAGGCACTGAGTTGGCCCATGAAGAAGGTACAGGAGAAGTCAGCAGAGCTGTAGCATCAGCAAGAGGTCATAAGGATTTCCAGAGACCTTGTAGAGGCAAAAGACCAAACCATGCAGAGTGAGTAAGAAGGGACAGCTGGAGGTCTTACTTGGGCAGGTGGTGGATGGAGATTCCCAAGATGAGTGAAGCTGGAAACTTGTGGCTTCTGACATCAGAAGAAAAGCTGCTTCTTCACGCTTGGGTATGAATTTACGAAATTGTTTCATGATGTAATAGATGAAGAAAGAAACAAGTTGCATTAAGGGAAGAGTTCAGAGCCAGATGGGCCTGAACCAAATGTTCATACCAAGAAATGATGGGTGATACAGTACAGAGAGTCCCTTCTATGGGCTTTAAACTAGGTTTATTGAGGAATAGTGATAATAGCTTGTAAGTAAGAGGAGAGAGGTCAGTGGTGCTAGGTATTGGGGCAGAGCGATGGGAGTGAGGCAGCCCTTGTGAAGGATGCCACTGGCTGAAGGGGGCCCACCTGTGCCTGGACGTGCTCACAGGCACTCAGGGAGAGACCAAGGAGGAGCAAGAAACGCGGTTCATATGGCTGGAGCCACCCAGATGTGGGGATGTATGTGGAAGGGGTGACAGGCTGGTACAGAGCTTTGTGGGTTTGGGTGAGAGGAGACACCAGTGCAGAAAAACATCCTGGTGAGGACTTGTCTTAGGCCACCTGTTTGTTGTGAAGAAGCAGGCAGATTGCTCTTTGAAGCATCGTAAGGAATTCCAAAACTGGCTCTGTAAACTGGCTCTTACAGCAGACTAAACTCACTGATGTCTGTGGGCAGGGCAGTGTGAGGGGATGCAATCTGGGAGGCTTGGGGTGGGGGGATGTGGTGTGACGGGGTATGTCACAAGCAGCTGCATGTCCCTTTGTACTTGTATTTTCTGCACATCACACCTCCATATTCCCTGAAACATACACTTCGATTTTGGGGGGCAACTTGAAAGATCCTACTATGAGCATTTCCCTATTTTTTTCGCCAGAAATGCTGTTCCTAGCAGGGCTCTGCCAGCTGCAGACCACTTGCTCTGGCATTACAGATGAGAGTTTAACAGCTGCTTCCTTGTGTGTTAACAACCATCTCTCTTACACTGTAATTTCATTGCTTTTAATGCCCAGCGGTGCCGGGTGATAGGTAGGTAAGAGCTAAATGTACCACCCTGCTGTAAAGGAGGGTATGTAGGGTGATGTTCAGTAAGGAATTTTGTGCAGATCTGTTTAAGAAGTGTAGATCTGTGAAGAAACTATCTTCTAAGGGGAGACTTGAGCAAGCTAGTTCTAGAGCAGGGACTGGACCATAACATGAGCCAGAAGATGATTGCAGCAGAAATCATTTGACTTTTCTCAGGTTTAAGAATGCTGCACTCAACATTTGTGGGTGGCTTGAGTAGTTTTCTGGGTTGCTGCAAACCCGAGAGGTGGAGCAAACCGGTTCCCCCGTCCTAAATTATGGCTTCTGTCGGTAAATCCTGATGCGAACCGGCTTTCTGAGGACCTGAAAACCACGGTAGAGAATGTGCCCTATATCGAATCCTCTCTCTTTCTGCACCTCGCGGTGCCTCCGCTGGCGCCCCGCCCCCGTGTCCTCCGCGGCGCTGTCTCGGCTGCCTTGGCGGCCGCCAGGGGGAGCTACGCGCAGCCTGCGCTGGGAGCGTCCAAAGGCTCTAAAACCGCCCGGAAATGTTTCCGGGGCTGAGCTCTTCGGGCAAAGCTAAAGCGTCTCTGTCTCGGGTTTATTAAGGATGGTGGTGACGTTTATTTGGGTATTAATTGTTACCGTTACATAGTGAGTGGTGTTCCTGCTTCTGAATAAATACAGTGCTGTCAAAGTGAATTTATTTTGCCTAAAAAAGATCGAGTATATTGATGAACCTCAACGAAGGCTTGCAGTATAACACTGTTTATAATTCCAAGATCTACTTAGACTGCAGTGGGTGAAGTTTTCTTAGATTTTTCCATCGATGTCAATAATTTGATTTGTATTGACTTGAAGGGTTTTGGTCTGAAATTGTCTTTCTCTAAACCTTTGGAGTAAATGAGAAATTTATCACCTATGTGGAAATGCAAGAAGCATTCAACAATAAGTTGGAGGTTTGGGGCAGTGGGGGCTGTGGTCTTTTCTTCAAAATTAATTTCTCTCAACTAGGTGTTATTTGTATCGAATCTTTCACTTCTCACAGTGGTACAGGTAATTCTTCAGCATTCTTGTGTCATGAGGCAGAGCTGTGGTTTAGTAGGAAACTAAAACAATTTCTTTTAAGTGCCACTGTGGGCCCACTTAGGCTGCTTGAAGGACACATGACAAAATATTTTTGATTATTATCATGTAAGTCAGATTTGTGGCATGTTAAACAAATTATTTTTTACTAAAGACAGATGAGTATTTATGCATCAAATCTGCACAAAATAGACGAGTGTAGGCTACTCGTTTACTTCCTTTATCCTGTTTTTACTTCCTAACCTCATTGTTTCATACATAAACTTACTTTGCAATCCACCTAGCCCTTGACATTCGATTTGTTCTGTAAATCCTTAGCAAGGTTTGGTGCTTTTTCACCGTTTGACGATGTCTTTACCAAAACCTGTGTGTCTCCCAAGGAAATCCACAGATGCCGGTGGCATACCATGAACGTGAAACATGTCCTGGATTAGCACTGATTTCCGTTTTCTCTTGTGTGCTCTTGTGTGACTTCACTGTTACTTAGCAAATGCTTATCAATTCTCTAGAGTAAGAATTACATAATTACGATAACATGCTAAAACACATATGAAGTAATTAAAACTGAATATATGTAGTTTTAAATACTGTTTTCATTTTACTCATTCCTTATATGGTCAAAAAAAAATGTCGATTGTTAGGACACCAGGCTCTTCTGTCTGTCGTTCTTCATGTTGTCTGTTCGTTTGTGGCTTTCTTTCTGTTTTTCATTAATTAGTTTGTCGTGTTGCTTGGGTTCTTCACATACAGTCTTATCAAATGATTTTCTTTGTATGAGGTTCTGCTTGTTTTAGGAGAACTTGTTTATTTTACTATCTCCCCTTTGTAATGAACAATTGCTTTAAAGGAATCAATATGCAGTTCTTATGATGTGAACTGAGAGGAGCTCATTTATTTATCTGCTGTTAGACCACCACTGCCACCAAGAATCCATACCTCTGGTGCCATAGAAGCACCTCATTGAAATGTCTGTGTGTTTAAAAGGCAACCAACACCTTCCATCTTTCATTGTTATAAATGGGAATTAAGCACTTAACAGCTGACGTATTGCTCTGTGGTATCACAAAATCTGTAAGGGATGCAAGCACGATCTTTGGTATCTAATACTTATACTAAATCATTTTTCTTTGAAGTGGAGTTTTAATTGCTTCTTCTGTGTGGAACGTATATCATTAGCACGCTAATCGGAATACAAACAGCTCACAAAGGGGATAATGAGGGAGAACTTCCATGTAATGCTTAGTTTACATCCATGTGACTCTGTAGAAAAATGTTTTGTTTTGCTGAGCTGTCCTTAATTTGAAGTTTCTTGCTTAATGAGACTTCAAACAAATTCCACATTGTAGGTTTCAGGTTTTCATCCCAGAGAGAGGCTTGGGATTTCAGAGAGGGGGGAGGTAAAGCAGCTTGGAAACCCTGAACAGACATCAAGTGAATGAGCAGGCCTCTTGAGGAAAGACAGATAAGGCAGCCTTCCGAAATGTGACAGAATGTAAAACTTTCGGTTGAAATACAACGTAGTCTAAAAACATACATCACAATTTGTTTTTCTTAAGCCCTTTTGAGTTTAATTTAATGGAAAATGTTTTCATAATTGTCTCGTAACTTTTCTGATATTTTTTACAAGCTGAAATAGTTGTGACTCGGGTTTTGTTTTAAGAGCTGGGAAGTATGACCTTTCTGAGGCTGTGAACACACATGTCCTACTATGAACTGCTGCTTGAGAGTATGCAAAATGCTAAAGGTTTAAGTCAAATTGCCCTGAGGACTACTTACTGACCTTTTGAATGCAAAGCTGTCAAAACCTTCAACTAGACATCAGCTAGAGAAGAACACTTAAGGCAGATCAATGCAAATAGAAAACAATGTGGTTCTGACTTTTGGTAAATTAGTGAGAAACAGTTACTCTGCTGCAAGAGCTGCCAGAAACAAACCCACACTGCCGAATAGTCGCTGTGAGTAAAATGTAGTAGTTCTTTTTCAGCAAAAAACCTTTCTTATAATCTGCTGAAGAAATTAAAAGTTTTCATTAATTGCCAAATCCTGATATAGTTATCTGAGCAGGATGCTTCATCGACTTCAAAGGGATTTTTGTCTACTTGAGGAATGCAGGGTCAGGCCCTTAACTAGTGATAACTTTCTTCAGTGGGTTGTCAGATATGACAAACTATGCCACTTTAATAGAGGTTACTCTGGCCATGCCATGTCATCCTTTTGTCCTGAAAACTTGCTTTTTCTTTTTATTTTTTTTTTCCCTGTGTACAGGTAATAGTGTTTCTGGGTGGTTGCTGTATAGAAGAGCTTAGAAATTACCCTCTAGCTGAAGCTATGGTTTCTGTGAATATAGTTTCTGTGCTTTGAATAGCTACAACACATTATTTTCTAGTTCTATAACAAATTCAGTTGCAGAAAGCAACTTTAGTTATAAATCCCCTCTATTCTATGAATTGCTGCCCAGCAATTTGTTGTCTATCATTAATAGATTTATTCCTAATTAGTTGTTCAGGCACTACTGCTTGCTGTAATGTAGAGTTTTAAATAAATGCCTCCCTTTCTAGGTAGGCTTAAAGAAATGAACTAAAACCCAGGGGACTGAGAAGCTCTTCATTTGTATGTTGAGTCTCAGTCCAGTAATTATAGGCATCCTGTGCAAAAAGTATTAAGCAATCATGTATATCCCCTACTGAAGATTCGCAGAATAATTGCTTCACAGGTTAGTAAAAAATAATTTTCTGTGTTTTATCAGAATGTTACAACTGCTCTTTTCTTAGTGTAATTAAAAATTTGCTATCAAAATGTAAGAGAAGCTGCTTCACCCAAGCTAAAAGTTGAGCTCTGTTAACATGTAGCTAAAAAATACGACTTTTTTCAAACAATTCATTTTTACTGTTCTCTACACTGAGAACTCAAAGTCTGACTGTAAACCATTCTAAGATCAAATTTTCACTGATACAAATGTCTACAATTCTTTAAAGATAGAGGCGAAGTTGAAATTTTTTTTCACAATTATGTAACCTCGAATTAGGAAAGCAAACAATATTTCAGTCATGTAAAGAAATGAGCTATTGAATTGACTCTTAGAGTGCAAACAGGCTGGATCAGTTGATCTTTCACTGTAGAAAGAAATTAATCCTAATCACGCTCTATCTAACCCGAAGACTGAACAGCTGAATGAGTTGATTTGGGGCTGCAGACTGGGCTGCAGCAGCTATGGGATGTGACAGGGAGCTGAGCTGCAGGGCATCACTCAGGGTATCCCTCACTGGAGCAGTTACCAGGGAAGGGGCTGCAGCTTGCTCAGGATGCCTTTGTCCCTTTTGAAGCCAGTAGGAGTTTTACTACTTGGAGGAGGATTTGGACTGCTCTCTTCATGTTTAAGATTTTCTTTTCTCTAGTTAGGCCAAGGCATTGTGCTTTCAACACTGCAACAGCTTGGTGATGCTCAACGGGATGCCCCTGCAGCCCCAGCTGCTCCAGGTGGGATTTCCACTCAGTGACTTGCACTGGCCTGGTCCTCAACTGAGCACATTAAGCCAATTTAGCTCACAAACTTGTAAAACTCTCCACTAGACACACACACTTTTCTTCCTAGTTACTTAGGATGAACGTTTTGGTACATATATTATTTGCTTAATATAAGTTCTGTCATGGGACAGCATTTGGCCACTGTGACCTTCTAGAGGCATCTGAACTTGACGACAGCAAAATGTTATTTAGCATTTAACAAACAACCCTGGGGTAATGATTAGATACTGGATAGCAGCACAGCCAAAACCAAGCTATAGTTGCTCTCCTGGTGCACTATGCAGGCACATTGCGTATGACACATACTAAACTGAACCAATGACTTGATTCTGGGGAAAAAATGTTTGTATTTCTCCCTACAAGTTATTTCCATCAGGATCAGTTCTCTGATCTGATTTCTCACTTGGCCACGCAAGCTCTGATGTGAGCCCAGCAGGAGTACTGCAAGTTGCAGTACCAAACTGAAGGTGCCTGGGGATGTGCTTCCAGCAGAGCCTCTGATCTCCTCCTTCTGCCCTGCTCTGCCTGGGCAGGAGCCAGATAGAGACCTGAGCCAGGTTAGTAACAATGCAGGGAGAAGTCCCCTGTGCTGTGCAGGGCACTGTGAACCGCCCATGCCTCCTGCCTTCAGCTCCTGTCCAGTACCGGGCAGACAGCTATCCCAGAGCCTCTAAAACATAAGAAATCCCTGTGGGCTCCCAAGTGACTCAGCCCAGCTGAGATAAAATCCTAGCGGCTGCAGCTGATGGAGGCAGTAATTTCGGCATCAAAAGAAACCACCCCTGTGCTGCTCAGCTTTTGGCTCCCCTTGGTTCACCCCCCTTGGCTCGCTTCTTGCACTAGGGTGTTGCCTTTAGCGGTTCAGCCTGAATTCTTGGTAAAGCCATTCTGGTGTAAGTCACAGGTTTGCGTGGCCCTTCAAACATCTCCATATCCATCCCCAAAGCCGTGTTGGGCGTGGGGGCATTTGTAGGACGAGCTTGTGTGCGTGTGAGGGGGAGGAGGTGCTGGGAACATGCCTTGAAGGCTTCAAATCTGTTTATCTTCACACTCCTGAGAAGCAATCGCTCTCCCATGACAAGGCAGCATGCTGGAGGGAGCTGCGCTGGCAGCAAGTAGATAAACTTATGGGGCACAGGCTGCTTTGGCCAAGTGGCCTTTCCCTGACCAGTAATTCCTTATGTCTCTGTGAGATGAAATGGGACAAGAGCAGCAGGAAGCCTCCTCCAATCCTTCTTTTTAATAGTTCCATGGGATAAATTGCAGATGAGAGGCCGCATTGTTAACAAGCTGAGAACGCAAAGACAAAGGAAAGGGCTTGCAATTTTTCACACCAAAAATAGGTAGGTTTTTGTAGCTTGGTGTTTTCAGCAGTATGTCCAACTGCTAGGCAGCCTCTGAATTGTCTTGTTTTTCATTTATTTTAATTCCAGTAATTGTTTCCTGATTGCAAACATATAGGGGAAAAGAAGCAGAAATGATTTGCCTATTTCCTGTTATAACAACAGAATGAAGGCAACTCATGTACAGGGATGAAAGGAGTCCATATTTCATGCCTGTTGCTAAACAAATAGCTGCAGAACAGTGGGTCATCATGATAAGCAAGAAAGACACTAACAAAAAGCTGCCTCTGTCTGGAACGTTCGAGAGATTCCTTTGTAGATTCAAACATAGAAAGTGGTAACCTAGGAGATATTTTCTTTCTCTTCAGTTATTCTTGGTCTGATACTTATTGTATAGCCCTAGTCTATTAACATTTTGATTTTTAGAAGATAATATCAGAGTACAGTACTGCAGCATTTCCAGGATTTTGTTTTGTTTTCTTACTGGGGAAAGGCTTGAGAAAGGGGACTGTACTGAGCCAGTTAAAAAATACATATATTGAAAATGCAGTTTATGGGGCAGCTCTTCTCCACCTGCTGGCCGCTCCTGCTCTTCACTGCAATTTCCACATATGCATAAACCCTTAATGAAGTTATTCCATGTGTTTCAGTATGCAGATTCCAGATGTGGCTGCCCATCTGCTGTCACTTTGGTCCCAAGCCAGCAGAGCACCAAGGGCTTACCTCCCCAGAGTGCTGAGCATCCCTGAGGTCAGAGGAAGTAAAGAGTGCTCAGCACATTGTGTGAGAGCCCAAGATGACTTATTAGGAATATACTTAAGTGTTTTTCACACCTTCCAGCAGCAGCGAACAGGTATGGAAGAGCAAAGAAATACACTTTTCCTGTAAAGTTACTCCTCCAAATTGCCTGCAGTTACCTCCATCAGCAACAGAGGACGTTGGGGTGTCCTCTTTCTCCTGCTGAAACTGGCAGCAGGGTCCCTCCTCATTCTGGTGTGATGAGCCTTTAGGGGTGGGGGTAAGCACCTGAAGGCTTGCTTCCAGGGCACTGTGAAACAACCTGGCCAAGGCGTACCCATTGATTTGGGCCAGTGGAACGCTGTTGTGAAAGGTGACTAGAATGCCAAAAAAAAAAAAATAATCTAGTGTGGCAAATAATTGTACTCCTTCCCCTTCGGTGTTTGTTTGTTTATAACCAGATGAGATCTGTGTTTAAAACCCCATTGTTAAGAGGGTGTGCTTTTCCTGTACAGGAAGGTTCCCTGGAGAGAAAGTTCATTAGCATCCCTAGGGCTCAGCCCAAGGTGTGTTTGCTCATCTGCTCAGGGAAGGAGTGAATTTCCTTTGAGAAGACAATGGAGGTGGTAACTACACATGAAGCAACGATGCATTAAGTGACCAAATGAGCCAAAAGTAAACATTTGTGTGGTGGGTCTTAATACAGTTAGCTTAATATATTATAAATCTGTAAATACGGTTGTAGTTGGGTCAGGAGTTTGGCATGAGATACAAGAAAGCATCTAAACATGTCTACAGTGACACCAGATCAAAACCACTCAGAGCAAGAACCATAAAGAAAAAAGGGGCTTCCCTGAGAAGAAGGGTTAACAACAGTCTACTAGGAGTGCAGTGTCCTGGCAACCTGTTAGCTGGGTTTTGAGGACTCCACTAGCTGAAGGCAGAGCTGAGCTGTTGCAAATTGTTGTAATTCCCCTGCAGTTAATAGGGCTCCAGCAACTACCACTGCTCTCAGCCTGCCCTGAAAAATGACCACAACTCTGGTACTGCTGCAGCTGTGCTAAGCTGCCTGTGGTGACTGTACCATCTCCTCTGCTCTCTGCCTGTAGCTACAGCTTCCCTCACACCGACAGTGATGCTTAGCAGCTCCTGTGGTGACCTGCTGACAGAGCCAGAGGATGAGCTGGTAGCAGGGAAGGGTTGAGCCTGTGGGGCTGGGACCAGTGGGGGAATAGGGATGACAATTATCTGGTGGTTTGAAAATAGATTTGAGCTCCAGGATTCTACTACTGCCTCTTAAAGGATGCAGTTAACTGAGTACAGTGTTGTGATTGCACATGTGGCAATGGGGACACTTAAACTGCTGTAAGCAGCTCTCTCCCGACATCTCCTGTTTCCCAGGTGCCCATTCCTATCCTTTTCTATTCCATGATGTTATGGTGTTAAAGCAGAGCCATGCAAAGCCAAACCCGGGGAATGGATCATGTGAGCAAAGCCATCAGTTTCCCATCCCTGAGGCTGTTGTGTCAGGCAGGACACAGCAGCACCTACCTTGGGCAGTTTGTAGCCACGTCAAACACCATCCGTGCTGCTGTGATGACTTCCCCCAGACCACAGGGATGCAAGAGCTAATGTGATGCTATTCTTTTTCTCATCTGAAATGATTAGTGCAATACTGACCACAGACCAAATTGGACTGTTTCTAGTTTAAGCTCAAGAAATGTAAATGCTCTAACACCAGAAAAGTCTTATTCTAACCTGGGCTTGTGGCTGCAGAGATCTCATAAATGTGGAGTTCATCTTGGGAAGCTCCAGTTACAGGTGAAATTTCAGCTTTTTTTGTTTTCCTGAGGATGCTGCATTCCAACCCAGGGAAGAGTCCTGCCTATTAGTTCCCCTTCTAGAGATGTTGGTAATGCTACAGGCAAAGTGTATAAGCCCTATGGTTATGAGACTTCATTTTCCTTCAGAAAGTCCCTTTTCCTCCTTGCTGGTTCATAATGGGACCAAAATTCTGGATTTTATGGCCTCAGCCCAGTTTTGCAGTATAAACTGGGCTTGCCAGGGCTGAAATGCAGCATCAGGTAAATCAGGTTATTTACAGACAGCAACCTGGATGGCCTGCTGTTATTCCAGCTGTTGGTAGCACTTCAAAGAGAGCTCTTACTACTGACTTGGGTTTTAAGGTATTACAAGTGATTACTGCTTTGAAAGATGCATGCAGCTTGTTTGCAGACCCCAAAATCTAAGTGAAAGCATAGAAAAGTGTTTATGTCTGAAAAGAACCACAAAAACTGGGGAAGTTTGCATAGTTTCGACATACGGCAAAAATACAGATCGAGTCAAGAAAAAAAGTCTCTGTTGTTGACAGAAGAAAAACTGCTGCCCTGCAGCAAGGTAGGCGTAGCTTTGTTTCTGTGGGCTGGCAATATCTTGTATTCATTCTGGATGGCCATTCTGGCTTTCTCAAGATAATGCTTCTGTTAGACAGCCAAGTAGATCGTTGTCTTTATTGGTCCCATATTTACTAACATAGTGTATTTGACCAAGTTATGGCTGGCAGTGCCTTTAAACTGTGCTTCAATTGGTTTATCAGCTTGCAGCAAAGTATGAATTTGGTTATCGCAAGTCTGCAGTATCTCTAATCCAATTAAATACTGAAAAATATGTTAAAATAATGACTTCTGACAAGTTAAGGAAGGAGAGTTTCTCCTCATCCAGTTATAGGACTGCTTAATTCTAGTAAGGAATTTATTATTTGGTTTGCTCCAGAGAAATACGAAAATGGAAATACTGGTTGTCACAGCTGCCCAGACCCAGGCACAAGGAGTGCTCCAGGGGGAAGCACTTTTCTTTGTTAAGCCGTTTAAGACAAATATTGCGTTTGATCTCACAAGTCAAAATGTCCTGCTGGCACAGCGTAGTCCAGGGAGATGGTAAAGCAGTTTCCCTGCCACAGCAGAATACAGCAGTGAGCGCAGACAACACAGCTAATGGAAACCAGCCCGCAAGTAGGACTACAACTTGTTCTCTCTCTGTGGGCTTTTTCTTTGTCCCCTGGTCTGCTAGGACCAACTCCTGCTTTACAAAAGGCTGTTGAATTAATTGGGCAAGGAGGTGACCCCCTGGGAAGAGCAGGATTGTGTCCAGCGCTGGGCAGTACAACAGCCTGCGGGAAGCAGCACCCTGCCGTACAGAGCAAAGGGCTGCAGGGGCAGTTTCAGCCTCTCCACCATCTGACCCAAGCACATGGCATAGAAATGTTACCAGATAATGCTTGGCTCGTTTGTCTTCTAGATGTGCTGAGGTCACCTAGGAAATCTCAAATTCAGGTCACACTGATCAAACAGAGTTTAGCAGGCGAGAGTCCGGTACCATCATGAGCTGCAGTTTGCCACAAGACAGAAACAATGTGTAATTATTAACGTGCAAAAATAATATAAACCACATTGCTTGTAAGTGGTGGTACTTCTCATAGTTCACACTTTCGTGACTGGATAAAGCAAAGCAATGAAGGAAAAGAAAAAATACTGAGTCAAGTTGCTCCTGTTGCTGTATTTGCTCCTATTTGGACACTGAAGTTCTGGTCTGCAAAGAGACTGTGAAACTTCCTGGATGCCTTTTGGGTAACTGATTTGCATGTAAAACAAATCTTTCCTAATCACCTTTCCTAAAACTTGCGCTAAGATCGGAGCAAGCTGAATGTTTCTGCTTGTGTATTTCTGACGTTACGGAGGTGATATAGGTCAAACTATGGCTTACATCATGTTTAGATAGCTCTGATTTTCTCCTGAAGGCTTTTGGAAGAGTCACAGACTGAGGCTGTAGCCAGTCCTAGTGATGATGCAGCAGATGATGGGACCAAGGTTGGTTGCCGGCTCCCGGCTCTGTGAGCTTTGCAGTGCTGGCAGGAACAAAAAGCAGTAAAAACTTGCCTGTCACTGAAGTCAGCATCTCTCACAATGAATGCAAACAGGGGGCAAATCTGCTGAGTAAGAAGATGCCTTCTTATATGGTAACTTTAGCAACTGGAACTCGGAATAGACAAAAAAGAGCTTGGAAACTGCTGGCTGAAAGCATGGAGTAAAATGAGGGGTGAAGCTGAATGCTTACATGGTAGTGGCAGCATTTGATTTGATGATATCCCCCATACAACTCATCCATAGAGTGTCGATAGCATAATTCTCAAGCCATAGCTTTGCAATTTAGGTTTCATTTTGGACTTGAGGCAGATGTAAGCTTACGGCTTCTTTCTGAAGGAGACAAGCAAAGGGTAGCTCATCCAGTGGTTTTATCGGTGCTCTCTGAAGGGGTTAGTGGGAATCACTGACAAAATGGTTCTCCATTTCTCATCAATTCCCACCCTCACCTTCAAAAATTAGTCTGCCTGTGTGGGAAAGTCCCTTTCACCTGGACATGGTAGTGCTCTGCCACCCGCACCGGACCCTGTGGGGTGCAACATATGGAGCTCTGGCTGAGCACGTCCACGGATTGGATGTCCTGAAAGGAGGTTGTAGACAGGTGGGGGTCGAGCTCTTCTCCCAGGCAATTAGTGACAGGACAAGAGGGCAGGGCCTGAAGCTGCGCCAGGGGAGGTTTAGGTTGGATATTAGGAAGCACTTCCTCACGGAAAGGGTCATTAGGCGCTGGAATGGACTGCCCAGGGAGGTGGTGGAGTCACCATCCCTGGAGGTGTTTAAGGAAAGATTGGATGTGGCACTTAGTGCCATGGTCTAGCTAGGTGTTGTCGTGTTGGGTCATAGGCTGGACTTGATGATCTCGGAGGTCTATTCCAGCCTCAACGATTCTATGATTCTATTCTATGGGCATCTCTAGTTTTGGCACAGGCTTTTGGAAAAGCCAGGTCTGGCTACGTGCACGGTTTGCAGGTGCTCGCCATGCCGGTGAGGCGAGCGCTGAAGATTGTGGGGTGCCGGGGAACTCAGTGTCCCGGGGGAAGTCACGGCCGTACGCTCCTGATCTGTCCGGAGGGGCTCAGCCCCTGTCCGCGTAATACTGGAGTCGCCAGAGCCTGGCTGGCTCGGGGCTGTCCCGGCAGAGAGCTGCCGTCGGGTCC
>VWZK01007378.1:53925-72718 GCA_013396935.1 Baryphthengus martii
GGGGTGTCCTCCCCCCCCCCCCTCCCTTTCTTCCCCCTCCCTCCTTCTCTGCATTTCTTGGTGTAGAAATTGTTGAAAGGGCATTCAATAAGGCCCCCTTTTGTCAGCCAGCTCTGATTATCCTAAAGAAAAGGATCTCACTCTGAGCAGTTGTTTGCCTAGAGACTTGTTGTCACGTCTTCACAATTTAACAGCTGTGGCTATTGATGGTGTGCAGAACAATTTAAGACAATGACAAAAGAGAACCTTGGAGGAAGAATTTAAAAGTTACTGAGCATTTTCCTATAGAAATATGGTCTCTTCTGTTGTTGGACAAATATGTGCTTAGTTTTTGTGTGTTTTCCTCAGATTTCATATTTTTTCACATCTTCTCCAAAACTGTGGACATAATAGTTTGTTTAGTTTTACATTGTTTTTTGGTTTCATCAATAGGCCCAGCTGTTAAATTGGGATTGATTACTTCCAGTCTTTATAACTGGTAATCACCACCTAAGTGAAAAAGTAATCAACAATGTCAGGTCTCCACATTTTGTTGAGCAAGTGTGGGTTGTGTAGTCAACATTAGTTACTAGGGCCAACCTCTATGTAGCTTTTAAGCAGCAGCATTTTAAGCAGCCTCTACATTTTAAAGTTGATTTTCTCAACAATTGAGTTAGAGGTGAAAAAAAAATTGCCCGAGATGATCTGTGTTGGGAGTTAGAAATCCATCTGGCAGCCTTCCAAGACCTGTATCTATCTATAGTGGAAACTTTTTGTGTTTGTATGGCTGAAATGATTACTTTTTTTAACGGATGAAGATAAACAGCAGACATAGGAAGGAGATGGTTGTGAAACCACTGGAGTGTGGAGAGGTTTGTCTGCGACTTTAAGAAATTATTGTAACCTCTTCTTTGTGTTGCTTTTTTCTGTGTATAAAAGTTCTGGAGGGAGATGGCCTTCCTAATATATTAGAGGAAAATGTAAATAAGTATTCTAGACAGATTTTCTTTACTGCTTTTACTTTGTTTCATAACTCTCAATGGTAATTCTGGTTAGTTTTTTTCAGTGAAATTGAGTTTGATCTCCTTAGGTGAGCGGAAGTGTTTTTAACAATATGAATGCTCACAAAATAACCCAAGTGGCATGGATAGGACAGTTGCCATCTTGAGGCCATGTTCCGGAGTGGCTGTTTCTCATTTCCCTATCTCTGTTGGGCTTCTGGTAGGAGGTTTCTGACACATCTGCAGCTTAGGCAAATAGGATCTAGGTATCATCCCGCCTAGATGCATGTAGGTCTGCTGTGTGCTCATGAAGTTCACTTAGATTCTTATTATAACCCAAAAATGTCAGAATGTGCAATATTTGTATTTTATGGGTTAAACGTTTCAGGGTTACTGAGTCTTTCTGTGCCACTGTTACACTAAACACCTTTTAAAACTCCCACTCTTGTCAGGGTTTTGCCTGAGTTTGGCATTGGAAAAACTCTAAATATTTCATTATTTAAGCTTGAGGAAGTTATGTTTGCTTCTAGCCTGAACACTTCATTGCAGCAATTGTGATAGTAGTCAGTGAGTACCTTCTCATTTAAGAGATGTCAGAGCAGTGGATTGCAACTTCAGGAACAAAATACTGAAAAAAAAATGTTATAAAAGGCATAGGAATACTGATGACAACAACCTTTATTACCAAAACCATTAGCAGAATTTAATCAGTAGTCTGAGGCTAAAGTTGCAATGTACCAAGATACTACCTCACCATCTCTGGAGGAGTTACTGGGGACTTAGTTACTGGGAAGGGAGCAAGTCAGTAGGCAGTACCATTGTTTTGTCTTCTGTAATTGTGGTTTTTGGGTTTATACCTGTATAAACTGCTTTCCTCTTCTGACTAAAGTAGAAAGAATACACATTTGTTCCCATAAAATATTTGAAAATTATTTTATGAAGTTGTTTCTGCACATAGGCAAAGTTTTGAGGAAAGGAATGACTTCTGGAATATGAAATAAATGGAAATGCAGTGATAAGAAAGGTCCAGTAAAGTTGAGAACTGACAAGAACTTTTATAATAAAACTAAAAAAAGAGGTAGAAACCTCACTAAGTGAAGTTTCCTTTAGTCATGGGCACAGAGGCTTGCAAGGCTCACAGAACACGTGATGCTTTCTCTCCCAGCTCCTTATAGAAATTCTGTGCAAGTTCATAGTTCTGTCCAAAATTGGCAGGATTTTCTGAATCATGTCTTTTGGTGGGACAAACACAGTATTTTAGGAAGGAGAAAAGGATTTGTCTCCAGTTGCAGGCTATACTGAGCATCATGTTGACAGCAAAACAGCAAATCTTACCTCCTTGTAGTCTTCCTGGTTCAGAATTACGAGTTTGAATGTAACAATGCAATGTATTTACCTTGTCTTAAAAGCATTGGTAATGAAAATTTGACCTTTAGCTCTGAAGTTCAGTAGTTGCATTTTGAAATGATTTGTGTATGAGAGACTTTTGAAAGAAAAAATCACCTGACTGACCAGGGGAAGGGGTACATAAAAGTTATGACAAGCATTAAACATGTCACCTGATGTTCTTTTAATACATAGCTAGGGGGCAGTTAAACTAAGTCCTTATAGATTGTGATGTATATCTTGTGTATAGTGATGCATGAATGTTGGAAAGCGGTGGAGGTTCTGTGAATAGAAGCAACTATGTATCTTCAGATTTGATTTTTGCTGTCTTCAGATAATAATCCTGTTCACATTGATTGATTGCATTGTTCTCATTTCAGCAGATCAGAATTTCTTGTGCAAAGCCTTTTAGTGTTTTAATGGTATCTCTGGCAGATTGATAGAATTATAAAAGTAGAAAAAAAAAGTTAGAATTTTATTTGATCGTTGTAATTTTGCCACAAGTGTACTAGCTCATCTTTGGACACCCTCATATAGATACATGTGGCTCACTTTTTAAAATCCTTCATTGCACCAAAGCTCTTTCTGAATCTTTCAGTGAAGAAAGATTTGAGTTTTGATTTTTTTGGGGGCTTTTTTAGGCTCTCCTTTGAGCCTCTTCAGTTTAAAGACAAAACAAAACAGAATTAGAAAAATAACTTACTGTTCTGTATGTCCTCAACCTTTGCAGCATGAGTTTCCTATGTGAAACAGCAATGGCCAGCCTTCTCTTCTCCCACTAAAATCACAGAAGTCATCTCTCAGCCTGTTTACCAGGTGGGATTATCAGTATTTTTTAAGGTGTATTGAGAGACACCCACTTTTGTACACCTTAAAATGGAGAGGAAAAAAAAACAAATAGAAAAGCTTTATTTGCTGATCCTAATATTCAGAGTTTTCTCATAATTTGTGTCTTCTGCCATGTTCTCACTCTTTTATCTTTCTCATATCGGGTGCAGGCTGTTTTTTTTTTTGTCACATATATGCTATATTATTGGTTTGGATTTGCAAAACTGCTTTTAGTGACACCCTCTCTTTTCTTATTCCTGTCTGATGACTGGAAGGACGTACTGGTTTCCAGTGCTTATTTTCACAGCTGTGGCAGAGGAGGGAAGTGTCATAAGATACTTTAAGGTCAGTTTTGACCCACAATTTAGATGAGGTAGCAATGATTTGACAGAAGTTAATATCTTCTCTCAAATGACCTGGCTGTCACTTTAAAATTATATAATAATTATGACTAGGAAAAAGCTGTTTTGATAGACATTACAAGGTACAATAAAACCAGCTCAGTGTTACACAGTATTGTTTTCTGTTTACAACTTGTTTCAATGGAGAGTTATCAAATAAGCTGTTATCTTTTCAGAGAAACTTGAAAATTAATCTTAAAGTCTCTGAACAGGCAGAAGAGTTTTTGAGTTTTTGTTTGTTTGTTTACTCCTGTTTGTACAGTCTTCAAATGATTAATAATTATTTAGGTAACTTATTAGCAAATTAACTAGAGTAAATTTTTAAATTACCGTCTTGCCATCCACGTCAAGTTCTCTAGTAAACCTCTAATAACTGTAACATGTGCCTCAGGCAGAGCTGTGCATTATGTATGTTCTTTGTAACGAGAATTTATTGACTTTATGAAGCCATTCACAGACATTTATCATTTTGTTCATTAAACTTGCCTGTGACATCCAGCAAATTGATGTTAACTGGAAATATTCTCTGGGAGTTCTGGCAGGACTCTGTCATTTTGCCTGAGGAAAGAGAAACTTTGTACATACATAGTGTGTCGCAAATTACAAGGGAAAAACTTCCTTCCCCTATCCCCTCCCCAAAAGCATGTGAGCATATGACCAACGCTTTTTTTTCATCTTGCTTTTAATGCTTATTTATGCAAACAATCCTGTGGCCCACAGTTTGCAAGCAGATTTATCATTGATCTTCAATAGAGGGTGAAAGTGTATTCTGCTTGTATTCATTCAGCCAGTCTGTACCAGGAAGGCAGCTCAATTTTATCACATTTCCAAACTACTGTAAAAATGATCATAGTACAAATCCACAGTGCTCTGTGCACAGTGGCTTATGGAACAGATATGTGCGAGCTTGTATTCAGATACATTAGCCTATGCTCTTAAAATTTGTATTTCATTTATTTCAGACATGGGGACAAAATTGGGTATGAGGATTTGGTTTGGTTTGGTTTTGTTTCTCATTAGTAGATTTTTTTCGTTTGTTTGTTTATGACAGTTAGTTGGGTTTTTGTTTTGTGGTTGTTTTTTTTTTTCCTTTTAAGCATGTGAGCTTTATTTCTAGCAATAATTATGGTTTTTAGTGTTTGGAATTCTTGGAAACACTAAAAGAGGTAAGTATTGATACAGTGTACGAGAAATTAACTATGGAATTCTTGGTAGCATTGGTGAGATGCTCACATTCCCAGCACGTGGCATTTAGTACTTGTTTTTAATGGTCATTATCTTTACCTGATGTTGCTTATTTCTGATTCTCATAAAATATATGATAACCAAATACGTTGTTGAAAGCCTTTAGAATAGACGTTGTAGAGCAGTGCTTCATTTAGTCTTCTCAAACTACTGTGTTTGGAATGATGAACAATATCTCATTCATTCTGCTCTTGAGCACCCAGTGTGGGGAAAAAATATGCAATTTTAACACCTGCCTATGTTTGATTCCTGTGGATAGCTATCTCTAACAACCGTAGAGGTTGTTAATAGGATATCTGCCCACCTGCTAGTGTTCCTATTGTGCTACCTGACTCCAAATCTATCAGGGATCTTTCAAACAGGAATGAATGTACTAGAAAATTATGGCATAAATGACCAAAATAGTTACTAATGTGTCAAAGATGATGTTCAGATTGTAAAACCTTGCAAAAATTAAATATCAAAAAATCCATTACATAAAAACTTTGTCTTCTGAGAGGAAGAATAGAGCAGTTGGCTCTTTAAAATATATTGTGTCTTGCTACATAATAGTTCACTGGATTAAATGAATTTATTGATTTCTTCTTCTTTACTGACACACATTTATGAGCAGTTTCTTTGGCACCATGGCCACATGTCAAAGGTCATAACTTTCCTTCACTGTGGAAGAATAAAAGCTTTCAGATGGTGAATCCCTGGAATCTACACAATGCTTTATTCCCCCTTCCCCTCCCCCCCCCCTCCTGTATAATTGCTGTTTTCATATGACTTTATTATAGATAAATAAACAGTAATAATAAAATAATGCACACACAAAAAAGCCCACCATTATCTGTCTTAAAATAACAGCAGGACACTTATTTCTCTGCCCAAAAGGTGACATCTAATCTGCTGATAGGTATCATTATGAAATGCATGGTAATATATTAGGCTCTCTTATGGTCAGAAATTTTAGTGAAAATGGTCAAATTTAAGAATATAATAAACATTTCTCATGAATTTTATTACAGTTCAGTTTGGAAACAATATTTCTTTGGTTTTAGAGCTTTGTCAAGGGCCTATCCCACTTTGTACACCAGAGGTGATACTGGAAGTAGATTCTACTGAGAGAATGAAGCACATTCAAAATCTGTACTTTGTGTTTAGATGAATATTTATATTGTTAAGATTTTCTTTAACACCCTGCATTAGTAGTAGCCTGTGGGATTTTTGGTGTGCACTAGATATGAAAGATAGCATAAGCATGAAGCTATTAAAAAAGAAACTGCAATGGAATATAGAGGTTTAATCAGACCACTAGTTTGCAAAAAGCAAACAATAAGTCCTGCTTGAAACATAAAGTGTCTGACACTAGTTCTGTAATTTTGGAAATGTGGAATAGGATGCTACTGATGCCATATCCCTTGTGCAGCCTGTAATGTTCATCTGATTGATAACCTGGCAGAAAAAATTTTCTTTTTTTCTTTTTTTCAAGCTTGCTAGTTATCTAAATAATATGTTTAGCTGTGATGATTTGAACTGGCTTTCTCTGTTACCTGACAAGTGCCAGAGCTGGCAAGTAGACAAGAGTAGTGAGGATTTGGGACTATCTGGGAAGAGTTTGTCTTCACTTTTTAGCACCTACTAACTGATGGATTAGATGGTAGACCATCTCAGGAAACAGCAGTGTGAAGGTAACTTCACTCAGGTGTTATTTTGATTTAAAATCATCAGAATGTTTGTGCTAGGTAAGGTGAAATAGGTTTGAAATTTTATTGGGGCCTGGCTATAGTCCTCCTAGCAGGGCTGTTTCTGAAGGAATAGCAGAACCTAGAGTTGTATCAATGAGAAAAAAACCCAACATGATTTTCTGACAAGATGTAAAAAGTCTTCCCATCACCCACGCCGAGAAAGAGAATTGGTTGCCAAGCTTTATTTTTGCTTATTAGAGATGAAGTCTGTTGATGCTTTTAGTCATGACTCTTGCAAAAAATACCAGTAGTAGACTTTGCTTCTGCTCTGTTGTTTTGTGTAAATGATGATCTTATTCTAAGGCAGCTGGCAGCACTGTGCTGTTGAATTTACCAAATATTTATATCCTAGGACTGTAGTTGCCAAGTTTCTGACACGTTAACCTTTAGGATAGAAATTTGTCGTAGGCATATCTCTTTGCTTTTAGTTTTTGTTGTTTTGTTTTTTTTTTTTTTTTAATTCAGTATACTTCTGCAAGACTGTTTATTCTGTTCCCTAGAACAAATCTAAGATGAAACTACTTTTTCTGTACTTTTGTTTTTCACTAGGGTAGCTTGGGATTTGCATATTTGGTTGTCCTGTGAGTTCTGAGGAAAAAAAAATCAAACTTTTTTTCTTTTGCATACACTCAGCACAGACATAGTCAGCTTTAGCTAGAGACAGAGAAGATGCTGTTTGTGCTGAGCATGCTGCTTGTGAACACTGAGCTGGAGTTTCCCTCCCAAGCAGTCCTGGGCAGCTGTGGGCTTGTCTTTTTTCCTGTTCAGAATTAATGAGGAGCTAAAGTGTGATCTAACACTGCCTGGAGAAACCAGCTGGCATCGAAAGCTGAAGTAAGTGAAAACAATGGTCTAATTACCTGGAGAGGAAGTTTGGGAGGGGAAGTGGGTGAGGTGGAGGTGTGAGTGGTCTCATGTGTCTAGAGGTCAGAAAGGGTAAGAGAAACGCATTGGTGGGAAGTGGCCAGTGCTAAGGAAGAGCTTGTGGAGTGAGGTCTGGGGTTAACTGGGTTTGGAGATTGCCATGGGTACAAGTTAGTGGGAGAGGACCAAGGGGCTGGCAAAGACTGACTCGAGAGTGTGCCCATCGAAGCAGTTGATCTTTCAGGATCTGGAATGTGGACCCGGGAGTCCTGGACTTCCCCTTGGGAATTTCAGGAAGACAAAGAAAAACCTCCCAGCCAGGGGAGATTTAAAGGATTTAAATTGCATCACTGCTTCAGCCAGAAGCTTCTACAATGTGTGACACAAGTCAGCTTGTCCCTGCTTTTCATAGGAAGTCTATGCTTATGTGTTTCTCATGGTCTTGGTGTTTGATAGGAACTTCTGAGGCTTGACCAATTGGAGCTGAACAAGTTGGGGGAGCTGCGGTTGGCAACACGCGGAGTGCTGTGAAGGATCAGTGTCTTATCTTGAACACCTAAATTCAGTGAATATTTTAGGCCACCATCCAACCGTTTGTCCATACCCAAGAGTAAAATCTAGAATAATGATAGAATGTCATCTTTAGGTGGTGTGAGACTAGCGCCCTGCAGAAAAGGCCATAGTGAAGTTAATAACTCTGTCTTCAGGGCAGTGCTTAAGAGAGTGTAATAAATAAGGAATGAGGCCACACACTGAACAGAGAAGAGAAAACAAAATATTGAATAGATGCTCATTATGTGAGCACCATTCATTTGGTGCCGTGAATAGTGGGGGAAGTGTGATTGTGCAGTTGGATTGTTTCCTAAATCATATATATAAACAGAGCAAATCATTTGCATAAATAACTTCATTTCTTCAGTTTCCTAATTTCTGAGCATTTGGGTTTGGAAATATTCAATCTCTGTATATGTGTGTATACACGCATGTAAGAGGCAGACATACTGAATGCTGTGTTGGTGGGAGAGTTTAGGGATTAGCTTCATTTAGCTAATGATGTATATAATGCAGCAAAAAAAAAAATATTCTTGAAAGTATTAAAGTTTTATATAGGCAGGATATCAGAAAAACAAAAAGACTTGTAACAGAGCACTGACAACTTCTGAGACAAGTTAAATAAGTTTATCAGAACTTTTTGATTCAACCAAAACATGTGCTATGTCTAGAGTGGGTATTTAGTGATAGCTTTAACTTGATAATTTTTTCTTACGTGTAAGGGTCTACTGACCAGTGAAGATATAGAGTATGGGTCTGCAGCAACATTTATGAACCTGTTGGTGGTATTGTTTTTCAGAGTGTTATCTGACGTAGGAAACCATTTTAGCACATTACTAACAAAACCTACATTTATTTTATACTTTTCACTACAGTTTAAGCTTGTGTGTGGACAGGGCTTAGGAAAGTGCTCACCCGTACATTTTCTGGTCTTTGTCAGTGCAACCTTTATTCTCTCTGTGACCTGAGAGAGTTGGATTTATTGCTGGTGTACTGGAGAAGAGCTGCTTTTGTGGTGCATGGTATTATGTAGGTGCCAGGGAGAACTGTAGGCTCCAGTGATGCAGAGGAGTTAGCACCTGTGGGTTTCATCACCTCCTTCATCTGGTCCTGTCTCTTTTCTCAAGTATATACTCTAACATGTGGCCTAGAGTACCAGCTACTTACTAAGCTACAGGACTTATCTTGAGCTATAGGGCAGATTCCTGGAAATACAGCCCAGTAGTCACGACGAGAGAAAAGCGCTGATACTATCTATTTATTTATTTATTTATTTTCCCCCACGAACACATTTATATAAAGAAACTCAAATCCACTGGAGTATTCAACACCTCATGCCTTCAGTGCAAGGTATGCACCTGGGTCCTGTCAGGGATCTGGCCCTTTGGGTGCCGAGGATGTTTTTCACAGGCATGTTCAAAAGCTGAAATTATGAGGAAACGTTAAGCATTATTTGTACTTACTTTCATTGTTCTTTTCCTCATTATTTAGTTGCTGCTATGTTTGCCATTGTCTTGAGTTTACCTAAATAATCATTGCCTGGCCTTTCACAAACTTGCGAAGAGGAAAGATGGTGACCACCTGAAACAATATCTGCAGCAGAATAGCCTGAGAACTTTAAATAACCAAAGGGGACCGTTTCCAAGGCAGCTAAGTGACCTTTGGATCCCAGAAGCAGGCTATTCATAGAGGCGAAGCCTTTGTCCTGCTTTGCCCAGTGGTCAGTGAACTCTGGCAGGCCCCTCAGCTCACCATCTTGGCCCTAGACTAGCAGCTGGTGATTGATTCATTTAACTGTCCAGATTCACATTCTTCTGTCAAGGACTTGTCAAGGAAGAAAAAAGTTCTATGGAGGGCTATTCATTTTACTAAAAGGAAGGGGATGTATTATATGATTGAGTGGATTACTTTTGGGTCAGAAGAGTTCCTGCATTACTCTGTTTTAATTTGGCCTTCAATCAAAGAGAGATTTAGTTTATCAGCGCGGTGTGGTGCTCATGAAGTGGGTCGGATCATTTCAGTTCCATCAGTGCAACAGGGATGTTTTATGGGGTTTTTGTTATCCCCCCCTCCCCTTTTTATGATTTGTCCACCCCACCATTTTTTTGACAACAAATTCATCAATTTTTGTTATTAGCTGATATAAGAGAGGGTTAAGAATATCAATTTGTAATAATACCACTCTTAATGTGTATGATATGTGAATACTGATGCTCCTATTAACTCTCATGTATGGTGTTAAGCAATTCAGAAAAGCCTAGAGTGAGTAAAAGATTAGTGTGTTACCTCTGGTTTAGCTGTGGAGAAAACTGAGAAGAGAATAAATTCTACAGGGTCAAACTAATAAATTAGTTTCCTACAGACAACCCAGGAAACTGTAAAGCTGAAGGTAGAACCTACTGTTTTCTATGCAGTCCCCATTTTCACCTGATGAACAAAAGTTTGTTGTACAAACCCAGTATTTTCCAAATGTGCAAGAGTACTATCTGTCCATTTGTCTGCTAGTTTAGAATCCCCTTTTTAAAACAAGAGGAAAATGTTTCCATGCTGTATGAAACTTGAATGATGTTCTCAATTTTATAATTAATGTATCTAAAAAACAACTTTGAGTTGCACTAGGGTCGTGTATTTCCTCTTTGTTGTGTTGCTGGGCTCTTCTGTGCATCCTCCCTCAAGCACCGTTCCCTTAGCGTTAGGAATTTTTTGCTGATCCTCTTCACAAAGTACTGAGAGAAGAACTTTGTTGCTTAGCCTCTTCCACTGGAAATAACGGGCATTAAAGAGCAGATCCTGCCAGTTAACCTTCTGGCTCTCTTTGAATGAACATGATGAGCTGCAGCAGATGAAATATGACCTTCAAGTTTCTTTACCACACTCTCATAAACTGTCTGTTGTTTTGATTTGGCTTATTGAACACATTATGAGGGATTTCTGATTGGCTTCAGGCCAAGATGTTATATTTCTGCTGATGGAAGTACAAGTGCATAATTTAGAAGAAAATACAGAGTGACTTGGTCTGTTGTATTCTTTTCCCTCCCTCTTTTTGAGGGAAAAGGAGAATTTTGCATTTGTTTAAATAAATGAGTGACCTAACTATCTTTAGAGCATGAAAGGCAGGAATTCTGACATAATTTAACCTTGCTTAACTCCTCCCTGTTAAACACCTCTGCATATGCATCAGAAATCTGGGATAAGTACACCACCTGTTGCATAGACCACCTCCTTTCATGGAAGCCTGGTACTGTTCCTTTCATATCTGCACTTGTATTTCCCGGGGATCAGTCCCTTCCTTCTGAGGTTGCTGAGATGGGGATACTGCCTTCTTCTCTCTGCTCCAGATAACACTTCCCTTGACGCCTTCCTGGTGAATAATAATGAGCATTTGAAAATCATGGAGAAGGAAAATGGGTTGTCCGTGTGAGAATATAAGTAATCTAATAACCAGAGATATTATGTACTCAGTAGAAAAGGATTGTTTGCTTGCACTATGACTGGGCAAACAAGAAATCCAACTATTGCCTCCCACTCAAGCAGTCAACAGCCTTAGCAAGGTGACTTCCTCTAAAGACAGAGTTTTCTGGTGTCTTCTGTTTGCCTTTGATATGAGGGCCTTTATGGTGCCTTCAGAATAAATTTGCAGGATATTTTCTGGGCATGTAAGAGAGTGAGAGAACATACACTTGGGGTAAAAAAACACATGGATTTCTATGACATTGAGGGCAATATGACTTTTATCTGGAAGCCATACTTCTGATTTGTTTTATGTGAAGATTAGAAGAGTTGTAAACTCTTCCCCCTCTCCTACCTCCAGAAATTTTCAAATAGGCCTCTGATCGAAAGATTTAAATAACTCCAATAAATAGGCAGTACTGACAATGTCTTTTGTTACTTGGGGTTTTTTTTGTGAAGTTTGTTTCTCTTTTTCTTCCTGCTATTCTCAAACTTTAAGACATTCAGAATTTTGCTGTTTAATTACTGCCCTCTGTATAAAGACTGTTACTGGGGAGAGATCTCTGGGCTATGTAATGCAGTTGTGGGGGGGCATTTGGTGACAGGGAAATGAGCTGCAGGCATTTGGCCCTTGAGAGTGGAGGCATCTCTTCTTTCCTTTCCCCATGGGAACACTGAAATGTTGACATTTGGAGAGGGGGCCGAATTGTGCCTCTTCACAGCGTTTTGCAGTGAAATTGTCTTTCATCGTAAGATGCTGATTCTGAAACACTCACTGTAAGCAAAATATGGAGAGTGCTCCCATGTCTCAGGAGGAGCAATTCTGACAGTCTGAAGACTTACAGCACCACCATATCAGTTTACTCTCGTTCATATGTCGATGGTGTCAGTTTGCCACTGTATGAAATGAAACCTCTTTCCCTGACTCCCCCCAGATGTGAGGGAAGGCACAGTGGTGGGCGGTGCAGCAGAAGAATGTGTGGGGCCCTGCTCCTGTCCTGGGATGTGCTCTATGGAGCTTCCTCTGATTGATGAGCTGGGCAGGGTGAGGTGAAGAGTGGGTATTGCATTCTACTTAGGGTCTTGTTTTATTTTAGCCAGGAATAGCATTTATTTATTTTTAAAGGTACATGACTGATAAATAAGAGGTCTTAGCCTTCTGCTGGCATCTGCAATGAAATTTGTTGATCAGAATGGGGCAGCGTTAGCGCTTACAGTGCTGGAGGCTCTTGATGCACAGTGCTGAAATTGTCTTTTCTATGTTGCACTGAGTGATTTTTCGGGTTGTTCTTTGAAGAACCTTAGAATCATAGCAGTCAATCTTTAATTTTCTATTTGTTTTTCTTTGTGTTTTCTTTTGTATTTTTTTTGTTGTTGTTTTGTTGAGTTATTTTTTTGGATGCCAAATTAGTATAGCTGTGAAGGGGTGCGTCTTTTGTTGCACAACCCTGCTTGTGTTCTGATCCTTTTCTTCATGTCGTAAAGTACAAAACTGTGCTGGATGTTTCCCATGCAGCAGTTGGGCTATTAAGCAGAACTAATTCTTCACAGAATGGCAACAACTCCGAAGAAAGGCATTTGTAGGATTAAGCATAGATACTGGAAGGCAATTGCTTGGCAAACTGCTGAAGGAAAGCAGTCCCTGCAAGGGAGAAAGTGCTGTGCTCTTTCTGAATGCATGCAGCCACACAAGGAGAACAGCTTTGAAGCTGGTTAATGTGGCTTACTGTGTGCCTTTTCTGTACTGTTTCCTACATTTCTCATCTGCAGAAGAACAGAGGGGAATTCCTTGATAAATGCATTAGCATTTATTGTGCACTTCTGTGGCCACACACTGTTGCCTGGATGACAGATAGACTGAGAAGGGAAAACCCCAGCTGGGATGCCTTCAAAAGTGGAAAGATCAAATCTCTCATGCTTGTTTATGTGATCCAGTAGGGTCTCTCAGTTACACCAGCAATAAACTGTTGAGTATATAAACCCACACATTTCTAAGCCTCAGTCTTTTATTTCCTTTAAGAAAGTGCTAGTGATAACTTGGAGTGATATGTATGCCTGGTTTCATTGGAAAGGGTGGTAGTGGTATATTTATTTGCCACCTATTAAATGATTGAGGTATAGTAAGGCGATGTGTGGAATAGCTTACACATAGCTGCAAGACGTGGGAAGTGCTGTTGTTGCAGTATTGTTAACCTGCTTTGGCCAAGGTCAGTTAGAAAGATTTTGGGTGTATTATCCTGTACTTTCTTCCTTCACAGATTGGGAATTTTGATGCATGCCCTCACATTGCAATTCTCCTGAGTCATCATCTCAGTATGGCTCTAAGAGCACACGATGGGCTGGAGAACAAACAGTAAAATAAGGCATTCGTAGGTCGGTAGTATGTCGATTAGGAGCCTCCTATTACTTTCTCTAGCCTGTTAATGCTGCCTGGGATCCGATTTATTGTCACAGCTATGTTAATATGTCATGGATAGCAAGCTGTGTGTCTGTTTGGTGATCTGAAGAACTAAGGAGGAAACAGTAGAGTCTAATAGTCACCTCATCAAGTTGTATTTTTCTGTTCCTCCATGCATGTTTCTGCATTTAAGAGAACTTTTTGAGGGGTGATTATCTACCTCTGAGGAGCAATTTTCTTTAACTGTTTTGATATTTTGTTAATAGCATAAACTAGACATGCTGATTATGAACTTTTTCTGTTGTGAAGGTTAATACTTTCCAAATTCTGTAGTGAACATATGCTGCCTATTTAGCAAAAGGAAAGAGTACAATATATCCTGAGATGAAATGATTGCTTTTATCCTTGAAAAAAATTGATCAGTATCACAGACACTCCTGGTGTATTGCGATGCTTATTATAATAGTTTTGAATTCTCAGTTTTACCAAAGAAAGCAAGCTTAGACAGCCAGCCACATGTTTAAGTGTTGAGTCTGGTCTGCTATTTGATATGTCATGTGCCCAGAAAATAAACATTTACAGGACTGAAATCTTCTGAGACAATAGTTAAATGACAGTGGTAGGGCTTGCTTCTGCCTTCAGTGATATCCATGTGTGTTGCATTGGGGGTTGCATTTCCAAAACTGCCTCACCAAAGGGAAACTGTTCCAAAACCACATGCCTCATTTGCCCTTTTCTGCTGTTTTTTTTTTGTTTTTTTTTTTTTATCTGGAGCAACCAAAGATAATACTCTGTCCTTGAGACCTTGTCTCCAGACATTGATCTTCTAAAGAGCTCTTCCAAGAGGGGAAGAAAGTTTTGATTTCATTTTTAATGAAAACAAAAACAAATGTTGGAATGTCAGGATATACAAGGAAAAGGCTATTCTCAGTTCTTCCTGGTGGGGGGGCGTGTGTGGAATTTTTCCTTATCTTGTCATGTTTCTTCTCGTTTCCTATCAACTGCATCCATTTGAGTCCTCCTCTTCTCTTGACTTTCTGCACTGGGATAGATCATAAACTTGATGACAATAACTTCCAATCTGTATGTGGAGAAGACAATATACTTTCCTGCTTTCTGAGGATATTGTCAGAGAAAAAGAATAAATGAATATATTTCCCTAAAAACCTAGTCTAGAATAGTCTACTTGACTTCCAAGTTTTCAGGAACAGAGAATGCTACATATTAAACTTCAGACTGGTCTTAACTTTGAGAAGCTGGTGGTGAAAATCGTGTCTGTGTGTGGCCAGAAACACTTTTACAGAACCTAGTCCCAGCCCAAACGACAGAGAGCTTAATGATCTTCAGTAGACATATTCAGACTTGGTTATTCCTGTACAGAGATTTTTAAAGTGATCATTTGTCAGCCACTGAATTAGGAGCTTTAAAGAAAGGAGCAGGAGGACCTGAAAGTGTTAGAGGAAACAAATGAGATTGCAGTTGACATCTCCAAGGGAACTTTTGTTCAAGGGTGCTCAGGCTGTTGACCTCTTTGCTTCTCCATTTCATTGCCTTTAGATTATAGCATTCTTTTGTACCAGAAGAGTAGTGGCTAGTTTGTGACTGGGCAAATGCTACCTTTTTTTTTTTTGGCGGGGGGCGGGAGGGCAATCATGAACATTGCTGTGCAAAGATTTTAATGCACAAACAGCTTTGCATTGTATTTTATAAGTATGGGGTTTACATGTGAAGCTAATATTTATTTCCTTTTCTTCCTTCTTATTAGGGATTGGAGAATAATTTAGTGACGTACATCTCAGTTTGGAAATTGTCTAAAAATGACACTTCTTAGATATCTGTCAGCAGGTGGGCAAGAATGTGAGAGAGGAAAGGAAAAATTAAAACATACTGTTTCTTCCTTTTTCCATTCCTTTTTCTACTGTACCTCCCTCTCTCTCTTTGTTTAGTTTTAGTGGCGGAACTAAGTATATGGTAGGCTAGCACTAAATGTTTTTGCAATAAGGTGACCGTAAGTTTTGGCAGAGCAGATTGTTTCCTGGATATAATTGAGTGGCAGTTTGTTGGAGGTGAAACTGCAGTAAGCTCTGCAAAGGAGCTCACCCTTTATCTTAGCAGTCAGGGCCCTGGAGAAGATTTGTTCAGTGTAGAGGTAATGAATTGGGGATAGCAGAAAGGGCAGGTGGCCCAAATCCTCCCCCATTACCTCATCTGAAGTCTCCTTGGTATTTATCAGTGAAAGCTTTCTGTAATTACCCCCATTGTGCAGAGCAGGTTCTGGTCCCTCCAAAACTGAAAATGTGATTTTGAGAGGTTCTCGCGGACTAATGCCTCAGAAAGATTTGCTCCTTGCCTACAGCCCGCCAATGCTATTCCATGAACTAAAACATGAGGTGCACATGGTGTGAAGGATCAGTTTTGTCTATAGGGAATGTCAGATTTCATGGTCAAACTGGGCTTATTCTGTGTGCTTACATGTCCTTCACACTGTGGAAGCTGAGTTCATTATCTTGTTAGTTTGTTTTTGGTTTGGTTGGGTTTTTTTTCAATATTAGATCTTTTTCATTTTTTATTTTTTAAAAAGTTGTTTAGGTTTGTGTTTTCAGTTGAAGTATTGGCATATTTTGTACTTATATAAAATATTTTTTTGATGAAGATTAATGAGACAAACTGGAACAGTTCCAGTCTTCCTTCTTCCCTCCTTGTGATCGCAACAAAGCAATGTATTCCAGAGTTCTAGAGTAATACGTACATCATCCAGAGAACTGAGGAACACAGTAATTTCTCAATTAAGGGTCTTCTGTCTCTCTAAGGTAAGGCCAACTGGAATCAAGGATATGACTTCTGGTCAACATGTTGGAAAAGGTGTGAGCAGTCTTACACAGTATGGCTCTCAGACTCTCAGGTTTGTGAATATAAAGTGCGTGGATGTCAATAAGTTATGCCAATAGCTCCCTAAATGTCATCCCATTTTGATAAAATCTGCCCTTGGACTTAGGGGGAAAAAAAGATAGGAAGGGAAGAGGACCCCATGTTGTATAGTGCTAAGCTAGTGGTTCCTAAAAATGTAGCTCACTAATTTTGCACTCTGCAGAGTTTTTCAGAGCATCAGAATAATAAAGATCAGTATAGAATATGATTGCATTCTGCACAAACACATCATCTCAATCCACCTTATTTCAAGTGTTAAAATGCCTACCAGGAGATTCTAAATGGCAAACTGTTAAGAAAAAATCTTTGGGATAGACAGATTAATAGGTGTCCCGTATAAATTCTTCATAGTGTCAAATCAGTGCATCCATTTTAGTCTCATTTAACCTCCCTATTATTTAATTGTAATGCTCTAAGGTAGTAGCTGGAGACTGCACTTCTTTTTTCATATAATTCTGGACTCTTGCCTTCAAAACTCTTGCTATGGTGTTTATACTATCACAAGCTAAGAATTTCTTCCTTCCTATTGGTAAAGTCATAGAGGATTTTTTCTTTGTCTTTTTGTTTTCATTTAAGGAAGAGAAAATTAGTGTATTAGGTTGATCTGGAAATACGTTTAATTCAAGAAATATCTGTGAAAATACACAGTGTAATCTGTTTCACAAATAGCATGGTGATGGGCTAAATGTTATCCTGCTTGCTGATATTTCCAGTATACACAGCAGGCTATGGGGGTTTTGTTCTATATGTTCCTGAACAATGTAGAGAGAGTTCATTAAAAAAAAGGAAGCATTGTTTGCACTTTTGTGACTACTTTTCATTTTAAAGTAGACAAAGAAGTATGACTTGTTACCATACTCAGATTTACATTTTTGTCTCAAACGAAAATTTTTCGTGGAAGAAATTTTGGTGAATTTAAACTTCAACCTTTTGCTTAGTTGCGAAAGGAAAGTTTTATCTTCCTCAGGTTTATTTTCAGTAAGTCAAGGTATAAACATTTCTTTTAAAGAAGTTTCACTATCACTTGGAGTGATTATAGAGGCATTTTTCAAAACCGTTCTTGAGGAAAGTGCCCTGATTTTTTTTGAGGTATTGGCGGTATAGATTTAGAGCTGAATGTACACTTGAGTTTCTCTGTAGAATTTTCATCCTGCCAGTGAAGTAATTCTGCAGTTACATGGTCTTTTTGTCTTGTGAAAGGGCTCTCCACTAGCTGTTGACCTGCATGTTCAGATGTTTCTGGAAAAAGGTATAAACAAAGAATCTGAAAAGCAGTGAGATATTTCTTTATGTTGTAACGTTAACTTGGGTGCCAACCAAGCCTTGCTTTGTGACAATGTTTGTAGTAAAAACTATACACCTGGCTACAAGGGCTTTTAAACTGAAAGGGTACTGTGGTTTGAGGAGTCCTTTTATTAGTGTAATGCTACTGTTTGTTTGATTCCATCTCTCTCATATTTTTTTTCTTTCTCTCTTAAAATAATTATTTTCTCTTATGTAATATCTGAATTAAGTGGGCTTTTATTTACTTTTTTCTTCTTCTTTTTTTTTTTTTTTTTTGTTTTTCATACCGGGAAATTGAATGTTAACACTCACTAATAGCAAGCTAGCATGCTTCTGTCCTGTAATCCTAGTTCTGTGTCCAGTCTTTTTTCTAAGAATAAGTTCTTAGTAATCATCTTGATAGAACAGAGGAGACAGAGAAATTAAACCCAAAATGTGAAGCTGGAAACCAGAACAGACAGATAAAATGAATGCCCTTTAACAAGGATGAGCACACTTCCGGACAATTCAAGTGATTTTAAAATCATGTCCAACAGTTTAGTGTTGGTACCTCATTAAAATCCAGAGATTAATGGCAGCAGTCTCCTTGTTGCACATTAAAACAATTCAGTTTAATTTTGAATTAGAGGGTACAAGGTGCTGTTTTAGCAAAGCTATTCCCAAGGTGTCAGTGAGGTGAAGTGGGATGGCTTAAAGATTGTGCTTTTTCTAACTGTCCCATTTGTACTATTTATCTATTTTATATAT
>VWZK01007380.1:0-117143 GCA_013396935.1 Baryphthengus martii
CAGCCTTCCTGCAGGCCCCCTTCAGGTACCGCCAGGTCACTATTAGGTCTCCCCGGAGCCTCCTCTTCTCCAGGCTGAACAACCCCAGCTCCCTCAGCCTGTCTTCATAGAAGAGGTGTTCCAGCCCCCTGATCCTTTTCATGGCCCTCCTCTGAACTTGTTCTATCAAGTCCACCAAGTGATAGTGGGGGAAGGCAGGGAGAGGGATACAGGGATCGAGGAGTAAGGTCTGAAAGTCGTTCCCACTCAACATTTCAATGCAGCACTGGGAACAGCTGGTGCCAGGCTTGGGAGTTTCACCCTGGGAGCAGCTTCACACCCGCTCCCCACAGCTGTGCAGAGATCCCCGTAAGGACCATGGCTGGTGCAGAGAAACCAGGAAATATCCCAAATGCTTGGCTACATGCTCTCCATTATATTTTCCTCACCTCACCACTGCGGCATCCCTGCCCTTTGGCAGCTGTGAACCACCAGACTTCTGCAGTCACATCTCCACAGACAGGAGACATTGTCTTCACTTTGACTCTTAGAAGGCCAAAAGCCGATGAGGCCGAAGACTGAAGGTGTAAAATACATACACAGAGCTGCCCCTGCACCAACAGGAATCAAAGGCAGATTCGTACAACTGCGAAAGATGGGATTCTAAGTTTCATGGACAGCTTGAGAGCCAGGGCTATAAAACAAAATTAAGCATTAAATGTTCTTAACAAAGGCAATCTGGGCTCACTGTGTTCTGTTTTTGTTATGTTTTCCCCCTGTTTTATACTGCTTTAACCTTCAGTTGTTGCTGTTGGAATCCTTTTTGCGCCGCTCCACTCGTCATTCTACTTATTTTTATTAGAGACGCTTTGGCAGAAGACTTATCAAAATGCGCTGAGCTTGTCAACAAACGTCATTAGCAACGAATCAAGGCAGACAGTGTAAGCAGGGAAAGGGCATGGGAAAATATGCAATCTAAAATAATTTTATACGTCGAAGAAATGCAGAAGGATAATAATGGCAAAGGACTCGCCGTAAATTATTTGTGCTATTGCAGAAGTTCCCACTGTTAAGCGATTTCTAGCTCGGCTTCAAAAGGTACGTGCAGGGGACTAGATGCTCTTCTGTAAGAAGACGGTATAATTGCATCAAAACCGAGTGCCTGGCCACGTTGCCTGCGATGTAATCGGGTTGAGACACACTAGTCTCCACATCGGGTAACTTCAAGAACTCAAATGACAAATTAAGTACTAGATCTTCAGCTCTGGAAATCAGAATCAATCCACCGGCAAAAGCTCAGCTGTATCGGTCTATGCCCGAACGACGCTTTCTTCTGGGCTAATCTCACACACCGGTCTATCCAAGTGGCCTGCGCATTCAGCATCATGCTAGGGTTCAATCTTGACATGCCAGGCTGTTAGTTACAGGGCTAAAAAGCTGCCCCTCTCTCGATCTCCTGCTTTGAAGTTCCCTCAAAGACATTTGCTTACTTAAGCTCATGCAAGAGAAGGTGAAGTCTGACCCCATCATCCACTGGTGGTGTCCACTTTCATAAGGGTATGGGAAGAAAAATAAATCCCTGTAAAATGAACGTAAGCAAAGCCTTATGGTGTGCTTACCTAATTAGGTGTAAGGTTATATCGCAGGTTGCACTGGGCTGTACAAGAAGGGCTGGAATTCAGTAGGCTTAGGTTAAACAAAATAAATCATAAGGTCAATGGTAAGGTGAAAATAGAAAGGCAACCCACCCACCCACCACAGCACATCAGCAGCAAGCAAAGGCCAGGGAAGCCATACGAGCCTGGAGGATTTAGTCCCTTCGGCTGCAATTGCTGACTGGGGCTCTTTGGAGATCAGCTTCTGATAAGGAAATAGGTCAGACTGCTCCTGGCCAAGGCGAACGGTCAAGTGATGTTATTTAACCTCCTGCGCTTCCACGGGGCACTGGAGCCGGATGGAGAGTTACCACCGAGGGTCACTGACCACGGGTGAGCACATCGACGGGACCACAGGCGAAGCCTTGAGGAGACAAAGCGGCAATAACGCCGACCCTCGCAGCTGCACCGGCCCGCCTCGGCCGCAGGAGGAGGGGAGCGCGTGGTGGCTCACAACACATCATAAACACTGCTGGCTGCAGCTCACAGGGAGGGACGGGGCGCAGGAAAGGTATGAAGGAGAGGAAACTTGGAAGAAAACGCTTATTAGAATTTAAAACGCTTTGACTGGTCACACCGTTAATCTCTTCAGTATCCTGCTAAGCGTGACGGGCTCTAGCAAGCTTGCTAGACCACATGTGGGAACTCAAACACCTCAGGTATGGAGCTGAAGGCAGTGTCCTCCCTAGGGCTGAGAACTGCCCTTCCACCGCTGCGCAGCCTTGTGCGAGGAGCTCTCAGGCATGCGTAAGGAACAGGGGAGAAACACAGTTTTGCAGGCCTGCCTCAGCCTCGATGGAAGCTAACGCGATTCCGTTGGGCTGGACTGAGGCGGTACGTCTTTCAGAGCCTGTTTTGCCTCAGGGAGTATTTTTATGGTCAAAATAATACGTGCCATATGGGAAAGCCCGACAGAAATTAATAGGAGTGCAACCAGTAGGATTGGAGAGAAATGAAATAATCTATGGAAATGGCTGTGTAATCTTTAACATTTGATAGAGAACGATCCCCACTCGCAAAGACTTTTTAAGACATTCTATAGAATCGCTATGATGTAATTCACTTTAAAATTCTATTCAAAAAGCTCCAAAGCCTAAGAATGGTTATTGTTTTCTTATTAAATTTTGTACGACTTTTCCATAAAGAGCGAGCTGGTATTCTCATAATATCTCCGCTATCCAAATCTGGAGGAATACAAGACCACTGGATTTAATTATATCAGGCACATAAATGTCTTCCAAACCATTACATGTATCTGCACACATGAAAACACTCATTCATACAAATTAGGTGCCATTGGAATCAATGGAGTTGAACCCATTCCGATGGGACCAGCTACTGAAACAACTACGATGACGGACATGCTTTTAAAGGCCACAGAAGGGAATGGCCTGGAAAGCTCTTAAGAAATGGTTTTGAAGGTGGAAAAATACCAATGCATTGAGATAGAAACTGTTTGGAGGAAGACAGCGGGTTTGCTCCCACTTCTTTTGCAAAGAGGAATTTTTGGTCGTGCACAGAAAGAGAGGATGTGCTCACCCCGGTCCACAGCATCCAGCGGCCTGAGGTGGGGAGGCCAGCTGGGATGTGAAAGGCACAGCCTTTAGAGCTGGGAATTGTGCCTGGAGTGCTGGCAGCCCGAGTGCTTCCCTCAGCAGGGGACTGTAAGGTATTTATTCTCCTCCCTTCTCTCTCCCACTCATTCATATCAAATGAGATCTATTGGTTCACAGTCAGATTGAGAGGCAAAAACAACCCTGCAATCACAAAGTGCGGTTGTGAGATGGAAGAACTGGGTTTTACCCAGCTTTGCTCCTACGAAAAATTAAAGGAAGAGGTGAGGGTGGCTGCCCAAAGCCCACCCGCGGGTCACGAGGGGGCCGCGCGCTGGTGGAGCATGCCTGGGATTCCTCCGCCGTGATGCCAAACGGACCCCGGCGATCGCAGCCAGGAGGAAGTTGCTCAATGTTGCGAAACACAAGAGGAAAAAAGTTATATTAAAGTAATAAATGAAAGCAAAAGTGCTCTCTGTAAGAGGGCTGGGAGCAGGGGAAATCTCAGTGTGCGGTAGACCGGTGCGAAATGCATCTTGGCATCCTTTTCTGCATTGGAGGAAAAAGGGACATAAATAGATGCAAAAAAATCTTATGGCTGGCTGGCAGACTACTCTTGTACGTGTCGTTAGGGAGCTCCAATCCCCAATTTAGTGAAGTACTTCAGTGTATGTTTAATTTTCAGCATGTTAGTACTGAGCTGGGTCGTAGACCACTAATGAAAATAACTGGTGTTGATCTAAAAATCACGAAAAATAAACAGTGAAGAAAGATAGATATTTCCTTTTAAGATTTCTTGGGATCACTCTTGTTTAAAAATAAAAAGCACTTTAATGTTTTTTTAAAGAAAATTTCAAATCGTTATTTCCTAGTAAACTCAAATTTCTCCTCCTAAAGGAACTCGGGAAAAGATGCAGCAAATTGGAGGATTTCCCTGGAAAATGCTTGGCTTTGCCATTTTTTTTCAGTGCAAATATACGGCTGTGGATCTGCTGGCAAGGGTCAGGGTCGTAACACTACAGCCCTTCCAAACGGTAGAAACAACCCAACTATATGTATGAAAAATCCCAACGCAAAGCATCCACATCTACTCCCAACACGTGGTGAATTTGTCTCAACTTGGCTTTTATTATTCAGTTCAAACGATGGTCCCTGAGGTGGACCAAATTTCAAACAAGTCTTGGCTGTGCTTCAAGGGAGCAAGGGCTTCTTTATAGCTTCAGGTGCAAAGACTCTGCAACTTTCTTTCTTTCACATAAATCTGACAAACCTAAAATGTGACAATTTTAGCCACACTGTGAGAATCTTCTCAAATCTCTGCCTTCTCCAAGGCCACCTGTCAGAGGACGATGCCCTGAGCCTTTAGGCTGCTATGATTTATATTCTCTTATTGGACATCAGGAAATATCACAGTTAAAAAATGAAGAGTATACCATCAAGGCAAAAGTTTTCATTTACTAATTGTGTTCAGCTGTCTTTTCAACAAAGGCCGTACAGGGAGAGGCAGCAATTTTGCTCTATCAGCCTAACTCTTAATTTAAAATGCATAATAAATGCTTCTTGTTTGGGAACTGGGAGGGCAGAAGAAAGCCAGAAGTCGTTTTTCTTTATCGGATAGCCATCAGAAGTGAAAAATCCTGGTTTACATTTTGGATTTCCTCACTTCTGCAGACTCCGAATCTTGTGTAAGATCAACCTGCCATCAGGGAGGCTGGCACACATGGAGCTTCAGAGAAATGCCCCACAAGAGATCATCTGGAGAGGTGTCAGGCTCTCTCATGGGACAGGAGATGCTGTTACATGCAAGGCAAGCTGCTGCACGGGCACTGAGAAACCTTGGAAATCAGACTGCCCCTCTTCTTTGAGAGGATGTTAAATGCTCCCACACTTGGAAGACCAGGCCACGCTCAGGGCTGAACAGGCCTCCTCAGCAGTGTACAAGTCCATTAGCCCCGAGGTAGGGTGCTGGAGCAGCCACCTGACAGTATTTGCCAGCTTGGGGAACCTTGTGCAAGTGCAAATGTAGTTTGGCTTCCCTTTCCCATGAATGACCTCCTAAGAGGCAGTGGCAGCTGCCTGGGATCTGCTCTTGCTGGCAGAGCATGCCACAGGTGGCACCATCTGCACCATCAAGTCCAATCCAAATAGCTCATTTCCAGCTGCAGGGAAAGGGCCGGCAACGGGATAGTGACTCCCAGGCAGAGTGAAGAGTGTCTCACACACTGGCTCCCTTGTGGAGGAGGAACAGTCAATAATTAGCACCTGTAGGCAACTCCCAGCCTCTGCAATAAACACAAATATGTCTCCTGGCATGGCCAGCTAGGAAAATATGAGTTGAAAAAGCCCCCAGGGCCAGATACATTCCACTGCGTGTGTGCCACTGCTGCATGCCAGCGGTTTGCGGCGGGTATGTGCGCTGGAGAGCCAGCAAACGTGAGCCTGTTTCAGCGTTCGGAAGGCAAATCTTTTCCCCTCGGTTGTTTTCACATGTTTAATCACAGAATCATAAAATCGCACAGTGGTTTGGAGGAGATCTTTAAAGGTCATCTAGTCCAATTCCCCTGCAGCGAGAAGGGACATCTTCAAATACAGCAGGTTGCTCAGAGCCCCATCCAACCTGACCTGGAATGTTTCCAGGGATGGGGCATCAACCACCTCCCTGGGCAACCTGCACCAGTGTTTCACCAACCTCCTTGTAAAAAATGTCCAACCAAAAGTCCCTAAACTACTCTCTTCTACTTTAAAACTTAATAGCATGTATGGACTTCAGAGATACTCTCAGCTTCAGATTTTTTTATGACTGCAGGAAAAATGTGTTCCCAAATGGATTTATGCTGTTATTTTATGAAATGAACATTTAATTTGTCCAATCACTTCAATAAGAGGCTGATTGGAGGCCCACAGGTCCCATGCACATCTTTCTACCTCCCTCTAGCCCCTCCTGCCATCCAAAAGCACTCACCTTGCTGCAATGCAGATGTGATGGCATGAGGAGCAGCAGATGTGCAGCAAGCAAAAAAATATGATGGTACCAGCCTAAGACATCAAAAGAAACCTCTCACAACTGGTATGAGATCTCCTCTGACAGCCAGAACCCACCAGCCTGTGGGATTTGGGAAAGACCTTGACCATGAGACACATCACCACAGTTGACATGAAGGGCAAGTGGGCCCTCTGGTGATTGCAGTGCAGAAAAAAAAGCAGCCGTCCCTACACCGAGGGGGACATTCAACAGCGGGTGGCCATCACCGGGCTGCGAGAGGACGCGTCAGGCAAAGGGAAGAGACGCCCATGACCTTCTGCCACCGTCACTCCGAGAAATAAAGGCTGGACGTGGGAAGATCCCAGTTACCATTCGCCCCACCGAGGGGGTCCGTCGGAGGGGTTGATGCTGCCACCAGCACAGCTGCAGGCACACCAGGCCCAAACACAATAAACAAAAGGACTTCACTCTCAGAGTCGGGACTGGGCGCGGGGTTATGTGATTTTTGGAAGCCTTGCAAAAAAGTTGTGTGTGACAGATGGAATTAAAAATCCCTTCGCGTCGCACGTACGCCCCGCTCCACGAGGCAGCTCTTGCTAAGCACTTTGCTAGGTGGCTACCTGCTGTGTAGCTAGATCTAATCAGCGCCCAACATCTCCAAAGGAAAACAGCTCTGAACAGCTCCATTGTTTTAATTTTTTTTTTTTTTTTTTTGCCCTGGGCTCACAAAATCCTGGTGCTCCCTCTCTCAAGTGTGAAGACTGACTGTAAAGCAGAGCGGACTCGGCCATGGCTTAGCAGGCAGCGTGAGCTGCACATCAGTGATGGGCTCACATATAAAGCACTTGGCAGAGCTTCCAGGACAAGTCAATTCCTGGAAGGAACAGCAGCTAATAGGTATGAAATACACTTTGCTTGTACCAATAAGCACTAAGGCTAAATATCTGACCGTCAGATGGATGTAAGTCATAAAGCATCGACTATTGAACCGCCTTCTGCTCCTGAGCAGTCACACCTGAGCCCTTGCTTCTCTGAAATTCACCCCGTTTGATCCAAACATACTCCAGGGCTCAGCAGTTGAGGTGTCTTATGGCACACAGTGTCCATTAGTCACAGTGTAGCTGAAATTCCAGTCTGCTTCCCTGCTGTGCCAATTTGGACCCTGGTTCTACCTGCAGCTGGCCAGGGTAAGGGACTGACTCTTGTTATGTATTTTCCCACATAAAAAGAGCACTTGTACTTCTCCAACCAGTGCGACTTTTGGTTTAGATTCAGGGGGAAAAACAAACTTTTCCTAACAGGGGCAAAGAGCGTGTCACCTCCATAACATGCTACATAAACAGAGCTTCCCTTCTGGCAAGTAAGACCCACCTGAAACACAGAGGAGCAGCACTGAGCAAACACATTTAGAGGTGGGATGGAGCTACTGAGGGCTGCCCAGTTGGCAATGCCTGCACTCCAGCAACTCCCTCACCTGCTTTAACAAACAGAAAGGTCAGTGTGGATAGGCCCAAACTGTGACCCTGCATCTGCTCTATTTCCTGGATGTTCAGATGATGTTCCTCAGCTCTGCTGCTTTGGTATAATATGGGTTCAACAAGTATAAAGAGATTAAATTCAACACGGTGACTTTTTTTTCCTGTCATTGTCCTTATCACCCAAGATGGAGTTAGTTTGATTTAGGTTCTTGAGTTCAAAAGCCTTGTCAAGCTCAGAGCTGGCAAGAAAAATATCCTGAAGAATTAATATGATTCAAAAGGAACTATAAGAAGCCTCGTGTCGTCCTGCATCCAGGAAAATAACAGGAGCAGTGCAGTTTTAGCATGTTGAGTTTAACTTAAACTACTTGGTACTTCAGAATCAGATCAATTTGGATGAGTATGGAACTGGCCTGAGGATCTGAGATGGCCAATTTCCTAAATAAAGAATGGCGATCTTAAAAAAAACTCCAGCATACTTTTATATTTTCTCTTTTTCACTTACTGCTGTGATGAACGTTGTGCCATTGCTATGGTCCAGATAACAACCACACCAGAAGGAGCTCCTTCACTCATTTAAAGATGGACATGATCCATGAAGCTTCTGAGAAAATACCTCCAGGTCACAGCCAGTTTTCTCCCAGACTTCCAGCCCAAGCATCTTCACCCTGACAAGGAAGAACTGCTTTCCCAGGAAGGGGGTGACTGCTTCAGTGACCATCCTGACTCTTTGTAGATGTTTTAGGCCATAATCCATGGTCTGTCCAGAATGACGCAAAGGCACAAAAAAAGGCAACCAGCCCCGCTGCTCCCAGAGAGCTTCAATGCTAATTCATGATTCCACCTGGGCTGAAGACTTAAATTTCATTATGTGCTTTATAAACTTAAGAGTTTTAGAAATAACATATAATATTACTGGCTCAGAATGAATTTCCATCTAAAGGCAAAACTCTAAAAGGGTTGTATTAAATCCAGGGAAATTCTGCTTCAAAAGCTCCATGCACTTCTGAACATAATACCCCAAAGTCATATTCCAAAGTTAAAATTTGATAAAAACTGGAAATTACTTGGCATCTTAGCACATTTGGAGATACAGAGTAATAAAATGGATAAGATCTGTGCCAAGAACAAGATGAATTTTCACCATTTGTTTAAATATTTAAACTGTACAGAATAGGAAAGCGCTGCTCATTTTTAAATGTGGCAGATTGTCAGTGACATTAGTTTATACATCTCTATCTCTTCATCCATATTTTTTCTCTCCAAGTTCAGCATAGGTAGCTGAAATCTCATCTCCTGCTAAACATCAAGGCTTAGGTGTACAGCCAGAAACATCCACGTAAAAAGACAGTTTTAACTGATTTCATGAATCTGTCAAACACCAGAAGTATTTTCCATGATCAAGTTCAGAAGATATTTATTATTTTTAGATGTTCGGTATCGTAGCCTTCTGTCATCCACGACTCAACGTGCAATTGTTTCTTTCCCCAGAAAGAACTAAAGAACCCTTTATGTCATTTCACCCCTTGGAATATAACTTCTCTCAAGATTTGTATTTTTTGCTGGTGTGTTGGTATTTTCGTGTCCTCTCCTCCTAGGGTGATAAATACCCAAGATGCCAGGCACAGGTTATTGAAAACAGAACATGATAAATACAAGCAGGGAGAAAAACATGTTTTCTGGGGTTTGTTCTTGAGGGAGAGAGTTTTGCAACTGGAAGAACGAACACTGACTTTGTTCTAAAGGCCACAAAGAAAGAAACACGATGCTGGCTTTTTTTACGAAGCCTGCAAACCGCATTAGCTGAAATAAAGAGTTCTGCCTGAAACAAAATGGGGTTTCTTCAGAAAAGCCTGCTGAAAATTAAATACTAAGAAGATGTCATTAGATTTGTTGGGCAAGGTCTTCTCCCAGGGCCACTTCAGCAAACTGTGGATTTTAATAGCCACCTTGGGGAATGGAAAAAACAAATGTATTTGGCCATCAGCACGTAACAAGAGAAATCAGTCATTTAGAAATAGGTGTGGCAGGGAACAAAACAGCGGCCTGACGGAAGGATTCCTATGTCAAAAATACGGAATAACTTGGAGGAGATCTGGAGATTTACCAACAATATTGAAACAGAGTATGCAAAAATAGCTGTGTTTCTACTCTGTCAGTTAAGCCAGAAGTGTTTCACGCGCACAGGCAGCAGGGCAGCCCTCTAATCCAATTTGCAGAAGCAGGTGGGATTGGTTTGAAGAAAACAACGCGATTCCCTGATCAGAGGAGCAGTCCAGGGTTGTGGTCAGTGTTGGCAGAGCCCAGGCACTTCTTCCTCCATCGATCTTGGACACGATTGAGTTACTTATTTGCTTTTACCTCTGTTTGTTTCCACCTGTAAAACGTGAATTGTTAGGTATCACCTCTGTAGGATCTCATTCATTGGTTTACAAAACGTCTCTGAATAAAAGATGTGAAGAGCAGTTATTAGTAAAGAGTCTAAAGACAACAGGTATCAGAGCCTTAATAAGGCCACCAGTAGACTCAGATGATGATGCCTGTCAGAGATTTCCATCCTTGTAAACAGTGATGTCAAAAATCAATCAACTCATCTAATGCAGCCATTTTCCTCTCCATGAAAAACCACAAAACCAGCTTCATGAAAATCCCAAGTTGCTGCAGGACAGCATCTCCTGTTTTAGCTTTTTTGGTTAACTCTTCTTTGCTATTTGCAGTCACATTGAAGAGCCATTGACATAAAATTCCACCTCCAATTTACTGCAGAAATGGAGACAGATGCATTTTATTAGGAGTTTGTACCGCTCTGCGGAGATGAGAAAATATTTACAGATAGTTCAGCTGATCTTTTAAAGTGGGATGATTTGATTGCCATCAAATAATTGTTAGGAAAACATTTGCAAGGTTTTTGTTACCTACCTTCCCTTCTCATTAGAAGATGTCTTTCTGGAACAGATTTCTCAAAAAAAATGGGATGTAATGTAATACATGACTATAACATAGATTGTTAATTTTTAGTGTAGCTGAATCACAGCATGCTTTGATTGAGAGGAGCCAACACAAACATGCAAAATATGTGCCTCTTTGAACAGGATACACCACATCCTGCATTTGGTAGCCAGAGGTTCCAGTTTGCATCACAAATGTAGTCCAAGAACTCTCTCTCCTTGAGGTATGTACCTCAGAAAGTGCCAAATCTGCAAGACACGCCACCTTTTTTAAAATTTTTCTGTCATTCTTTCCTATTTAAAAAAAAAAAATTAATCATTTGCTTGTTTGGGTTTTAGTAGAGACTCAGCAGGTGATTGAAAGAACGGACTGTGTTGTCAGGAGGGACTTTGATTAATCAGAGATTTGATCGTTTGATTAATCATCCCAGAAAGAGCTGACTCTGGCAAAAGTGCCCCAGCCAACATGTAAACACGTCGAGAGAACATTTTCGAAATACATAAAGACAAATTGCAGTTCAAAGCTACTCTTACTGGCCTGTTGATTTGACTGCTAGAAACAAAAGCCTTTCTGCCTGGCTGATAGAAACCAGACCTTCCACGGGAGGAAACAATTGACTTCAGGTCCTTTCAAATTTTGAATAAAAAGAGCTTGAAATTTTCTTTTTTAATTATTTTTTTTTATCTTCTCATTCTTGTTTACAGTAATAAGTTACAGGTTTTAGTCTTTTTATAAGGAAAGTTTAGTTTTCTCTCATTTCCAAACAATTTATGACACATGTTTAAGACCTTCAGTTACATAAGGGCTCTGTAGAGCTTCCCAGCAAAGCATAAATCATCACAGTGAGGTAGCAAACAAAACACCGAGCTATGCGTCGCCCCATCATCGGCACATTTTACCTGCCGTTTAAAGGCACCCAGTAGGAAACCTTGAGTTGGAAAAATACTCAAAAGAGTCTGCCACTTTGCAAAGCAATCTCATCATATGGAGGGACAAAAAGTAAGGGATTTGTGAAACCAGCTGGGTCCCAAGCTAGAGGAGGTCATAAAACCTCTTTCATGCCATTGGGGCACGCGGTGAGCTGACTGCAGAGAGCTGTATGGTTGTCTATGATTAGCCTGTATCCAGAGCTAAACTACAGCAATTACTCTATCACCCAATGACCTCTCCCCAGCCAAGAAGCAAGACTGGGAACAGGAAAGGAGACTCGGCAGTAGAAATGAAAATGGACGTAATGCAACAGCCAAACGAATACCAACGCCAGTATAAAGTAAATAAAGTTATACTCATCCCAGTGAATGTACAGTGGTCACAATAAACAGGAAGACAGTCCTCAGGAGCTGGGTCAGAAGAAGCTCAAGCAGGAGCACCTCCATCCCCAGCAAACTTCCCCCTTTAGACTGTGATGTCTGTGGTGTGGGGTACACCTGTAGCTAACTCAGGTCAGCTTCCCTGATTCCAAACTGCTACCAGCCCGCAGACCATGGCTGGCAGGGGATGCCGTCCCAGCGGCACACATCAGCATTCAACAGTGTTTCTTCTCAAGGTTAGGAGAGCCCATATACATGCTGAAGACCAGCTCTGTTCAGAATGGCGTGCGAGGAAAGCCAGTAAAAAGCAGAATTGGTATTTTGCAGGAAATTTGGGGAGGGCAGGAAACAACTTCCTTTCCAGAACAAAAAAAGAAAACTCCTACGGATTGTGCAAAACAGAGAACACGGGGAGAAAACGGAATGTTTCCGATGTTCATGCCAGAAGCAATGGGTTTGGTCTTCATCCCACACTACCTGGGGAAATCCCTGCTTTGTGGGTGCCGTCCCTTCGCCGGGCTGCCTACGCGCAGGCTCAGGCACAGACACACAGCGGCCTGGCAGCCACCAGCCCAATTCCTTCATAATCCAATTACTGTAAGTGGCTTAACCACAGCTTCGTATCACGGGCCTCAGCCCAGGGTGAATCAGCTGGTTTTCTTGTCAGCAGCAACACAAGCAAGAACCTTAAGAAATAAGCTGGTTCAAGTCAAACTAAATTGGAGACTACGTTGGTTTTGCCAGTGCACACCTGTCACCTTCCTGCCACATCACCCAGAAACAGTTCTAAAGTCAACTGAAAACATTTGTTTGGCCCCAAAAGAGTCATATTTAGATTGAATGAGGTACGTTTTTCAGCCCAAAAGAAAATGCAGAAAGAAAAGAGTGTTATTTAACAACTGTTTAAAAATATATGTGAATTACGAGACTAAAGAAAAGTTAAAATAATTTCTAAGCAAAATTCTGAAAAAATACTTTTACACTTCCAAAGTGTTTCATTTTTCAAAGTTCTGAAATACTGCATTCTCCTTTATATTCCTTCCAATGGGCCACCACCCATGGTCTTGAAGTCCAAAACTTGATTTTAAAATACAGTTTGTTCTTCTCAAGTTGTAATTTTTAATGTATTTACTATTCCATCTGCAAAGATCACAGCTACTTGTTTCTCATTTCAGCAGAGCAAGTGGGGTACATGAGCTGGGTGAATTGTCTTGACAATGCAACAACTCAGTGTAGGACTTTTGGTAAAAACATGAAGAAAAACCAGTGCAACCAATACGGAAAGAGTCCACAAACTGACAGTCCAATTGCTTACTAATATTTGCTGGAACATAAATAGACAGAAAACCCTATTCCCAAATGCTTTGTTAACAAACAAACAAATAAAAAAGGACAAACACTAAAACATACTGGATGCTTCTGTAAGAATTGTTTTGTAATATATATTTTTGCTTTCGTTTGCTTTCTTTTGTTGTATCTTATCTTCATCATGTTTTGTTTATCATCAATTAACCCAGCTTTGTCAAAGACCTTGAATTTCAACCCTGAATTCTAGCAAAGCACCACAGAGAGCTAGAATTACCAGCCTCTCCTCCCTTCAGCTACAGAGCCAGGAGATGAAGATCTACTTTGCCTCTTACAACTTCCTTAGTGGCAACAGGAATCCAAAGGATACTCCTCCCCTCTTGCATATATCCATCCTAAGTCCTTTGTGCTCGCTCTCACCCCCTATCCAGCTATATTTTAATTAATAAAATCAAAAGACCATCTACTAAAATAAACCAGACTTAACGAGGGAAGAAAGTCAAAACAAACAGGCACTGTTTACTTCCTTTGCACTGATTTGCCAAGAAATGAGCTCCGCATCCAACATCATCGATTCGTGGCAGAAACATTAGCTGCTCACAGCAGCACGGAGAGCAGCATCCGCATCAAAGGGATGAAGGGGGAGAGATGCGCAGTGACATGAAAGCAATGTGATGGCTTGGTGGGTATCTTCACCCGCCCACACTCCCCCCAGGTAGTGTTTATATCCCTTCAATCCATACTGCGGATGGAAATGTCACATTCGAGGTCTCACATGTGGTTGTGGCTCCGGCTCGCAGCAGAGGGGTGATGGGGAGTGCCACGATGCAAGGTGTGTCCTCCAGAAAGTGCTGCTCCGAGACACATCTGGAGTTCTTGGCTCATCGGACTGAAAGATGTGGTACCATAGGAGCATATGCAATATAATTCAGCAGGCATCTACCTCTGACCATCTCCTTAGTGTGAAAGCTCTGGGATTTGGTGGCTATCACAGCAAAATGTGACAGTTGTTCATGTGATTGAGTTTGTAAGGAAAGGAGGCATCAGAGCAGGTGAAAGCACGCAGAGATATCTAGTCTGAGAATCACCTTCACTAGTTACAGCTCTGCCCACAAACACCTTCAGCCTTTTGGAATATCTTATGTGAAAGACTTTGTTACTGAAAAAGCAGTTTTCCCCAAACCAAAACATTTGGTCCAAAAGTATCATCTTCACTCATTAGATCTATTCTTTCACAGAACAGAATTTTCACACAGAAACAAAGCTTTGTTTTTTAGCAAATCGAAATTTTACAACTATCTTTAACGGATGGCTGTTCCTCTTTCATCCCTGCCCCACCTTCCTCTCACCACCAACTGCACTGACAGACTGGCTGGCTGGTGAGGTTGTTGGGTGTTTTTAACTTTTCCTTTGACATCTTCACACTGTTCCTCCGCCTTTTGCAATATGCAGGGCAGCCATGTGAACCTCTGCAGGGCCCGCCTTCAGCTGTGCTACCACCCTGGGAAACAGAAACAACTTGAAGGTCTGCAATTTTTCTTCATAAATCCCTGTTTGCCTCCTTTTCAACTAGCTCTGCAACTATTGCGCGCAGATCTCGCAACAGTGCTGGATTTCAGCAGCGCCTTTTGTTATCCCATCATTTGTTGGTGAACAAAGAGGGAACTGGATGGCTTCTGCAAGCTGGAGTGGGAAGTTGGCTCCCCATTCACGGCTCCAGATCTGAAGCTGCTAACAATGAACAATGGTAACACGCTGACTCCCCGTTGCTTCGGTGCTCCATGTGGTGTGCGAACGGGGCCGAGGGCACGGACGTGGCTCTGGGACAGGGTATTTTGGTTTCCTGCCTTTTTTGTCCAGTGCAGAGCAGAAGCCAGGGCATCCACGGGGATATTCCCTTGTTACACTTGATGGCATCTGCCCCTCAGGGGCTGTTTTGTCGCTGAGAATAGTAAGAGCATTAAACAGAGGCCAAGGAAGAGAGCGATGTGCAAACATCTCATTAACTCCATCCTGCATGACCAGCTCCCTTCTGCCGTCAAGCAGCACCTCGGTCTCTGCACCGCATGCTCCAGGAGCCACAACTGACCAGAGAACGGTCCTGGCTCCTGGATGTGGACTTAGTGACCTCAATATCGCTTCTGGGAATAAAAATCCCATCAGCAAAGCCACCGGCAGCTCCTCAGCATCCAAATGGGTAGACAGGCACAAGGGCGGCAGACTTATCAGCCTTTTCACTTGGGGTTAAAAACCTATTGTCAGTCTGAACATTTGCAGCCCTGTGGATAAACACAGGACTGCCCGGAGCCAAGCCTTAAATCCGCACTCACATGCAGAATAAATAAAGAATTAAATGCGGTGCATAAATAAATACAAATGTTAAGCGGCATGGAAACCAACACAGCCTTCTCTGTGTCCTCCCGCTGGAGGGGCCTCGCTGAAGGAGCCCGTCCCGTCTCAGCTCCGCGCCAGGCTGCTCCAATCAAAGCCGAAATGCGAACGTTCTCTTTTTTTTTTTTTTCTTTTTTTTATTCCTTTTTCGCAGATCTGGTCTCTAAATTCTCACTTTACACGGCTGACAGAGGTCAGCACGACTAGCGCAGAGCCAGGTGTGATGCGTTTGTGCAGAAATGAAGCCAACTAGGACGGTCCTCTCATGCCGTTAGTCCAACGTGTTGGTAAAGTCATAATAAAAAATGCTGACTCTCTCACTCTGGATTTTTTTTCCAGATTTCTCTGGGTTTCTTAGCCCATATTCACGGAGATATTTATTTCTTCACTGTTGTTTTTCATTGTCTTTTCCATTTTGCCTTTCCCTCCCTTGATTCCAAGCCAGGGTGTCAGCTATAAATCCACTACATAGATGTATATCTCTGAAAAGATCAATATATATATCTTTTCAGAAATGCCTTTCAAATACCAGCCTTCCAAACAGAACTGTCCTCCCAAAAACTAAAGCAAGCAAGCAACTAGACCACATCGGACCCCTCTCTGATCTCACAGATCTAACACAACCCATTTCAACGGCACCAACATCAGCGGTTATTTCTGATTTACTTCTCTGTGTGTTGAATCAAAGTCAAGTCCCTCTTGCTTATGCCAATGACTCAACTTTTGTGTATGATATTTTGACTAAGAAACTCAAGCAATAAACAGAGGAGAACCAGCTACTCTACAGGTCTTCAAAGGAGAGTGCCAGCACAGCACAGGATACCACGTAGGCGCAGGTCTCTGCCCACAGTACACGCTGAATCTACCACCTGAACCTTAAAGCCCAAGGGTGGTCTCTAAAGATCTCTTCAGCTCAGTCCTCCTTTTTCACTGGACACAAGCAGAGCCCCAAGCTGTTTTTTCACCAGGGAGTTGGACCAAGCTTTTTCACTTGGGCTGTCCAGATTGCCCCAGTGACCATCTCATTGCCCGTGTCACACACCACCAGTGTGGTGTAAGCAGGGGAGTCTCCTAGGAGAGCTTCCTAGTCATCCAAGAGATACTGAGATACAGCTCCTATCTGAGTCTAGGCTAGAAACTGGTACACAGAACGGACTTTTGAAACGGCAAAGGGAGCTGGAGCTGTTCTCTAGCCCCTTGCAAACGTGGCCCTTACACTCTGCTCCTGGCACAGTTGTTCCCCAAAGGCAACAGGGCTGAGGTTAGCCCTCCAACAAACTCTGCAAATGCCCCATGGCCAGGAGAGACAGTGGTGCATTTGGAGACGTAGCTGAGGGTCTCTGGAGTGATGGGCATGCCATGTTGCCTCTGCCTGTCTCAGCACGCTTCCTTCCAAATCTCCCTGTATTGCTCCAGTGTCTCAAAATCCTCACCACACAGGCGCCACTGGGGAAACTCTTTAGTTTGCATGGAGACATTTGTGGATTTCAGCTGAGGAATTCTGGTTTTCAACCATTTGGAAGATGACTTTTGCAGTCATTAGCTATCAGCTCTGTCTCCATTTCCCTAATTGCCTATCAACTTCACAGTGAGCAACACGAAAGCCATTAGTGGTCAGATAGTCACAGTAGATGCAGAACACATTTCCAGTTGAAAGAATTATTAACTAAGATCTGTTCATGGTGACATCCAAACTCTACTAACCGCTTCCCAAGCACTCAAGAAGGGATTATGTCTATTTGGAGGCACTAACAGTTCGGGGGTGTGATATCTCACAGTTAGGGGGGGAGGTTTTGGTCTATATGCTTTTAATTGCGTTTTATGGATGGATTTCAGTAAAACTGGTAATAATTGAGTAAGACCAACTTCCTATGAATTGTGAAGCAGCACACAAGGACCACACGTGCTATCAGATCCCTGTAGGAGTAATGGAACCTTTCTGAGGGTACCACAAGGGTGCTGTGTATTTTGCCGTCTGCGCTGCATGCAACAGAGCAAGGGAACTGAGAAGGCCAAGAGTCCTCCCTGCAGCAGGGTCTCTGTTTAGTGATTTCATAACTCCAGCTGGACCTCTTTTGGCAAGGGAGAGGATTTTTATGAGGGAAAATGCTATAAATCTGCTGCCACTAAAGGCCGTCAGACACCATGTGGCATGTTCATGATATCACCAGCGTGCACCAGTTTTAAAATTGACGGTTTAGCCATAAAGCTGCCAACCAGGAAAATCACATATGAGAGCAGTGCTGAACTTTTAACAGCAAAACATCCCTTTGAAAACTCTTCCTCTTCCTGCTCCTTCTCAACCCCAAAGCTTTGGAGAGACAGAGAAGGGGAAAACGAAGGGTGGATGCTTCAAAGTCCTGCGATAAACATCCCAGGATTAAAACAAAGCCAAACTTTGTGTCCCGTTTCTGAGCAGAAACAGCCGTCACTCAGCAAAAGCGTTTGCTTAATGAAGAGGGTACAAAAAAAAAGCCCCCTTCCTTAAAGAAAGGGAGTGTATCTGTTTCCTAATGTTCATTTTGCCCTGAGTTAAAAATCGGGAGGAATCAGCATGACATGCCAGGTAGAAGTCAGAGATGGAAATCTAGCGGGGTAAGTGTGAGCGGCACAGCCATAAATTGCTTGCCTTAACTGTTTGTGACAACTGGTAGCAGACAAAAGTTATATATCTTCAGCGAGCGTTTCTGCAGTACACAGCTCTCCGTTCTGCTCCAGTTACTGTGGCCTCTCTGACCACCTTCTTGCGAAGAGTTTTTCCCTGTGTATCAAGGAAATGCTCCAGGCTGGGAGGAGAGGGGAGCAGCCAGAACTGGGCCAGGCCACTGAAACCCTCTGACATGGACTATAGCAAAGGAAGGCAAAACATAAGAAGCCTCAGGGGACTCAGAGCTCCACGAGGCAGAGATTTTGTGCATTGATACCTGCAGACAAAATCCTGATTGTAGACACCAGTTCAGTGCCAGAACGCTTTTCCGCTAGGAGACTTTAAATTTATGCTTCTAGTAGAGTTGAGGAGTTCACAGAAAGGTCACATTCATCTGCTTCTTTGCACTGTAATGCAATACCTCTCCCAGCGACTTTAATTAGGGCCCTCACAATTAATTTGTTTCCCCATCACATTTATACTTTCACTTCTTATCACAAGTCGAAGAAACGTCGCTGCAGTCGCTGCCTTCTCTACCAAAGGGAAAACGAAGACTCGTTACTTTTGTCAACAAATAAAGGGTTATTCACCCTCCCCCCACTACACCCTGAGCTTCTGCAGATAGATTGAAGCTAACTGCTCGTTTCAGCTGGCTGCACAATGCCCAAACATTTTTGATTTTGGAGGTTAAGCCTTGTTATCCCACTGCCTGCTACTGCAGATCAAACGAGCCAGGTACGTTGTGTGCAGGGCAAACTTTGCCCACGTCAAGGTGTGGGTAGAGGAGTGAGAGCGGGAGGGAGAGAGGCGAGCAATTTTATAATACTGGTATCATTTATATGGTGTCACAACTGAAAAGAACAAGCAGTGATGTTCGTCCCTCTGTTGCCTCCCTAGAGGCTGCACAGTTGAGTTTTACTCAACTCGCATTGAGTAAAAGCTGGGATATTTGCAGCTTAGAAGTTAAAGTTACTGCGATCGGGAAATTCTCTTCTAATAATGAAACACACAAGGGAAGATGTTTCCTGCCTGTTTTGCTGACTGCAGGATAAGAACGCTCTGGTCCTAAAATGCATTCAAGTTTCTTTCTGCTCCTATATGAAGATTAAGTGTCCTAACCTGTTCATTTTTCTCAGAGGATGGGTTTGTACAATGCAAATGGTTGAGAAGATTACAGATTTTGGCCTTAAATTAGCAGAAAAGGTTCACAATATTTTTTGTTTGATCCAATCATAAACTGCATTTTGCACTATCACCCTGATGCATAGGCCTCACGTCAAAGGATTTTAAGGAGCTTTAGGTAAACCCCACGCACAGGACAAATAGATGAGCCTTCTGCTCTTGCCACTTTGCGTGGACAGCTTGTCACTCTGGGGTTCAGAGATATGCCCATAAACTTGGCTAACAACATCCATCTGCCTCCTGGGTGTAGAGCCAGTATTTAGAAACTGCTGTGTAGTGGTGGTGGCCTGCCCAAGCTCTCTGTGAGTTCCTAAGGAGAGACGGAGCTTTGAATCACTTCAAATTGGGCTGATACTACATTGTCACATTATAGTTTTTCATCGCTCTGTCCTGCCCTGTAAAAGTCTTACTCAGGTTTCTTTGTTTCCCCCAGATGAGTAACGTTGAGCTATAGAGAATGCTTGGAAAGCAGCTTTGGATGGAGAACAAGACACTGTGAAAATTACACCGTGCACGATCCAAACCTCTGAAACGTGGGGGTAGAAGAAATAACCCCTTCTCTTACATAAATACCAAATTCATTCATCTGTTGAGGACTCATAAAAGGCACAAGCTGGCTGGCTACAAGGGCAGCTTTCTGGCCCTCTCTATCTCCAGTGAGGAGAAGACCATGTGAAACCACACAGGAACTCTTCAGAGTTTTCCATGAGGTCACTTCAGAGCCCTCCTCACTGAAGCAGAAGGACGTATGAATTTTAACACTGCCAGTGTGTACCTCATCTTGCTAAATGCTGAACATCCTTAACCCTTTCTGGTAAATGGATGTTTCTATATCAGGCAACGAAGCAAGGAGCGGACGTGCCTGACTGCTGGCATTGCAAGAAGGCCAGGTAGTTTGGTGCATGCCAGAGCAATCAAGGTCCTCCTGTTCCTAGTTCAGGAGCAGATTTGATCATCACCTGAAAATACTTTATCAGAGCTCTGTACAGTTGGCAGCAGCAGGATTAAGCTCAAAAGTTGGGGACAGAATGCAAATGAACTCGACACTTTCTTTACACCGACTAAAATAACACAGACCTGGGCCCTCTCTCAAACCATCACATCTTGACACCTGCAGAACAATCCAATTGGCTAATAAGGGGGAGAAGGGACCACCTAAGCACATTTGAGACATGGTGAATGAGGTTTTGAAAACCATCTATCTCCATACTTGAGGGATCTGAGGAAATGAAAGGGATTCAACCTAAACAACTTCCTAAGCAACCTACACAGCTTGTTGACTACTAAAAGAAATATCTGTCATCACATCAACATTCAGAAGTTTGGTGGCGGAGGGGAGCAGACTGCAGTCACCACCCAGCACAAGTCCTGCAGGCCAACCAACATCAACCTTCCCAACCTGAAACTGGAATTACTCTGTCAGCAACAGAGGCAGTGACTGCAGACAGCTGGTTGGCCTTCAGGACAAAAGCTGGCTCCTGTTCCTTTGGACCAGTCCTTGCCCATTGCTCCACCTGTGTGCTCTGCTGTGTACGTCCTCCAAGGCTTTCTCCAGCTTTGGCTCTTTTACCCTGTTGCGCTCTAGAGGCTCTTAAGAGGTATTGGCCCAGAAAGGTATCCAGTGCCAGAAATATAGCAAACTAGCAGACAAAAACTGATGTGTCAATGAAGAGAAGAAAAGAAAGAACTAATGAAAAGAAAAGAGAGCATTGTGACCAAAGCCAAGCCTGCCTTATCTCAAAGCAGTGGATGCAAAACCAGCTCACGTGTGTTGATGTTGTTATGCTTAATGGTAAATATCAAAGGCCAAACCCAAGCAGCAACTGTTGCAGAGACGACTTTGCAGCACAGTCCTTCATACATTTTCAGGACACATTCAGCCCTCCACTATCTGAGACAATGAGGATTAAGGATTATCCAGACAAATTAAAAATGCAAATGTTACCTACTATTTCTATTGATAGATTTGCTCAGGTTTGGCATCTCCTGGTGGAGCTCCTATAACGGTTGTGCCTCTTACAGCGCTGTCTGCATAAGACTACCTCAGGCGTCCCTGTGTGTCTGTGGTGTAGGCCACCAGCAACCTAACCCAAGTACTTGGTAATTCTTGAAACAGGCAAGTAAGAATTACAGTGCATGTAATCCCCACAGGGGATCATCTTGGCCATCTTCATGAAAGAAGGCCTCATAGCTGCAAGCACGTGCTAAGAAAAAAGTCAATGTGTGGGGCTAATCTGGCCTCCAGCAGGAGTCTGAAGGAGTACATGACCAATGCAGATGCAAAATAGGGTGCTCTGACACAGAGTAAAGACAAGGAGATGGAAAGAACGTGCTCATCTAAAGAAGGAGTTGTTGAAGATCAACACTCCCAAAAGAAAAACCCATTTAGAGGACCTAACGGTTCCACTGTCAATCAGCAACAAAGACCTTTTTCCTGCCCAGGAAAAGCTCTGAACTTGTAACCTCCAGGCTCATCTAGTAAGCAAATGTTTGCACAAAAAGCACAATAACAATTGTTTAAAGGAAAGATGTAGCAATCTACATGAATCTTTGAGCAGCCGATACAATTTTTTTCTAACTACTTGTGGTTCACAGCACTTCAGATCTATTGTAATCACTTCATGACCATGAAAAACGTTGTGTTGTCACTATGCTCAGCCCTGAAGTCATATTGTCAAAGCATGATCCATTACTCAAGTTGAAGAAAAATATCTTGTAAGGTTTGGCACTGTGAGGCTCATGACACATATCCTGTCTCAGAGAAGATGGTGACACAAATACTCACCAGTCAGTCTCCTACAATATACCAAAGAGTCTGACAAAGTATTTTAAGTCTTGCTCTTTTTCAAGTATCCAAGCCTGAAAGAGCACTGATTGAATGGCTCTTTGAAACTCTTTCTTTCCAAAAGGAGCACTCAAGCAACTGAAGCAACATGGCACTCTGGCAAACTATAACATGATATTTATTTACAACAGAATGGCTCTGTGTGGCTAACTCAGAGGGGACACCGGACATTGGCATTTGGTCCCCGCCCACGGCAGGGGGGCTTAGAACTAGATGATCTTTAAGCTCCCTTCCAACCCAATCCATTCTATGATTCTGTGATTTTGCTTTGGGTAGGAAAGTGTCCAAGCAGAGTTTTACTGGTGCAGCAGGAATTAACTGATCTCCTGTAGTGGCTTCAAAAAGAAGTGCAATCTGAGTACATGGAAAGCATGAAAAATCTGAGGGCAAATTAGTCTCAATCCAAATGCAAAACTAAAATTTTTAGTGTTGACCACATTCCCTCTCTCAAGTTTATTCGTGCTGATGGTGCACATTTCTTCTCTCAGTGTTACAACCCATTTAGCACGGTTTCAGTGAGAGACAGCATTACCATTGTGTAATATTATTGCCTTACCTTGCACTGCCAAACTTCTCCCTCAATCTCCATTAAAAGAGCTTAAAAAGACTTGTTTCTTTGAGGTCTCTTAACAGTTCTTCTCCACCAGTATGGAAAGGCCAGGTTTGGGAAGCTGTTTCAAAGGCCTTCAGGTTGACATGAGGTTTGAGGTTCAGCATCTGACAAAGAAACAAACCCATCAGCATCTCAGGTATTTATTGGTTGGATGGAGAATTTCTTCCTTGGAGAACTTTCATTTGAACATATGTTATGGAGCAGAAACTTTGGATATATGGCTAAAAAGATGGCTGTTACGTGCTTGAGTGATTACCAGCACCAATGACCATTCAGTGACCTGGAAACTATGCAAGACCTTGAAAGACAACATAAAGGGAAGGAAAAAAAGTACTCCTCTGCTTTAAAATGGATCAAATGAAGCTATCGCAACCTTATCAGAATTTCAGCTAAGTGCTGGCTGCGCACAGGTCTCCTCATGGCCCAGCACTATCTGCATTCAGCACACACTATCAGCACACAAGTTTTGGAAAGGGTGTGAGTTGACTTCTGGATTTAGTTTTCATGTTAAACGCCATTGTAACCACAGGACACAGTCAAGCTTCTTCATCAGTCGATGAAAAATAATGACAAATACTAAGATTTTTCACATATATCTGCTCTAGTCTGTATTCAATCCAGAAGAAAAGCACAGCTTAGCAGTAAAACAAGGACCAACCACAAGTGAACAATGGTGAAGCTCTCAAGTGAAATGCTTTTCTTTAAGTTCTATTATATGCATGATAAACTGAATCAGCTCTGAATTCCGGCTCTAACTGGATATGAGGCAGGGGAGGAATTAAACCAGCATAAAACAGTAGACCATGTCAAGAGTAATCAAAATTTACAAGCTCAATAGATAAAGACTGGGGGTTTTCCCCCTCAGAAGCTACAATAAAGCTATTAGAGCATTAGAGGACACCATCAAAAATCTAAGCACTCTCACTTATTTTACAGAAGACGGCAGCAGAATTATTCCGAACTACCAAATACACTGCCCCGGCCCTCTTGGCAAATGGCCCATTCACCATGAAAAAAAAAGAATCACACAAAGATTTCAGTGTACAGAGCCCCAGACTGTGATGGTGTGAACCCGAGAAGCACCGGGAACCAAGCAGGGGCAGGAACTCCTAAGATCTGTGGGTCCTTACATGGTACTGCAGCAAGAGCACTGCTCAGATGGGCAAATAACCCGTGAGAATGAGGAGTCTTTGTCTCTATTGAATATATTTGTTCTAAGGCAGAGTTGTACAAACTGTCCCTCTGCTGCCTCCTCAGAGGTGCTGAAGCCAGCCCAGATAAACTAAAGCTTCTAACAGGGCAAAAGGAACATTTGCTGCCTTTATTGCTGGCTTCCATTACACAAATTAAGTCTTATGAAAGACAGCATCATGCTGAGGATATAAGATATCAAATGAAGCCAGCCTAAGAAACAGGATTTTCCTAAACCCAGATTTTTCAGTTTTGAGGTTTTCAATAAGAACAAGTCTTGTTTGGTTGCTTTAATTAAAAACTCCATTTTACGAAGAATTCCTTTTCTTCCGGGAAAAAAACCAACCAACCAACCCAAAATATAAACCAGAAAGAAAATGCAGTGGAAAAATATGGAGCAGATCTATCACATATATTTTTGCTCCCTGTTTGATTCTCAGTTGTAAGCATTCTAGGAGAACCTCTTTCATATTCCAAGGCAGGCAAATTCAAACAAGTGGGAAGGCACAAGCTGGGCTAAACATGGAGCTTGAATAACCAAGGAAAATTGGTGGTGTTCCTCTCCTGATGTCTTGAGGTTGAGAAGATGATTTTCTGGAGGTGACCCTTTCAATGACACACCATCAGCTGGTCTCCATACCAGGTTAACCAGTGAAATCCGGTACCTACCAGCTTGAGGATGTCAGCTTAGAGGATCCAAGCATTCTTTTTAATCCTAAACTCTACAATCCAGATCTATATCTATCCAATCTAATCACCTGAGAGGAGGGCACCAGAGTGGCACATTTTGCCTTCGGTAACAGGTCCACTGGCAATTGGTGACCAAAAGCATCACTCTCCCCTGCGCAGACCTCTGCCGTATTTCACCCTGAGGTGCAGGCACACCATGGAGCCCATCCTTCATACCATTCCCTTACAGGTCGGGGCTCAGTTCCTGGAAGATGTGGTTTTAACCTCACCACAGCATCTCATACATCTGTATCAGCCCTGGGCATGTCTCTTCACCCAAGGCTCACCATGCCAGCTCCACAGCAGCCCCGGCACGGGTGTCACACTGGCAAGAAGAACCAGGGATGCAGAAAGACCCTTCCATGCTGACCTCCCAGGGCCACAATCTGGCTGACACCACTTAACCATCACTGTGTTTGTGTTGCAGTAGCATCTAGTGGCCAGGGCTATGAAAACACACAGCAAAGGAATTAATTCTGCCAAAAAACCACTAAATACAGTTAAGCTTAACCGAGAAACAACAGGTGGTCATATGTGACTAATGCAGCCAGCACAAGGTAACTCTAGTTGACTCTAAAGGCTTAATTCTCATGTGAAAGTGAGAGTAAAAATAATTTACATCCCGTGCTCACTGGCTCAAGAGACCTCAATATAAATGAGAATCCAGTCCTAAATCCTCAACGGGATCCAGGCTTCAAGAAGGATTTCAGCTTGAGAAGGGGTCTGGGTTCTACTTTGCAGTGTGTGAACAGCTGAATGGGCAATTCATATTATTTTAAGAAATGTCATGATAGGCTCTGTTTGGTTTTGTTTTTTCCTTTAATAACTTCACCCCACTTATTAGGCTGTAACCAGGGGACCTGTAAAGCCTGCTGAGCTAAGATCAGCACAAATCATCCCACCAGAAACATGTAATGGAAAACTGAGAATGCAGGAGGAAGAGGTGTTGCTGAAGAGCATGAATAATGCAAGGAGAGATACCTCTGGGAAAAACACCCGTTCTTGTATCCTTCTAAGAAGAAAAAAAAAACGAAAACAAAACAAGAGAAGGTGGTGGTGGTAGTGGTGGTGGTTCATTCTTCCCAGCAGTGCAACTGTCTAATGCAGGCATGCAGAATCTAAAAGAAAACTGAGCTCAAAGAGCCCATCAAGACAGGAACGTATCTGATGGCTAAATTTGCCCTTTCATTGTTTGGGCAGAGCCAGGGGAAATAAACGTCATGCAGAAACACAAGGAATCAAGTCCTGAATTACTTTCTCCAAGCTCCAAAGATGTCTTGCTAAACAGGGCTGGATTGAAAATTCAGAAAGTTTTCCAAGACAGTGCACAGATGACTTGACACTATTTGTTCAGTCTATGCTCTTCAGTTAGCTCTAGGCTGGAAACCACGTTTGGGTCCAACACAGCCTAACTGGCCATGCTGTCACATTTTGGCTTGTTGTCTGGATGTTCTCTGGGTCAACCAGCTGATTCTCAGGTGGAGAAACCAAACAACTTGCATTCAAACTCTGTCCCAATGGAAGAAAGAACAGGAGCCATTGGCAAACTCAAGCTCAGAAACAGCTACCAAGAGAACAGCTGCAGCCCATGAAAAGAAAAGTCACCACTCCTTGTCCTGCCATGCATCAGACTGTAGTAAAAGGAATTATTGGTGTTTCAAACCCAACAAACAGATTTTCATGTAGAAATTCCCTGCCGCAGACAAGATGAAAAAAAAAGAAAAAGATTTGATGACAGGGACTTGGAGAATGAAAATTAGTCAATGTGTCAATGTCAAAGACAGTTCTGTCAGAGGGGGATGAGCTGGGCTAAAATGCACGCAGATTATCTCAGTTCTGGACCTAAACGGGAGTTGTGTAAAATGGGTCATCACTGAAATATCTGGAAAATGTACTCCAGGAATTATTGCAAGAATCTGCTCTGTTTTGCTCTGCTTACCTCCTTCCACTAGAAAAAAACACAGAGAGGGAGAAAACTCCACATTTCTTGTAGGAGGTCTCTAAGGTTTTTTATTGTTAGGGATAAAAGAAATGTTCAGAGGGAAAATGAGCTCATTTCTGTCATTTGCTGCCACCATCTGCAAGCACAGCAGCAACATCTTTGAAATTGTGAATTAAACCCACCCACATCTCTTGTTTCTGCCTTCCCTCCCACTGTGGTGGGCAGTACGAGCTAATAACAGGGAAGCCGGCCGGGAATAAAGAACCAAAAAGGGCCAGTATGGACTCAAGCTCCCCTGTCATTACTGTCATCAGCCTACCCCACCAAAAAAATTAATCTTTCCTCCATTTCTCCTTCTCTAGGTCGGCTAAATTAACTCTTCCTGGTGCTGGAGAGAGCTTGGTGACCTAGGGATTCTGAGGGAACAGAGCACAGAACTATACAGGAGCAGAGCCCATTTTTTGGCCAATGATCATTGCTGTCTGATATGTGAGTTGGTCTGTTGCTGAGTGTGGAGCTTGAGAAAGGGGAGATCATGTAACATTACGAATGTCCAGCCCGGACTGAATCCGCCAGTAAAGGTTTCAAAACAAATACTAGCGATAGAGCATATTTTTCATGCCCCTCTGGTTCCAACACGGACCGGGACCAGACGGGCCAATTTTCAACAAGAAAGGCCACTTCTGCTATTCTTGGCATAGCTTGAAGCAGCAAGTACCACAAATCCTCTTTAATGCAGTGCCTAAATGCCACAGACCTCTTTGTTCCGGTTCTCTCGCTTGGTTTTTCCCGCTCAGCTGGTTCCGATAACCATCTGACCCAATTCAGTCCCAAGCCTTTCTCCCACCCTTCACGACTGCATCCATTGCTAATGTTTTCCTTCTGGAAATGGGTTTCTTCCGATGGCTAAAGATGCCTTTCAAATAAAGTTTACAGAGACGAAGTGCAGACACTTCACAATTTTGGAGTTAAATTGGGCGGCGTTTTTAGTGCTGAGATACAGATCGTTAGGCATTTTTTAGGGTTTGGAGGCACGTTGGCATTCCAGATTAGCAAGATGGGCATGGGTGCTGCTGACAGATGTTTAGTAAACTGTTCACATAGCTGGAGATAAGGGATTTACTGCCCAGAATATCCATGCAAATAAGAGGAGATACAAAGATATCAAAGTTGCGTAGAAAATTCACCCTCCCTTGGACGTGAGTCTTAGTGGCAACAGTTTTACAAGATTCTTGGTGAATGTAAGACACATAGAGCAGTTGGGAAGTCGTATCTTTGAAAGGACATTACGCAGGCTTTTATGTTGTGCAAAGATTCACATTATATGAGACTGATCCGCCGGAACTCAGATACGGAGCAAAGCAAATCCCTGTCTCATACTCAGGAAGGATTACAACATGTTACTCTGATGTCTCATTACTGGCAGTTCAGATGGGATAAGGTCACTGAAAAAACTGTCTTTTGTAGGGAAGACAGACAATTGCTTTCATTTTGAAAAAGGCTAAAGTACTAAATATCTTTCTTTCCTCTGTCTTCACCAGTAAATCTTCCTCTTAGACCTCTGCACAAACCAAAATTGCTTGGGAAAGAATGGGACAAGCAATGGTGGAGGAGCAACAAGTTAGAGATGACACAGGGTAGGTATAAATATTCAAATCTGTCGAGATGGATGGTTTTCACCTCAGTGTACTGCAGGAGCTGGATGACCTGACTGTTAGACCACGGTTCATTACCTGAGAAAGATCACAGTGGTTGGGGGAAATCCTTAATGATCGGGAAAAAGGTTGATGTTACACCCACCTACGAGAAAGGTGAGAGAAGGATCTTGGGCAGCTGGGTTCTCTCCATCCCTTGAAGGATCACGGAACACATCTACTGGAGTCCATTTCCACACATGGGAAGTACTGGAAGATAAATAGAATCATAGGGAAGAGTCAACACAGATCTCCCTAGGGCAGGTCACACTTGACCAATCTGACTGTCTCGTGATGAAATGATTGGCTATATAGACGAGGTGAGAAGAGTGCCTTAATATACTTCGCTTTTAGTAAAATTTTTAACACTATTTCCCACAGTAGTTTCTTTTGCAAGCTGAGGAAGTATGGACTGGACAACTAGATCATTGTACGGGTGAAAACAGGCCGGACAGCTGGACTCAAAGCGTGTCAATCAATGATGCAGCCGTTCATTGCCAGCTGGGAAAAAAAGACAGGGTAAAGGAGCTGAGCTTGTACAGTCTGGTGAAGAGGAGGCTACGGGGGAATCTGACAGCCACCTACAACTACAGGAAGGAGGGTGACAAAGGTAACGGAGCCACACGCTGCTGGCTAAGGACAGAAAGTTACTAAAAGGTGGAACACAAATGGCAATATGGGAAACTAAGTTTGAAGATTACAAAAATTTTTACTTAACAAGGCAGTGTAGCTCTGGAAAAGGTTATCTAGGGACAACGTTGCATTTGCATCCATGGGTGTTTTCAGGTGATGGCTCATCTAGTCTAGGTTTGATGATAGTCCTGATCCAACAGAGAGGTCCTCTCCAACCAATTTTTCTATAATTGTGTGAGGAGGGAACTGAGTTAGGAAGCAAGAAGGCAAAAGCATGCCAGGACAGATCCCGGCTCTAACTGCTAATCTATCACTCAGCCCCCTCATACGGTACCAGCAGAGGACATAGCTACTCCCACTGCGAGGGGCGGACAGAACATTATCTACGGGGGAGATGGTCACCTGGCTGGTTGATGTTAATGAAGACAGTGAGCTATTAAGTCCCTTCTGCCCTACTATTCCCCCTCCCTTCATCCCCATCCCCCCACCACAACCTGGACTTGCTGGAAAGAAACTTAGCAGCATGTGAGAGGAGCTCCACTACTACTGACACAAGACATATAATTTAAACTGAGAACCGAGGCCAGACCAGCTTTCGTAGTAAATAAAAACAGTTCTTTGCTGTCAAAAGGAGGATTGGATCTTTGGCAGGGCCTGGTGACAAAGCAAAGCTCCATATGTGGGAAGACAGCCGAAAGAGGCTAAAAGCCTCTGTTCAGATATACCTGAGAAACAGTCCAAAGAGCCCGGTGACCGCTCCGGACAGAGCACTTCACTTTCCAAAGAGGCACCGTGATTTGTTCTGGATGGCAGGGCAGGCAGACGCAAAGCCTCATCCCCACATGATTGGGATCACGCTTCTGGTACATGGATTCTGAGCTCCGCTGGCAGAGCAGGCACCCAGCAGGCCTGTCTCTGGTTAAGGTCTCCCTTCCCGCTCCCCCACCCCCTGTTGTTACTAAGCAGGGCTTTTCTGTTTCGTTTCACTTCGCTTTTATTATGGCAAAGCCCTATAAAACTATCAAGTAGACCTGGCTGAAAAGCAGTGTTTCCAGTGCCTTGAAAATGTGAGGTTTTAAATATATATATATACACACACACATATATATATATATAAATTTGGGTTCGATCCAAATTGAACAGAAACTTTTTTCCCAGTTGTTTTTTTTTTTTTTAAAGAGAGCAATTTCCAGGAAGCCAGAAGCTCCCCAGACCTTGCTGCAGTCTCCCAGTGAAATGCACGTCAAAACCTGTCAACTTCAGTGGGCAGCTGCAGAGCTCCCAGCACCCCTGGCCTTGGGGCAAATCTACCAGGTGCATCCGCTCGGGAGCCAGGGACTTGTACACGGACTGTTTCTCCTGTCCTGGAAGAGATCTGCCAGGAGCACAGGTGGGTTTCCTCAAGCTCTCTTCCTCAGGCATGGAGAAAGTCAACTGTGCTCAGCAGAGTTCCAGAAAAATAAGCCAGGCTCAAGGAACGATGTTTCATGGGAACATTTCTGACCAGCTCAATTCCCTGGGATAAACCATCAAAGAAGAAACTTGTTGGCTGAAGGAGCGTTTTCACTGCGGGGATATCTGATCCATCTGCACCGTGACTTGCCTCGCATGAGTGTCCATTCTCAGTGAGCCTTCCTCATTTAAGCTGCCTGCCAACAAACACTACTCCATATGGAAATGTCAAGGCAACGACCACCCCATCAGCTCTAATGGTTACTGGGGTGATGTCAGTGGATGACAATTTTGAACATCTAAACTGCTGTCTGTAAAAGCAGAAGATCCTGGTACCGTTTTATGACCTCGTTGGGTGTATCTTCCCTTCATGCACTTAGGCCCGGTGATGAGAACGTCCATAAACTGTTTGGATGATTTTTAAACAGATTCTTCTGAATCAGCCCATATGGCTATGACGAGCTGGTGAGCCATACAGCATGCTACAGCTTGGATCCACGCTTGCAGCTCCTTCCTATAAAATGGGCAGCTTTTAGACCCATTTAATCACACTTAAACAGGCTTTTTATCTCATTTGTTCTGCGTCATAACTCTCCCTCCAAACACTATAAACCACTGTGGCAATACCACGAAGTACAGGCCAGCCACACATTTTGGAGTCATCTGCCTGGCTCTCACACTTTGTTTAAATCAGTATTTCATGACAAATCTCTGTTTTCTGCAGATTTTTTTTCAAATGCTGCTCTTCTTCCACGCACCCTCCACAGCCCTTGAGGAGGTATATCCATGCCCTAAGTTCATTCTCTCATGGTGAAATCACCACCCATTTCAGCCACTACATCTTTGCCAAGGGCTCAGGCTGCAGGTGTATTTCCAATGCCTCCAGCCCTCTGGAAATGGTATCTAAGAGAACATGTTTGGACTCTCCTGGACCAGGAGATCTCCAGACATGGCACAGATTGGTTTTCTGTCACCTACTCCTCCACACAGAGGTTATGGGTAAGATAAAGAGTGGTTTGATTTTCATCTTCCTTTCCGTGTTCAGCCTCCCTGCGCTAGCCCAAGTGTTCCAGCACTCACATGGAGAGAATCTTGTCAGCTGCTTAGGTGCAGTGAGTGAAATACAAACACCACACGGTGACGGGTACAGAGAGGGGACTATACTGCACATTGATAAGCAAATTAAGCCAGCAACTCCATGAGAATTTCTGTAGTAAGGGCTTCAGCCAGATAGGTATTTAAAGGTCACCTTTTCCCCTCATTTACACAAAAGAAAACTCAACAGTGGCAAAACTTCCCTTCTGTATTTGTTGCACTCAGTCCCCCCTACCCTGAGACATTTCCTGAGAGCAAACCAGGATGAACTGGATGGTCCATCTTGCACCTGAGAGTGCCAGTTCCATCTGTTCACTAGGATCACAGGATCTCAAGAGTTAAAATACCCTGATAAGCTTTAACCTCCTGAGAGAGAGGGAGAGAGACATCTGCTTTTTATTTTCGCAGCCCCTACATCTCTGCAGTCCGGGTTTGAAAAGTCTGCATTCCATATAAACAGAGAGAAGTCTTCATAATTTATGCAATGATACACCAACGCATTAAAAGGGTTATATTTTACTCTAATGAGAGAAATAAAGTATCATTTCCTTCAAATGAGGAGGGAAAAGTTGTTATAACACATGCCAAATGGGCACCCTTTAATTTCTTTAAGGGCAAGGATATTATGACAACAAAGACTTTGAGCTTTAGCCACCTATTAAACAAATTTTTACCAAAACAGATGTTGACACCGCAGGGACATCTTAGGAACTAAAGGATGCAAATTTACTTGAACAGGGTTAACAAAGAGAAAAGCAGTCTAGGAATCGGTTGTGCTTCTGAAGGACTCTTTGCAAGAGGAAGCCAAATGGAGGGGATGAAAAGAGCTCATCCTGACAGACAATCCACCATTAATGGCAGAGGTCACTGAGGTTTTTACTCCTTTTTGAATCCTCCCGCAAAATCAAGTGACAGCTCTGATTTACCCACACTACTTGTCTCACCAATTGGTATTAAGCGTGTCCTTCTTGGATGGACACAAGAGCAGCATCCTCTGCACTGCAAGAAAATCCATCGTGGGCATATAAAATCCACAGCTAGAGGCTGCTCGGTCTTTTGGGGAGTTCCTGTTGTTATGAGAGACGAGAAACACTGGCCTAACTTTGTCCTTTGTCTTTACTGCTCCATCAAGGAGGGAAATACAATCAAGTCCCTGGTTGTTCCCATCTCCTGTGCTTATGGCCTGTTTGGAGCATTTCTTTCTCGCTGCACCATCGGGGAGAGCAAGGTTGTGCCCAGCGAAGAGGCTGCACTAACTTTGCTTGCATGTGTTGCCTTTTCTGTAGCTGTCATCTTTCTCACAGCCTCAAAGCAAAATTTTTTCTTGGCAGTAGAAGGAGCAATATCTCCCAGAAGAAAGGCAGAAGGAGTTTTTACCGGCAGACAGTTAGGAAATTGCCAAAGGCCTGTGTAAATACAAGTGATAGGAGAGCCTACAGGTGAAGGAGAGAGATCAAACGGCGGCAGCAGCGTAGGAGAGGACGTTCTGTTCTTCGGCCAATTTCCCACTGGGAGAGTCTAACTTTTAGACAGCAAGAATAAATGGAGATCTCCATTTCTGCTGCAGTGTTAAACTGCTTTTAGCTACTGCCTGGGCATGCAGAGAACCAAAGGAAAAAAGGTGTTTCAAGAGAGAGAAAAACACAAATGAAGTGGAAATCACCTCAAAATGTACCCTGATCATGCTGCAGATTCTGTCTAGCTGTAGATAACGTGACAGCCTTGCTGTGTAAGACGATGTTTGTTCATATATTTGAGTATTTCAATAATTCACCTTGAGAAAGACTCTAATTTACGAATATCAGTACGATTTATACTGATCCACAAAAGCAAACAAGTTAAGCCACTAAAGGCCAGCATATTAAAAAAAAAAAAAATCATTTTAGAAACACTTTAAAATACTAAAATAAGAAAAGAAATGCAAAATGAAATTCCAGTTCCACTCTACGACACCATCTCAGAGATCACTACAAAGGTCCATTCAGCTGAAGATCACACTTGCACTGCAGGAAGTCCTCTTTATGCGCTGTTAATTACTTTGACAATCTATAAAATTAATGGCAAAACGAACCACATTTATAGAGATTATATTTCAGATATTATTTACATTTAACAGAATATCCTTTGTTAGTAGTTACGAGATTTATGAACTGTTTGGAATAAAATGGACACACCCCAGGGACCTTGCTTCAGTCCCACAAATGCACCTCAGACACGGACACACATCATTCATTCAGTCTGATGCTGCAGAGCTGCACTGAGGGAGAGGCTTTTCACCACCCTTTTTGGTTTTCCTAAATCCTGCATTTTGTGCTCCTGTAAAGGAGATGAGGGAGGACACGGCAGCCAAGCTCCCTCCTCACGGCCGGGAGAGCAAAGCCGCTCAGAGGACACGGTGCTCCTCGCTGTGATGCATCTTCAGGCTCTCCCAGCCCGACACCACTCTCTACTTCTACTTGAACACCCAAGGCACATCCAAAATGAAGATCTGGGCAGCTCAGATGTACTGAGGACACTCTTCCACCTGCCAGACACCAGAGGCCAAGGTGAGCCACGTTTCCAGCTTCACCTAAGAGACGGACCATCTGCAGATGACCTTGTCAGTTTAAGATATTATTTTTTGAACTTCTAGCAAAAAGGAGTAAAGAAAGATCTCTCTATGGGCAAGGTAAAAAAAAATAAAATCACTTTACATTTAGATCTCTTTTTTATATCAGTAAAACTTCTTCCTGTTAGCCTGATATCTTCCAAGGTATTAAGAACTTCTTTCACTATCTCTTTCTCCATCTGTGATACAGAAGTAAATCTTCCTCTTCCTTAAATCTCTCTCTCCCTCTTGACTCATCTCATACATTCCTTCTCTTGGAGATCCAGATCCTCATCCGTTCCAGGCCTCTTTCCATGCCAGACTCTGAGAAGAATTTTCTACTCTCAGTAAAGAGCTGAATTTCTCTTCTCCTTGCTTACTTTCCCAGAGCAAACCCACACCTTCCTGTTGGATCTCGTAATTATTCTGTTGCCACACTCTGTGCAGGTTCTCATTTCCCTTCTGTTACATTCAGGTTTCCACCTGCCAGATTCCCATTTCTGATGAGTTTATTTAAACTCTTTTTTATTCTTTATCCACATTACCCCCTTCCCTTCTCTTTTGGCTGGTATTTTTCATATTGAACAAACTACTCATTTCTTTAATTTCAAACACAGGCAGGTGTTTCACATAGGTGTTCTGTATAAAGCTGTGTGCGTGTGGCTGAGGCTGTATGAATACAGATGGAGATACAAGTCAAAATGTCTGTTTCCAAGAACGAGTAAAGACACGACAACACATTTTCCTTTTTCACATCCACTCAATAGCAACTCCATTTAAAGAACAATCACTTAAGGAGCAAATGCATAAACCAACTTCAGTTTTTTCCTCATAGCATGGTCATTCCACCTTCATTCTATCTATGCCCATTCCACCTCTGGGCACAAAATGCCATGGAGAAATATGACCCATAGACCATGCTTTGACTGGGAACTGCTGAGGTGACAGCTTTTCCAACTCTTTCTGTGGCCCAAGATCCCTCTCTGAAAGCCAGGACCTGACCCTGTCATGTCCAGATGCCTTTGGAGACCCGCTGGCTCTCCTCGCTGCGGATCCAACGAGGCAGGTAACCCATTCTCTCATGAGCTTGCAAACTCCACTCCAGGGAACTGTTGGCTGCATCCTGGACACCAAGATTCACTTTTGGACAAAGATAATAAATAGCTTGCTTTAAAGCAGCAGGTAGAATCAGGTGCAATTAAACATGCTTAAAGGCACACAAGGCTTTAGAACAGCAGTCAAAGGAAAGAGTTATTAAAAACGTAAGTATATATGGGAACTGGGATAGAGTACAAATTTGGGATTTGCCAAAGACAGAAATTCATTTCATCTGGCTTCTCTGCTGGAGAATTCCTAGAGGACATACAGTGAATCCAACTGATCTGGATTTCAGTAAAGGATGTCATACAGGGCCACATGGAAAATGGTTCTTTACAGGAAAAAACAGGAATTTGTACAAGATCTGAAAAGTACATAAAGTGTTGATTTGTATGAAAGGAAATACATTATGTGAAAAGGAAATTCTTCCACTAAAGGGAATTACTCATGGAGGTCTTCAGTGTTGGGTCTTGGGAATTTATCTTGCCGGGTATTCTCATTAATGACCATGGCACGTAATGTAAGAAATGTGCTAATGAAACTTGCTGATGACTCCAGTTTTGGAGATAATGTAAACAGAGAAGGTTAACACGAACTGGAAGGTCTTGAGATACGAAGTCAGAGAAAATGCACAGAAATCTGTGGTGCAATGTGTGAGGCAACATATCCCTGTAACCTTATTGAAGTGGACAGACCTGTGAGCACTGACTAACCCTTCCAGGAGACACAATTGTGCTAGAGTGTTGTGTCCAGGTGTGTACATAAGAAAAGTACATTTACAGAGCAACATCTGAAAGGCAGGACTTTTGGAATTTGCAGAAGAGAGGATCACTTTCAGGAGCAGAAACCAGAAGAGGATGCCGTGCTTACAAGGAGAATGAAGACACCCGTTGACTGCGATCCTCACACTTCTCCAGGGACAGGAAGGGAGAAGAGTGAATAAGCTAAAAAACAGCACTGGAGCAATGGGGATATGAATGGGCTGAGAGGAAACTTGGGCTGTAAATTAGAAGGTTCAGTGACAGCCCTGCACAATGAACATGGAGGCAAACAGCCCTTAGCTGATTCCAGGATGGAGCTTGCAAAGTTAGTGAACGTTTATGGGATTTTGTTCTCTAAGGGAGCAGTGGCCTGGCCTGCTAAATACTTTGCAACAGTTCTGTACTCAATCTAATCTAAACACTAAAATTTCCCCAGATGAAGTGGTTTGCCCTTTATCTGTTAGCTGTCTCTTTTCCAAAACAGACCTCCAAAAGAGAGGAAAGGCCTCCCTCCCAGAGTGGGACCAACTGCGTATTGTACTTCTTGAGTCCAACACCCATAACGACCAGCATGATAAAATGAGGAGACAAGTTACTGAGGCAGAGGAAACAGTGGTCAGCCACGATTGCTCTTCCTGGGCAATGAAAGACGACTGATGAAGTTTTGTACCTCAAATCAATACACAGGCCAGAAGACTTTGAAGATCTTCACGCTCTGCCTGGAAAAAGCTCTGATAGGCTGCTAAATTTAAAGACTTGTTTTGATCATCAGCCCATCAGTGAAGGACCAGAATCTCCTCCCACTGGTACCAGCTTTCACTGGAGGCATTTGCATGGTCACCTGAACCCAGGCACTAGCTGTATATGCTCTATTTGTTAGAAATGCCCCATGCTTCACAGGTGAGTGGCAGCTCTGGGCTAGGACATGGCGCTCATGGAAAGGCTGAGCAGGCTGGGAAGCAGGAGGCATTGAAGACCTGGTTTCTGCAAATGGTTTGTGAGAGGTGCCAACAACAGGGAACATGCTGACGGTCTGTGTCTGCAGGCAGGTTCATGAGGCTGTCCAAATAGCCAGGTGAGCATCAGTAAGGAAGGGTGACAGCAACTGTAAAGGTCTCCCTCAAAAGCCATGGAGTACATTAAAACTAGCAAGGAGTTAAAATCAAAAGTGAGCAGCGTCATGAAAGGACATAGTAAGAAACCAAAGTTGAGTGAAGTTTCCACGTACAGAAGAAGTCCAAATCCCCATCTTGCCATAATTTGACATCTTAGAGGGAAATACACTTTTTTTTTTTCTCTGCCTTTAAAGAAAAAACATTCCTCACAGTGAACACAGCCTAAATATCACAGCATCCTGTTATTGTATTCCGTCCAGGAAGTGAAACCAAGGCCCTGGGTCTGTAATTGGGGCCACATGGATGGCCCTGCTCTCACACCGAAATGTTCTGCCTTCATCAGTCCAGCCATGCGGCTCCAGGTAAGAGTTGAGTTGAAGAACCCAAGCTGCAGAGCAAACCCTTGATCGTGACTTTGGTCAAGTAATGCTGACCCTTTATCTCAGTTCCTCATCTGTAAAACTGGGCTAAGCATCCAGCTCTCATCTGCTTAGAAGCTCATCAGGGCAGAGAATGTGTTTTCTAGATGGATGTGCAAGAGGACCCCAATTTTGACTAAAGCAATGAATGATAGAGTAATTCTACATGTAATAGAAAAACACTCATATTACAGAAATTATTATAATCAAGTGGCTATTCTCCCAAGAAGTCTCAGCGCTTAAGAGTTTTCATGTTTTTGTTTTTGGAACAGACTAATCACTTTCACATCATAAACAAATAATGCTTTTAATAGATTCCACATTTGTGGAACTTTTACAGCTAACATGCAGCAAAGCTCTTGTCCTCCACAGGTTGTTTTTTTTTCTTCTTCTTCTTCTCTTCTTTCTTTTTTTTTTTTCTGAAATAGCAAAATATATTCTGTAGTAAATTAAGTGCAATTCACGTGGCATTTTGTATGAACGCACTGTGGAGGTGGCCTATGAAACAAGCTTTGTTAGAATTCTGTAGCCCTTATGTTCCATTTTTGTGCTTATTATTCTAAATATGTTTTCGCTGCAATTTCATGTAAGGAACAACAGGGGAGCCTTTCTCTGTCTCATATAACACCTATGAATTCCCATCAATGCAAGTAACAGATGGGGAGGAGTCGGATGCTGCCCTGCCATCCACATGAGCTCTGCATTTCCACCCTGCTCGAGAGCAGAGTAAGTGAGAGCAGGGAAAAAAAAGGCGCCGTGTGTAATCTTTCACAGGAGAGTTCAGCTCCTCATAAACCTTTAGGACTCATATTAATTAATGTCTGCTTTCCCAGGCTACCCTGCCTTTCCCTGTTGGGCTCCTACCCATCCTGGTCTCAAGCAGTGGCTGAGAGCAGCTGCGGAGAGTGCAGGAGACAGCGATAATCCTCCAGTGGGATGAAGCTTGGAGAATTCTGGGGCTGAGGTGGCATCACCCTGTGCAAGCTCAGCACTCCTCCACTGCTTTTTTTTTTCTGTATTTGGAGTCTCTGCATCCATCTGAAAAACCCAGTTCTCTGCTCAAAGGCTCAGCTTGTAGCGACTCAGTCCAAAGAAAGTCTCTGTTGGATGATTTTTCTTATCAGGCCCAGAAATCCCAGCTACAGAACTTCTGCTGCTGTGGGGAAAAAAAAAAAAAAGAAGCACTTTGAGTCGTATGTACCTAACATAAAACATACTGGACTGAGAGGCCCAGAGAAAGGTGGTGGAGACAAGATTAATGGTTTTAACTGGGAGTGAAATCCAGTAATTAAGGAGTGACCCATGACACTTGAGAAGCAGTAACAGTTTGTTGACCACAAGAATGATTGCTCAGAGCTCCTTCTTGATGTTGTAAATGTGAAAATGATTTACAGCACAACCAACGGGGAAAAAAAAGCAAGTTAGTAAGCAGACACGATTGACATTAGTAATTGTTCCTGACTGCACACATATGTGGAGGTAAGAAAGTAGAAATACTTTCGGTGCGTAGCGTGGTAGCAATATATCAAAATTGCCAACAGCAAAGGACTCAAACTCCGTGAGTTGAGCTGATTAAAAAGCGTGCAAACACCATTCATAACACTGAAACAAACAAGATGCCTGAAAAGAGATGAAGGCTCCGCTTTGGTTTTCAGTACGGCTGGTTTGCCTTAGATCAGGAGCTGTGAGCGTATCAGAGCCTTGCGGACAGAGTTAAAAACAAATGATTAATGGCCAGAGCAAGACGCAGTGCACGAGCTGCTCTGCTTCTGGAAAAGAAGTAGGAAGAGTCTCAGGGGATTTCAGCAGCATCTGAAAGCCTGAGTCGGTTCAGATTTAGCAACAACAAGATCTAACTGGAAGTCAATAGAGAAGTAGCAAAGTATTTGAGAAGGACAAGACGCTTGTCCTCCAGTGAACTTTGCTCACCAGCATGCTAAGGATGGTGAAGTCCAGCTTTGCAGTGGCACCTTCTGTGGTCCTGAGAGAAAACACAAACATCAGGACAGCCCGGCTTCCTCTTTGCTTCTAAAATAGGAAGACAATCGAGCCTTCTTCTCCTTGGCCTCGGCTGGCACAGATGGTAGTTCACCGGAGCAGGAACGGTTTCCTACAGCACGGCCCAGGGTCTGACAGTCTCACAGCACAGGATGAAAGTTCTCCTTTTGTCAAATCGCTTTATGCTGCTACTAGGGGAAAGAAAGAGGGTTTGCACAGCCCAGGTGTAAAGTGTCAGAGGTCTGTTCTGTGCTGTTTTGGAAATGTTCCTTTTTTTTCCTTATCAAAGAAATGGTTCTGCAGCTTACAGGAGATTTTGGTAACATAGTGACATTTTCTCCTCTATAGACACCTGGGGGATTAAAGAATAATTTCCTTTCCAGCTACTTTTTTGCTACCCGAGCTCCAGCTTTGCTTCCCTTTTGTGAATGATCACAACTCGTTGGGTCAAGGCAAAGAGCAGGGCTATTCACTGCACCCCAGGGAGACACCGAGCGTCCCACCCACACCCAGGCACCTCCAACAACCAGCCCTTGGGATGGCTCGCCCAGATCCTGTGCAATAAAAGACCTCGTTATATTTGGGCTGTAAACCAGGTACAAAGACCCCCCAAAACTGGCACCGTTTAGACTTGAGGTTTTATGTAGCCTTTAGCCAGGTCATTAAGACCAACATCAACTGATGACAAATGCACAATGACAAAATAGAAGGAGGGTCTCTGCTCCAGCCAGCTGCCATAGCTTGTGTTTCTCATGCCTTGCAGTGCCGAGACCCGTGCCTCCGCCCGCTGCCTGTCAAGCCCAACTGGATCAACACTCAGCAGCCTCAGTCCAAAACTGCTCTTCTTCCCTATACAAAACAAAAGGCAGTGGAGGAGATGCAGAGGGGACAGAAGCAGGGGTCATAATGAGGCTAGGCAGAAGAAAGAGCAGGGCCTTGTTTGAAATGTAATTATTTTCATACTTTGCTTTTTCGGCGTCACTTAAGCCCTCTCTGTTCCACCGTCTCCTGTTAAAAGCTGGTAGGTTTTGTTGTGTTTTTTAATATGGTCATAATCCCATTTTATATAGAAGGGAAAATGCTGGCTCCCCATGGCTTTCGTGTATTTTCATATTGGTGTAATTCAAACAATATGATGACTCAGGTTGATGTCGTTTCCTGGCTGCAGTGGGGCTTGTGGTAATCGAGAGTTTAAACTTTATGGGGATGCCTGATGGAGCAGCAGCAAACACAGCAGAGAGCCCTAATGAAGGCCAACAGAGGACAGGCCGACCAACTCTGCCCAGCAAAGACACCCACGTCGGTGCTATCCGGTCAGGTGAGCCATCCGAAAAGCTTCCGTCTCCATCCTGATGAGATGTGGTCACGAAAAGCACATGCACAGAGACTGAAAACAACCAACTCCACTCCCCCTGCAATGGGAAGGAAGGAAGTAGAGGTACGAAGCATCTCTGTTACCTTCCCAGCATCCTGGAAGGTAGCTTTGTGCCACCTCAACGCCATTGTGAATTCTCCTCTTAGTAATAACTCTCAAAGCATGAGAAGAGCCAGTGTTTTGTTCCAGTGAGGGCAAGAAGCATTTGCAGTCTGGTTTTAATAACAATTGGAGGAGAAAGGACAACCAAAACTTGACGAATTAAGGTGGAGAAGAGGTGAATAAAAAATGACGTCTTGGAAGCGTGGGATGTTGGTGTCCCATTGTATTTGTGCATGTTTCCAGCCAGAAGCATCTTAACACAAGTACACGACTTTGTGTTGGGTGTTTGCACATCCCTGCACACGTTCACATCTAAGAGGCAGGGCTGGTAGCACAACCTCGCCAAACATTTCCAATTATAAAGCCCTGTTTTCAATTATTAATAACTTTATTAAACTTCAACCACTTGGGCTGCAATCTTCCACGCTAAAGTATCTGCCTTGGGCTGAATTTTTTGTTACGCCTTCTTTTTTAGCCATCAATCGAAAAAAAAAAACCATAAGGGTTTAGTTGTTTCAGAGAAGGTGGTGAGGAAAATAGAGGGCCTTGCAATACAAAAAAATTCTTTGCAACCTTGTCTTGCAAAAGTCTGGAGTCCTCCTGCTTCAGAGAAAGGCCTGGAAATCTACAAGTAGTGAAAAATCTTGTCGAATCTGACAGAGGAAAATTGCTTTGAAACCCCTTTTTATACCCAAGCAATACCTCTTACATCTCTGCAACTCCATCTTCCCTGGGCATGCTTTGGTCTTTTGCTCTCCTGGCCACGGCAGTATTGTTTGGAACCGCTGCATCGCAGCCCAGCCGCACTCGGACAGAGGGGCAGAGAACCCAGTTTTCTTTCAGTCCAACTCTACTACCAGCCATCATCCTTCCCTTCCCAAATGCAGCTGCCCTCTCTCTAATCCAGCACCCCTCTCTGTCTTCCACACACTGCATTTTTTGGTCCCAACAAGGAATGCAAAGCAAGGTACAGTGTAAAAATAGAGTCCTTCCTTATAAAACCCCTGTGATGGCAAAGATGTGTCTTTGTCCCTTCTCCTCCCGTGCAGCAGTACCTCCAGGATCCCTGGAGTTTGCCCACTTTATTAATATCACTACCATTCACATCTGTTTCAGATTGGTTTACGTGGATGGGATTTAATAACAAATATGTTCTCCATTAAAGCTGGCCCTTGCCGGGCCTACATTCACTAACAGGCTTATGTATTTTCTGATCAGATCACATGTTCTCTGTGGTTTGTTTGTCAGATTTTCTGTCCAGTGACTTTCTTCTAGCAAATCAGGTCTGAAACGTAAAACACTCAGCGAGTAGCATGGAGCCACCAGCACCAGCGGGTTCAGAGAGAAGCCAGGCGGCAGCCTAAGCAGCCCCACTCTTCCTGGATTTAGAGACTCCTGGCTTGATACACAGCTATGTCAAAACACCCTGTGCGGCCCCGTGGGAGGTCCGTGTTCCCCCGTGCATTGTGTTCCTGCAAGATGCTGGACACGTGGCAAATGACACTTGTGTGCCTCTGGGACTCGGAGAGGGCCTTCAACGGCATGGAAATACAGCTGAAAAGCTCATTCCCAGGCAGGTGTGTGAGGAGTTCAGCTTGACAGGACTATAAACTGAGGGTGCAGAGTTCTCAGCAGTCATGTTTCTTAAAAGGTGAACGAATCACTGAAATAATCCAGGTCTAAATCCCCTAATATCTACATAAAAGATCTAGGAGAAATGCTGCAGTTCACAGAGGACCATAAAACCGGAGATGCTGTGAAAAGCACAGAAAAGGAGGAAAAGAAATCGGTGAGCTTCTCATGGCTTTTCAGGTGGTGCTTCCCACACACAAGCCTGGAAAGAGAGAGAGCTGGATGGAAATGACACGACGTGATGGTTCCTGATATCAAATAGGGGGTTGGGACACAAGGTTGAGCCCCAAAGTAGCTCAGGAATATTCATGAGACAAAAGAAGGCACAGATGGGAAAATCAGGAGCCCTGCAGTAGGGCCAGAAGCCGATAGGTAGGAAGTGTTAATGCAAATACAGTGGCTTCCAGCAAGGAAGACGTGCTCTTATCAATGAAGAACAACACATTGGTGGACCAGAAGACAGATACAGAAATACTTGTGCTACTACATTATGATAAGGATAAAATGCCAAAGCTCATTCTGCTTTTTGGGGAAAATGCATCACCCCACGATGTATTAAAATTACAAATCTTCCCGTAGAGGTTATTTTGAGAGACATCACCACCGCCCCCAGCAATCCCTTCCCACAGACAATTCCATTTAATTGCCGAGAAGATAAATTTTCTACTATGGAGAAAAAGCCCAGAAACATGTTTTCTGAAAAAAAAACAACTCTATCTTTTGGAGCAAAAGCTCCTGCCCAAGGCTTATCATCCCAGGAAGGGGGACACAACCCCCAGCACAGTAGCAGCAGAATTCAAATCAAGGCAAAGCCATCAGCTCCCACCTCATACATCCAAGAGGCCCAGAGGGAAATCCACAGCAGGCTAAGACTCTGAAATATTATCTGAAAAAGAAGCTGGTTTTTTGGTTGTTTTTTTTCAGGGTGAAAGCTGTTCTGCCCTCAAGACAAGGTGTGCTCAGAGTCAGGCAGCAGGATTCATGAAGGATAACAGCTCCAGTGATGCTGCAAAATGTGGCCTGTGAACATCATTTCTGGTTTGCTTTCAAGCAGCTATTGCAGGCTGGAGGTCAGAGCTTACACACCGGTTAGAGCTGCTCAGATTGTGGGTAATCCAACAGAAAACTGAAGTTTCTTGGAGAAGTTCCTTGCTTTTCTGTACTCACGTCTACACAGGCAAGAGCAAACAGACCCACATTTTCCCCTTCTCACTTTTTGAGTTGACCCAACATATGCCAAGACTAATCTAAAACTCTTCTAGCCATCATACCTTGGGTACCTGTGATCAGACCTGGCTATGGACACCTTCCCTTTCCCTGGCTGAAATTGTGCTGATCCCCTATTTCACAGTCCCAAAGGATGTAACTGGAAATCAGGCAGAGCTGCTGGTCCCCTGCAGACATTTCAGCTGGAGACCTTGCACGGTGCAAGGTAGAGACCAGCAGAGACCGAAACAAGCACCCAGAGCTCGGTTAGCTCTGCAGTGAGGAGCCAGCACTGACAGTCCCAATGCCAGGCAGTGTGATGCTCACGGATGCTCCCAACAAAGCCATGCCCTCTGCGTGGTCCCAGGGGAAGCGTGGCCCACAGAGCGAGCTGGGGCTGCTGCAGACAGAAGAATGTGCATCACCACCAGGGGGAATTGAACCCGGCTCCTTCATTCTTCAAATGCCAGGTGGGAGGTTTGACCTTGGGCAGCAGATCCAGGGACCGTCCCACGGTGCAGACACACATGTGCACATGCAGAGGGAGATGAAGTGTTTTTCCCTGTGACCCCAAGCAAAATGGCAAGCCCCAGTTGGCCGGGGTATTCCAATACCCACTTAGTGTTTGTAAGCTCTCCTCTGGGTAAGATTTTCAGGCCCACAGCATCATCTCTTTCACACTTTTCGAGTAGGGCTATAAATTATGGCCAAAGTCCTTGTAACTTCAGCTCGATCCCTCCGTACTCCTGGCGCCTGCTTGGTTGTTGTCGTTGTTGTTACAGCTCCAGCTCCAAACGGGGAATGTGTGATGTATGGCCGGGAAGGGATTTTTCTAACTGCTCATCGAAACGGTCACAAATAGGAAGAAAGTGCAGTTTCCTACAATATTTAGCATTATATAGGCCCTCAGCAGTGCCACACTTCGCTTCTTCATTGCTAGCATCCCCCTTCGAGAGCTCTACCCCACTTCATCATCATAAACATGTCAACAATCAGTCCCTGTGGAGGGCTCTGCTGTTTGTTCTTTGGCTCACATGGAGAAAGCATGTCCCTGCTCCAGCCCCCAGCACACATTTCTCTATGCTCAAAGGGGCCGGAGTTGGAATGTGGCCATCTTGTGGCTCCCGGACCTTGATATTTAAGGGAAAAGAAAATTAAAAAAAAATGAAAAAAAAAAAAAAAAAGCAAGGAACATGAACTTGATAAATATGATCAGCTGCCGGGAACGTGCCTGAAGCCTCCCGCTGCTGTTGTTGACATCAGAAAGCTGCGGAGCCTGGGAGATGGGAGGAAGTTTTATTGTCTCGCTCCTACCAGGAGCACGCGATTGCCGTTCCCGTTGCCTGGTGCTACCCGGCGCTCCTCTCGAGCGGCCCAGCCTGTCACTGAGAAAACAGGACATCGGTTCTCATCTCCCGGCTCCGACAGCCGGGGTAAGGCTTCCTGCTGCCTCTCCCAAAGCCTCAGAAGAACTTTTTCACGGAAATCAGCATCCACAGGATGTTCTCCCAGACTCACTTTTTTATTACACCTGAAGCTTTCCCATCAGCCTCCTGACAGCTGTCCAGGCTGCTGGGAGTATGGCCAGACAGGGTGCATCCCAGCCCAGGGAGAGGTGCTGCCGGGTGTTGGTGCTTTTTCTCGAGTGGCTGCAGCTGGTGGAGCAGGGCAACCCCAGCTGAAAGTTATTTCATGTTTTAGGAAGACAGAGGATCCAAAATGTGGTCAGCTAGATCCTTTCAATCTTTGTTCCTCTGTCTGAGCTTAGCAAGGAAGTTCAGGCTTCCTTACACTTCACTAACGCAGCAAGTTGGTCTATCAAAGGCCCAGGAGTGACCTTCACTAAAAGCGATGGAGAAGGAAGCAAGCCTCTTCTAGTTTATAGATATGATAACTGAATACTAATTCAAGCAACTGAGCTGAAAAGAAATGAAAACTCCTTTGGGGAAAAGGGAATCTGAAGCAGAGCAGTACTTTAGCAGGGGCATGACAAATAATTTTACAGTGACAAGTCATGAATACCTGTGATGAAGACAGAAATACCTGAGAAGATCCTACACAAGCACCTTTTCAGAGCTTTTTCATCCTTCTATTTTCTTGAGTGTGCAACACTCCCTCGGTCTTTCAGGTCCGTGGCATTTGGTATAGGACAGGAGGGAATAATTTTCTTCCACACAGAGAGTTCAGGCCCCCTGAAAGGGGCTGGGTGGACAGTTATGAAGATATAAACACTCTGTATATACCCAGAAGAACCTTCCCCAGTGCTTTGCTGAAAAATATGGTGCAACGCTTGGCTGGACGAAGCTCAGTTTTCATGGCTCATTTAGTCTGGGACTTTTCTTCAGGGACAGCCAGCAAGAACACTGATTTTGATCACTTCTGATGTGGATAACGTTATTCTGGGATTTGGGCTGAGATTGGCTCATTTTACAGGACTTTTAAGAGGTTTCAAAGTGGTCACCTGGAGAAGACAGTATCCAAATCTGCCCCGCTTCAAGTCAGCCAAGTCCTTTCTCACATGAACTTAGAGCAGTAATGTGTTTGGAAAAAAAGGATATTTATTCAGAAATGTGGGGGTTTTTTTAAAATTGCTACTCATTCAACTATAGCTGCAAGGGAATGTCTCCTCACCTGAAGTTTCCAGCCCTTTTGTAAAAAATGTTCAGATCTCTCTTCAAAGTGAAAGAAATTTTTAAAGAAAATAGTTTATTTTTAAAAAACCCTTTACATTTGGCTGAAACAGTTTCTGATGAACATTATGGGTTTTTTAATGACCAGAGCCCTCTTGCAGCAGTGCTCACTTGCCCAAACAGCCCTGGTGTAGGAATGTTAAGGGGCACTCAGGTGTGAAGGTGCTGAGAGACCCACCAAGATCTGGATCAAGAGACAGAAAGAAAACACAAAATGAAACTTTCCTGAGTAACTCAAAGGTTTCTTCTCTTCCAAAACCACTAGAAAACCTTTAGTATGAACTCTTCCTCCTCTCTCGTTATCCCAGCAACAGATTTAAATAGCATGCTGCTTTGCAACGAGTTGTAAAGAGCCCCAGAGCCGGCCAACTGAGATAAAAGGGCACAGCTGAGTGTTCCTGTAAAGACAACAGTTGCACCATGAGTGACAGAGATTTCATTCTATCAGCACGCTACGCCACAAGGTTCTTCTGTAAATGGAAGAAAAGATGTCTTTGTGCACCCTACCATGGCTCTTCCCCCCCATCTGTGGCATACCAGGCTCCCCATGTAGGACACGCCGCTATCTGGGACGGGCAGGAAAATGAAAGGCACAGACACAGAATCACAGAATGTTAGGGGTTGGAAGGGACCTCGAAAGATCATCTAGTTCAACCCCCCGTGCCAGAGCAGGATCACCTAGAGTAGGTCACACAGGAACGCATCCAGGTGGGTGTTGAATGTCTCCAAGGGAGGAGATTTTACAACCTCTCTGGACAGCCTGTCCAGTGCTCCATCACCCTAACCATAAAAAAGCTTTTCCTTATGTTTACATGGAACCTCTTATGTTCCAGTTTGCACCCACTGCCCCTTGTCCTACCATTGGATGTCACTGAGAAGAGCCTGGCTCCATTCTCTTGACACTCGCCCTTTCCATATTTATAAACATTAATGAGGTCACCCCTCAGTCTCCTCTGCTCCAAGTTAGAGACCCAGCTCCCTCAGTCTTTCCTCAGAAGGGAGATGTTCCACTCCACCATCTTTGTGGCTATGCACTGGACTCTTCCAAGCAGTTCCCTGTCCTTCTTGAACCGCACACTTTAATCCCTGTCTCTCACCTCAGTGGCCACCCTAAGTCCCCAGGAGTGATTGATCTCCTGCGGAACAGACCTGAGCACACCCCAGGAGCAGTGCCTGCATTAGGATGCAGACATGGATCTGCAATCTTGCATATTCACTACACGGAAGACATGGAGGTGCTGGAGCACTTCTGGAGAAGGTCAGCAAAGCTGGTGAAAGGTCTAGAGCTCAAATCTTATGAGGAGCGGCTGAGGGTCGTTCAGCCTGGAGAAAAGGAGGCTCAGGGGAGACCTCACTTTCGGCAACTCCCTGACAGGAGGTTGGAGCCAGGTGGGGGTCAGTCTGTTCTTCCAACTAACAAGTGATAAGATGAGAGGAGATATCCTCAAGTTGCACCAGGGGAGGTTTAGGTTGGACATTAGGAAAAATTTCTTCACCAAAAGGATTGTCAGGTCCTGAAACAGGCTGCCCAGGGCAGTGGTGGAGTCCCCATCTCTGGAGAGTTTTAAAAGCTGTGGAGACGTGGTGCTGAGGGACATGGTTTGGTGGTGAGCCGGCAGTGCTGGGGGAATGGTTGGACTTGATGATCTTAAGGGTCTTTTCCAACCAAAACGATTCTATGATATGTTCCTGCAGAAACACACACCTAGAGTTATGTTAGCTCACATATACTTAGTCCCTAAATTCTCTCCTGCAGTTCTGGAACAGCTTTCCCTATCATTATGAGGCTGAATGAAAATAAATTTTCATGGCCATTTTTATTATCCCATTTAAAAATCATTTACCACCTGTTTCATTTCCATGTTAAAACGTGACATTAATTTGGAAGCAGGCTAACCCCTCCTTTGTCATCAAACTGTTGCACTTAAAACCACCAAGACAAAGACTTTTTTTTTTTCCTCCAAGTAAACCTACTTTCTTCTCCATGCCAGGCATGATTCTTGGCAAAGATACTTAAGAGAGGAGTTTGGAGGAAATTAATAATATTTCTGAATCTAGAGAAATAAATGCCAAAAGTCGATTTTGAAAAGATAATACAGCTTCAACCGACTCAGATGTTTGTCAAGACTGTGACTCTGCAGAGCCCCGGTGAAAGGAAGAAGCTGTGATTTTAAACAGCATAAACTGTTGATCTTTTGCATTGTTCGGACTTTTGCAAGCGGATCTGCATTTCAGTCAATAAAAATAAGGCAGTTACTCAACATTTTTTATATTTGGGGCAGCAAGCAGACCAGCTCTCGGAGCCACCAGCCAACAGCCGCTAGTAAAGCCCAGTTAAACGCAATCCCATGCGGCCACTCTCCTCCATCCGACGAGGCAGCATTCCTGCAAAAGTGGTTCTCCCTCACTTAATCCCGTAATTAAACCTGAAAACCAGATCCTATTCTTTTCATTCATCTGGCAGTAGCTCGCCCCGCTTTAATTGCACACCCGGACGAATTGATACGTCGCTTCGGCCCAGACGGAGGGACCCCAAACTCCACCTCGAAGCTGTCAGCAGGAACACACTGAGCGAGTGTTCGACGGCCCCGTTTGACACACGGCTCTGTGTTATACCTGTGAGTTTCCAGGCCCTAACTGAGCACGCCTACGTGATCCTCTAAGGGTTTAAGGTCTCCCTGGCAAAAGCTCTATTTACTCCCCGGGAAGTCACACACAGGGTATTATTTTAGCGGTCTGTCAACGCAAAGCTTCAGTCTGACTGGGGTTGTGCCATCCCAGGCAGCTATTAATGAATCACTCAAACAGAAGCCGTAGCGTCTTAATGCAACCATCCTTTAAAAAAAAAATCAATCGGAATGAAATGTAAACCGCAAACCCAGTAAGTGAATGTATTGTTAAGGGGTTTTGATTAAAGCTTTTGAAATTAAAAGGATCAGACTGAGGATCAGAGAAACATACCACAAAATCATCAAAAGAAGATGAGGAGCAGATTTTGTAGCCCTTGCTCTGGAGGGAGATAAATCAGTACTTTAGATTTTATGTAGGGAAAAAGTTGCAGAACTTGGCCTTTGATACACAGAAAATGTTCTTAACTGACCTTGAGCCCTCGAAGCCAATTAGTCCGTTGGTGTCTCCCCTAAGAGGAGTCTCTGGTAGCAGGACAGCTGCCCGAACAGAGGTTTCTCTCTTGTCACTTGGCTGGATGTGCCAGGGTGACTTTCGGCACACCCTCAGCATGGTGACAAGCGGCCAGATGCTGCAGCTCATCCACCTCTAATTGCTGGAAGCAGAGGAAGCTTTCTATAAATGCAGGGATACCACCGAGGGAGGGAATTGCTCATGTTGCCTGACGGGTACAATTTAATGCTCTTATACGTCATAAAACTCCTCGCACAGAATTTCTTACAGAATAACAGCGGTGTGCCATATCCTGTTTTTTACAGGAAACCTTAAACATCGGCACGGAATTTTGTTTCCAATCACACTAAAAATGAGTGAAGATCATTAGCCCTGCAGGCACTTTAACATGGGCAAACCCTCACCTACTCAAAATCCCCACTGAAACCCTATTTTTCAATTTATCCAACAAGCCTTCAGTTTCTAGCCTAATTTCATCTAAAATTTATTCTTTCCTCGGATGTGTAGGTATAAAACTGAGGACTGGATAGAAGCTTTGGATCTGAGTCTGCATGTCCACTATCAGAGCTGAGCACAGAGCCACGTAACTGTCCTCTAGCAGTTACAAAGAGTCAGCGATTCCAGCATGGCTTGGGTGGTGAATAGAGCTCTAAATCCAGATGCTCGTTTACAGACAGTCTCTCAGTTCAATTACAGTAAACTTCCCATTTTCAGGCTACCTAAAAGCCACAGAAATTAAGCCCCTTTTGCAATACGCCTCTGCTAATCCGAAACCTGCTGAACCACACACTTGAAGAAGCTACCTGAATTTCTCCGTATTTACTGCACGGTTAAAAGTCGTATTTATAAGTGACAGAGCAAAGCAAAACCAAACCAAAACAAAAACAGGTTCTCTGCTGAGAATTTATGTGGCAAGCTTTGCCCCAGAGTGTGTTTTTATAGCCTGGTTATAAACCCCTGGAACCAGAAGGGTATATAATGGAAACACTGACAGATCCTTACCTAGAATATTGTAAAGGAGCACACCATAAAAATGACTAATTAGAGATATTGTAAAACTCAACTTAGCTCCCGGGCTCAGCTGCTGGGCGGGAGGGGGGAGATGCAGACAGTGATAACAGAGGGCTTGGCCTCTGCTCCTCTTGGCTTTGCCTGCCTACAGACGGGGAGCTTCTAGTTTTGCCCCTTCATTAAAGGCCACGACCACAACAGGAAACAGTTTTTGTAATGTTGTGAGTTTAATGGCAAGAAGAGTGTTTGCAGGTTACCTGGTCTGCAAAAAAAACCCCTGCCCTTCTTCACTGCCTGTAACCAGTCTCTGGCATATGTCCACCCATCAAGTCCCCAGCAAGTTCCAGCTTAGTAGACCTCACCCGTCTACTCCAGATGGGGCTTGAGGATGTTAGATCATACACCAAAAAAAAAAAATACATTCCTCTAAGTGGTTTTGTCTGGTCTGTGAAGGAGGAAAAGAGTTCCTCAGAGACTCTGAAGAGCAGCACAAAGGCATAAGGTGAGGAGCTGGGAGCTGCCTGGATGGCGTCTGTCCACATGAGGACACACAGGAATTAGGTGGCTACTGCACTGTGGCTGCTCCACTGAAAAAAAAGACCAAGAATACCTGGAGACTTAATGACACCGAGCAACAACACATTAGCAGGGGTTCATGTGGTTCATATATTTGGAGGAGGGTAGTGACTGTAGTTGATGATGGCAGGGCTGGTGCACATGGTCTGCATGTGACGGAAGGGGTCTGCACAGCTATCGCCTGCTAAGCCGGGAAACCGCTCAGCGCCAGACTCTGCCATTCCAGCATGGTCCTGCGAACTGATGTTCCCTGGGAGCTGCTCCCTTGCAGGTGTTGGGGAAGGGCCTTGAGCCTTTTCCACCCATGCTGAAGAAGCTAATGTCAGCTGGCAAAGTAGCAGGCAGCAGGCTCTGGGCTTGGGTGAAGTCTCAGAGAAAGACAACTTTCAGCATTCTCATTTCTCTCTGTCCTTCTCTCCTCTGGTAGGGAGAACCTGCCTTGGAAGTGATGGCGTCTCCACCACCTTGCAAGCCTGGGTACATCACCTGTATGCTGAGCATAGCCTTCAGTGCCTGGTGGGGCTGGACACAGATCCCTGCATGCTGTCCCTCCAACGCTTGCAGAAACCCCATCCCCACGGTCACAGGGAGCTGCTCTGCCTGAGGAAGTGGCAGCTGTATCCATTAGGCAACCTCAGTGGAGCCGGTCAACTTTACAAGAGATGGTTGAATTGTTCTTACGCCGGAGGGGTCTGCTCTTACAAAAAAGGCCTCAGCAACAACAAGGGGAAAGACCCTGGCCACGGACACCCCGAAGGCCTAAAGATAAAGGGTTGGATTACACAAAGCAGCCTCTCATTATCCACTCCTTGATACTGGTTGGTAACTTTTGTTTTTTAAGGAATCCCTTAATTAGGCTTTCTAGTGCATAGGTTAGGCATTTTCCAGCAAGAGCTTTATTGTAATGGGTTGCACATGTTCTCATACTGTACACTGAAATGAAACTTAGCTACAGGGCATTTCCTTCCGTTGCTCTTGCTGGGGAGCAGCTTTAACCTCTTTGCAGACACAAAGCCATATTTCACTCCGGAGAGGCCGCAGCAATTCCCCACTCCCAATCACTTGGGTCATTTCAACCCTTAACCGTGCAGCGAACTCACAAATGTGCTGCAGGGAGCAGTCCCAAGGGGACAGGGGAGAGGTGAGGCAGAGATGGAAAAGACCCAGGAGGCTAAAACCCAGCAGTGCTTCATTGCCAGGAAAGCCCAGGAGTCCTCCAAGGAGGAGACCAGAGTCCTCCAACGTGGACCATAGCTGGTGGCCACATTGCCAACCATTGCTAGACTGTGAGGGGAATCAGAGACTGGTTTGGTTGGAAGGGGTCTTGAAAGGTCATCTCGTCCAACTCTCCTGCAGGGAGCAGGGACATCTGCAACTAGAGCAGGTTTCTCAGACTCACCTGGAATGTTTCCAGGGATGAAGTTTCTACCACTTCTCTGGGCAACCTGCTCCAGTGTTTCACCACCCTCATTTAGGGAACATCCTCAAACACCAGCAGTGCTGTATTTCTGCGTCACATTTCAATGCACTAAAGTCAGGATTGGTTTGGAAAAAAAAAGAGAAGAAAAAAGCGGTTTCATGGGAATGAAGAGATGATTCATAGGGTAAAAGAGAAAAAAACAAATGGGAATTGCCAGATACTTAGATAGGATTTGTGTGCAGTCACCAACTACGGTAAGATGATCTCCTGACCATGGATTCTGGAGATGGGTTACTCAGAGCAAGCAGAGCTACTCCTTGGACTGTAGGGTTTTTTTCAGCTAGAGACTGCTGAGAGACTAAAGAAAGGAAAACTGTACTGGGGAGTGTGAATGCTGCTAGGTCGCAGAAGTTACTCACGGAGTCCTCTATTCAGTTCACCAAGCTGATGATGCAGCATGATCATCATGAAAAGATTCTCCGGCTATGATTTAATCATGAGGAATCTACCCCAGATTTTGGTATCTAGTACAAAACTTGGAAAGTTATGACTATTTTCTGGTATGAAATTAGTGGATAGTAGGGGACTTCAAGGTAGATTCAGATCAGACAGAGACAGCTCAGCACACAGCGTGCAGTGGGACGCATTGTTACAGGATGTTGTAGGAAAAAAATAAGTTTACATGGCTTCAAAGGGCAAGTGGACAAATTCTTGGAAGAAAAAATCCTTCAAGGTATCTTAAATACCTAACTAATCACAGTGTGCATGTTTTTCCTACAAACCCATTCCATTGTTCGGATACCAGAGCTATAGAAATACTTTCTCTGGCAGGTCCTCTGAGAAGAGGCCGATACTCCACCTGCACAGCTCAGGGCATCTCTGCCCTGCCTGATGATTGTGGGCAGGAAAACCTCATTAGGCAGGTCTCAGAAACCTCAACCTGAAGCAGAGGATTCTGCTCACCTACCCAGTAGTTAACACAGCTAAAATAGCTGTTATCCTTCCAGCTGCTCTTGAGGGAATAAAATTTAGTCCCACAAACAGCCAACGACGTGACAGCTTCGTGCGCACCAGGAGCCTGGCTGAAACGACATCTACGTAAGTGTTTCTAGGAGTAGGAATCTGTAGCTGGGTTTTCCATGGGACCTGCTCTGGTTTGCACTTGGACCTTTGAAAGTCAGGCTATTAGCTGTAGTGTGCTCACTCTGAAGAAGGGAATTTATGTTGTCTTTATGCTTTAAGTCTGAATTGGTCCTGAGGGAACAGTAGCAGAAAAAACAGCCATTTATTTTTAATAGACACCAGTGTCGTTACTTAGGTCTGGTGAGCTTAAAGGATTGAGAGGTGAATGATATCATCAAGGAAGTAATTTCTTTCTTTACTTTTTTTTTCATTTATCTAAAAACCAAAAACCCCACACAGGAACACAACATAAGAATCTCGCTATAGTTTGTAAACGCTTCCCCTCAGGACTGCAGACCTCCCTTATCTTGTCTGCTGCCCCTTCCTAAGGCACAAACATCCCTTCTTGTGCCGTCCTGGGCACCTTTTGTCCTCCCTCTGACTTCAGGACACTCATCAAGAAATGAACTAGATGATGACAAAGGAGCCTGCAAACCCCCACATCTCCTCAAAAGAAGGAGAAGCTCCTCTCAGTGAAGGAGAAGTCAGGATTTATCTGCAGTGACAGCCCCCCGGCCCAGGCCAGCAGCAGGGATTGGGGCCCCCCACTCTGGGACACCTTGGGGTCACCGCAGGCCAGCCAGAGTACCTTGACTTGGCTGTGACCTTGCAGGAGCCCTTGCAAATCACATCTGGAATGCGTTTCAGCTTCAAGAGCAATAAATGAGAACACTGAACGCAACAGGGTCGAGGCAAAGTTGTTTGAAAGAAAAGGTAATGCTCTGACCCTTATTTGGCCCATGACATGTCTGGTTATTCCACCAAGAACTGCGGAAGTGCGGCTTGGGATGGGTAAAGGCTAATAAGCTATTTTGTCATAAAATAATACAATTAATTTCAAGCTTCAGCGGCACCCAAGAACGGGAAATGTGGCTTCCCCACACTCCAAGCCACTCCTTTTGTCTCCAGACATCCAACAAGCAAACGAGAGCTCCAGTGGATTCCCACAGAAACGATCAAGATCAGACAAGCTCAGGCCATTTATCAAGAAGTTGGGCAAATCCTGATTGGAGAAAAAAAATGAAAAGGAGACCAGTTTAATGTATAAACTGCCACCAAACGGAAATTCAACTTACAGTGACAGCATCAACCTAAAAATGACACACGACCTCTCTTATTATTCCTTTGCTTTTCACCACCAAAGCTGATCTCAGCACCTTGCTGGTGGCCTGGGCCACAAGGAAAAGTGCCACTTATATTTCCATTTATATTTCATTGCCAGCACTTACAGACAATCTCTTTTATCAGGTCCATTCATTTATTCCTTGCATGAACAGTTTTCCACTTAGAAAGGCCATGGCTCCAAGTTGTGAGCTCTCCAGCAGCAGGGCTCATTTCCCAGCTATCTATCTGCCTCCTCCTGCCCCAGCTGGCCTCACTCTCAGGGTTTTTGTCATGTCTCTTTGGGGTCCTCTTGGAGAACTCACCACGCTTCACATCAGTGAAAATATGGGGAATTTGAGCCAGGGAACTTCCATAAGAATGATGCGGTGGGTAGTTCACTCAGAATATATTAATGCTGTGGCTGAGAGCGCTGTCTCCCAAGGAGCTGATGGGAGCAGAAGACAGTGATGGGCACAACAAGCTGGCTCGTGGTGCTGGAGCTGCTGCTGGAGCCAGCCCCACATGCAGGCGAGAATCCCTGTCACCAGATTTCACAGGCTACAACTGCCATGAAAGCGATGCCCCAGCACTGAAGTTTTTGGATCTTCATGCTGTAGTCCCCAGCTAGCCACAGATTTCCACGGTACCATTCCCACCATGTGGCTGGGTAGGTTCACAGCTATATCCATGTCACAGTGTTGTGTCTGTTACATTATTTTATAAAAGGATTTTATGTCTTTCCTTTTGAGCCCGGCTTTCTACTACATGGAGGGATGGGAGAGAGAAGAAAAATGACTTGACAGAGGCTGCACAGTGAACACAGCACACCACAAGCAACCAGCTCCCTGTTTTCATTGCAGCAGTTTCAGGCAGCATCTCACTGGCTTTTTCTGTCTGATTTTTAAATTAAAAAAAAAAAAAAAAGGGGGAAAGAAAAAAAGCCTGACCCCCCTCTTGCTGAATAACTGGCTTAGAGAAAGCTGTCGCTTTTTCTCCAAAAGGATTGAGAAACAGGGGCCTTCAATAGCTTCTTTGTGCAATTTTATTTTGCAGCTTCCAGCCCAAGACACCATTTCCTGAGCAGTGAGGATATGCTGCCCTCTTCCAGTCTGGGACACCGCAACTCAGCAGTGTCATGGAGACACATCTCCATGGATCTGCAGGATTACCCCAAAGAATCAGTAATCCTCCACTTCCACAGGTCTAGTTTCTTTTAGCAGTTAGGGAATGGGTTAGACAGAATTCATTAAAAGCATTAACGGACTAGGATGGTGTTCAAACAGGCTCTTCCTGACCTCCTGTCCCCGTCTGCCCTTCCTCCTGCCCAGTTTGCAACGCTGAAAAGTCCCTTCGCCACCACAGACTAGTCCACAACACCTCACCTTCCCCATCACACCCCCAAGTACCTAGGGAGCCTCCTTCCACACTTAAAGAATCTTACAAAGAACCAGAAAATCCTCAAATATCTTTTGCTAAAATGTCATGATCTGGGAGCCTCCACCAGGAGTTCGAATGGTTTGGGGCAGACAAGAGAGATGAGTGAGCAGGAGAGCGTGCCAGGAGCCTGCCTTACCCAGTTCAGGGCTGCAAGCCTCTTTCTTCCCTTTGAGCAAGGAGAATGGACCAGGACTTTCCATCTGGGAGTGGGACTCAGGGCTGTCACACCTGCTGTTCTCACAGGTGCCTGTGTGCCGGGAGATCCCCTCCAGCAATTCCCCCGTGACTGCTGTTATCAGCTGCTGAAGATTAGAGGTACCTTGGAATAGAAACTTCAAGGAAAAAGGGAAGGGGAGAATTGCATTTCAAAGAAAATGCTTGAAAGAAACCTTTGAAGGACCCTATTCAAAGGTTCATGACTTGTTACAACCATTTTAAAAAGATATAAATTCCTGTTTGGATTTGGGATTGGCTCTCACCCCAGCAGGACAGAAAAGCTGCCTTCTTTGTAGGAGCACTAGTCCCAGCACAACACAGGAGATGAGATCCATCTGATAACATCTTCCATTACTTTCAAGCTAAAAAATCCAAAGGTAATATATTAAGGTAAGACCTACTCTCACATATGCATGAGTAACTTCCGTAAAAAAAGGCCTGAGCTTGTGCCCATGAGTCTTAGGTAGTATAAAGAGAGCTAAATGTTTGCAGGGCTGGCTGTGTATCAGATATCCTAGCGAAAAACCGCAGGCAACATTTACATCGCTTACTGCGGAAATGTTTCCACCCCAGGATTAAAACCTGGAAGTCACTTCCCAGCCAGGACAGCAGCTAAATCAGATGGCCATGCTGAATTCAAGCCCAAAGAGGGGCAAATCTGGGGCACAGCTTATCTTTTTTGCTGGTCTCTAATGGAGTCCAGTTCTCTCCACACACCCCGAGTACACACCTTTCTAGCAGTAGCGTCACCACACGGGGGTCACCGGACCTGACAGCACCGAGATGTGTTTGGGCTGGCAAATTGCTACTAATGGGTCAAATCACTTCAGGAGCACAAAAATACCCTGTCTGTCTAATTTCCTGATGTGCTATTTCCTGATGGAATTTAGTTTTATATTTGGAATTTAATTTCTCTCGGGGAAAAAAATAAATAAATTATTTCTAGATATGCTGAGGAAATAACTGTTCTTATCTTCTCTATTATAAGTGATCTCTTAAAAATAATATATTTAATGATGCACAGCTCTCCATTTACACAAGCCTGGCTTCAGCGAAGATCTCAGCCTCTGCAGAGCACGAAGAGTGTGTTTAATGGGATTCAGCAGGATGTATTTTTAAGGATACACTCAATCGATTTGCTGACACAGGGTCAGGGCTTTTACCACTGCCGCTCTCAGCCCCTTTTTCCTTTTTTACGTCATGACTCCAGTTTGGCCATATCTGACCCTGCACGGGGGAGACCTTCCTTCACCCTTTCACTTTCCCCAGCAGCAGCCCCTCATCCTGGCTGTGACCTTTGCCTGTTCCTGCGGTTCCTGTCGGCAAACACCGGAGTGCCCCAAGGATGCTGGGCAGTGACCCCAGGGGCAGGAGAAGGTCTGCCTATGCTGCCCAGCACTAAGGTGATGGGATCTAAGGTCCCTCTTCCAGCCTTCAGAACCGAGGCAGCTGCACAAGGACGCCCAGTGTCGGAATGTCAGTGGAAAATGAGGATTCAGGCGCTGAGCCACAGTGGCAAAGCCAAGCAAGAGGTGCAGGCTGCCTGAGCAGGGGCCCAGCGGCCGGCTGCAGTGAGGAGGAACGGACAGAGAGTGGTTCAGGCTCTCTCCTGCAGCATCAGCATCTCACAGGGCTGCACAACTAAAGAACCAGGCAGAAAGCCAGGAAATCCTGAGTTATATTCCTGATGCTGCCATTAATTTCTTATATGGCCTTGGGCAACTTGTATCACCTGCCAGTTCGGGTTTTTCCTTAGATAAAGTAGGGAAGATAGTTAACATCATGGATTTATAGAGCTTAAAGCTCTACAAAGAAGAGTCTGGTCTGGCTTCTCTATCTCAAAAAACCCTTTAATTTCACTCAGTTGTGCCTGAATCAAGGCCAATTGCTTATGTTTGACCAATATATATCTCTCCATCTTTTACAGAAGAACAACTTATCTTCATCTGAAACATCAAGACATGGAGAAAAGCCAGCACTTCCCTTGGTATTTTCCCCCCTGTGATTAATTCCCATCCCTACCGAGCATTCAAGTTTCATTTCCCATTCGAATTTTTTGGGATTCTTCTTTCAGCCACTACTTCTAACAATGTGGGTTTTTTTCTGCTAAATGAAAGTGTTTGCAAGATTTGATATTTCTCCTCACGGCTTATCCACACTCGTTGGTGGGCTAAGGGCAATAATGGCAAAGATAATTAAAATCTGCCCGGTGCTTTGAAACATTAAGCTCATCTCTAAGGCCCGTTATCCTGCTCAGTGTCAGAGGTACCACTGACAAGCACTTGACTTCAGCCTTTCAGGCGGCGTGCAGCTGCCAGAGAAAACCAAGAGTGGAAAAGTACTATCCCCTCAGAAAAACAGATGTTGCAGCTCCAATTTGTCTTCTGCCAAGACAAAGGAGATGCTCTAAATTGATCTTTTGTAAAGGATTTTGTTTTGCTTCCAAGATTAATATCACAACAAACTGGGAGGCACCATTCCTCAGGGTGCAATGCTATATTGCAGCACTGAGCCTAAATACCCATGCTGAGCATAATTTAGTTAGTCTGAAACTATGTCTGCGGAGGGGGAGAAAGAAACTTTTTCCATCTAGTAGCACATTATCTAAAGAATCTATCTCAGTACACAAAGGCTGACCACCTTCAAAGCCAGGCAATAGCTTCTAGGCTTGACGCTGCTCATCATGAAGTGTCAGTGGTGGTCCTCAAGTGTTCTCGCTGGTGGCCTCCATGGGGCTGCTTGGTCACACAAAAGGAAAGGAGGAATGGAGGGATGGGAATGATGACCTGGGCCATCCTGTGAGACGGTCGGAGAGCTCTGACTGGAGTCAACCATTTTCACTGGCCAGAAAACCTCATCTCAAGTCATGCAACTGAGTAAAGGAGATTCCACCAGGGCTCCAGCTTATGGGGAAAGTGACTTCTTGATGTCTTTTACAGAGGGACACTCTCTTTATCCACAGACCAGAAACCCTGCAGTTTATATACTGGCTTTTCACCCTAGGATCATGTCTGCTTGTCACCACTAATGGCATCCTCCTGTGGTACTTTCTGCCCCTTACACAAAGCGACAAGCCCTTTCCCAAACACACTGGTCCTAGACATGGCTATTCTTCCCTCACTGATGTGACCCATCACATGTTTTCTCCAGCCACTACTGCATTCCTCCTCAGCAGTATTTACACTTCAGCAAAAGGATTAAATACCCCTCCTTGGACAACCTGCTCAGGATGAACAGTGCAGTATAATTTAAACACATTGATTCAACGCTCCTTAGAAAAATAAATCAGTCCTGATTTTTTTACATGGCATATCCGTTTAACAGATCGAAACAAGCAAAATCATCGGATGATGGTATTCCCATTCCACATTTCTCCAACCGCCTGAATATGTACAAATAAATCCCATGGACTTGTTATACCAATGCCCAAATCTCTACGCTATGGCAATTTGAGAACAAGGGCTACGCACACTACGCCCCACACACGCCAAGGTACGACAGATCAGCGAAATTGCCTGGACAAAACAAAGCTTTTACGATTGCTTTTTTCTCCACACTCTGGGAAATCTTTTACACAGGTAATGTACCACCTCAAGACAACAGCAGTTCTCACCAGCGCATCGAAGTGCTCCAGAAGCAAGCTGACCTCCTCTCTGCCAGGGCTAGTCTACACAAGGAAGTTTTGCAAGCATAATTATGTCAGCTAGGAGTGTGGAAAAAACAAACACATCATCCCTACAAGAGAAAGAGCTACGCCAACAAAAAGCCCTGGTGTGGATGCAGCGCTACAAAAGGAGGGATTTTTTTTTTTTTTTCTTTCTTTCTAGTATAGCTAATTTTGTTTGAGTAGCTCCGATAAACTACACCAGTGAAAGAAACCTCTTGGCTCACGTAACTGTGTTTCCAGCATAGGTTGCCAGTCCGGTGATATCTCTGTGTCAGCACATTCCTCTTGCTGGAGAGGAGAGACCTGATGCTGAATTCTCTGAAGTCTTTACCTGGGATAGAGGAAGGCTAAAAGAAGGATCAGATTATTCAATATCTACAAGGACACCGAGACGCAGTGCGGTGACGGTAAAAGCTCTGACTGCTCTGAGCCAGAGGCTGGCCCATCAGACAGCACATTCCTGCCTGACACGTGCCCCCTCGGCTGCAAAGTGAGTTTCTTGTTGGAGAAGATCTCCAGTCAAAGGGTTGCTCGGTGATAACACGCAGTCATTCCTGGGCTTCTGCCATGGCCCACTGCCCGCAGCAACGGCAAGCTTCTGCTTTATGGTGGGGTTTAATAGTTGGACCTCAAGGGGTTTGATCTTGCCTGTTGCAGGCACAGCAGGTTTTGAGATGGTTACCCAAGGTGAGAGCTCCACCATGCTCTGGGGATGGGATGGTAGAAAGTGTTTCTTTTAACCTAGAATGAAAACAGGGTCTCTCTGGTTTTACCTGGGGGCTGCAGACAAGGCACGCTGGACATAGGCTGTGCGATTCATCTTTCCCTCCCACTGCTGCTGAGCCTAATGTGGGCCTAACGTAGTCTCACGGTCGTGACACAGCCCGAGCCACAGCCAGAGCCAGAGCTGCCTTACAGGGAAGGTTAATCTGAACGACCCTATGTCAGGGGTAAACTACCTCTCGCTGCACATGGCAACCTGTTGGGGCAAGAGACGTTCCTCTCCCCTGTCCTCTTCTGAAGCCTTGTGTAAGTAACGGCAAAGTGTCCTCAGGATGGTCTGAGACCCTCTCCATCCTTCCTGCTCTGCCCACTGCACTCCCCTCCAACACAACGGGTGATTTCAGGGCTCTCTTGACAGGGCTTCAAGGCTGTGGCCAGGGCCCCTTCCTTCGCATCCTCTGGAGCAGAGTCCCACCTTTTCCTTCTCGCAGAGCTGCATTGGCTCGTTGCCCTCACTAATCCTGGGCGGGGGGGAGGTTTGTTTGTTGGGTTTTTCTTCCTTAATCAATCCACAGAAATTAACTTGCATGAGGCTTTGTGTTGCTGCAGAGCAAATTCCACAAGTAAGGTGTAAAAGTAATTAAGGAGCCAGGCTTCAGCTTTCTGACACTGCAATCAATGAGCTGTCCCCAGGCAGCCACCTGCACAATGAAAGCTCAGCAAGCACAGGGAGCCAAGGAGGAATCTCAAATCTGCAGCTTTGAGAAAGCCACATCATTTCTCGGTCCGGCTCTCAGGGGGCCAACAGATAAACAGCACTGCCCCAAGGAATTTCCTTCCTCCGAAGGTGGGAACTGGCCAAGAGCAGCCACAGCCTCCCATCCTCCGATGACATCAGCTTCCTCGGGTGTGGGGACTTCAAAGGAGGAGTTAGGGGAAAAAGCCCTCCTGTGAGAACCAAGAAGGTCTCATTCCTGGCCTGAAGGCCATGTGGCAGAGCCTCCTTGCCAGTGGTTCACCCCAGCACGCCCCAGAGAGACAATAAAAAGGGGAAGGAAAGCATTAGAGCAGCAGAGGCAGCCATGCAAAAGCAGCTGCAGCACTGCGACCAGCCAGAAGCTGCTGTTCCAGTTACTCCAGCCAAATGGTCCCAACACAGCCCCATCTCTGCCAACATCAGAGATGACCTCTGGACCCACCTTGCCAGAAGGCCATCGGTTTCCTGGGGCTCGTGCCCCTGGGCTGAGCTCACCGCGAACTTTGGGATGTCAAATCCAGGTTAACCTTCAATGCAGTGTCTGTCTAATGATGCCACATACGCTTCCTTCTCCCTACAGCTTCCTCTGCCCTTAAATCTTCAGGAACTGTAATATCTTTTTAGTCCCCAACCCTGTCCTAAGTTTTGTTGAAATGTGGCCAAGAACTTCCTGGGGGAAGAGGAAAGAGAAGGGACTGGCAGGCAGACACGGTGACACTATGTTCACATAAACTTCATTTCCTTAGGAAACCAGGCTAAAAATAATAGTCAAGAATACTGGGCAACTGCCTTCAACTCAACATCTCTCTCTAGACAGGAAGCGAGGAAGGAATTAGCAGACTGTAGGTTATATTTCAAGGTTTGTCTACATGATTTGGAAGCATAGAAATTAGAAATGAAATTAAGAAGATATATTAGGTTGTCTTGCCCCTCCCTGGAGGAACAAACCTACAGCTGTTTCCCTTAGCATATTTTTTACTGAAGTGTGCAACCTGGTTTTAAATGACCCAAATGATGGAGCTTCCATCAGTTTTCAACAGGGACCCATCCTTTGCTTACAAACCTTTTGGGTTTGAAATAAACAAAACCAAACCATTTGAATTTTTTTATCCAATGGCCATGTTTCATCTCATTATTTCTAGCCCACCTCTTAATTGTTTTATAAACTCACTAGAGTAGAAAGGTAAACAGAAGTGTCTACACATGCCACCTACATACTTCAAATAGCATCACAGGGTTCATTGCATGCTTTTGGCTGACTAAGAGGCTCTTATTCAATACAGCTTAATGTTTTTTATTGTTTTTTTTCCTGAAAAAAAAATAATTGCTTTGGTTAATAAATTCCAGAGTTTTTTTTCAGACAAGTTTTTTGGGCTTCCCACCTTGGCCTCATTTCAGCCTGAATTTGAAAGGCCCAACCCACTCAAAATATCTTCTAGGTGTTTTTCTCACTCCTCTTGCCTTTTCTACTTTAGTTTTCTGTTACATAATTAAATATTCTTGAAAGGGAAAGGTTAGTTTAATATGACATTATTCCAACAAAATAAGCTCTCCTTCCTTAACCACACGGCTTTTTCTGTCAACTGTTGCTTTTCAGCAGAGTGGGCCCTGTAGATCGGATGACATTTACCTCATGCTGGACACACAAGTCCTTGAGGGGAGAGGCCCACTGCCTTGTTTGCCGGCTGTCGGTGCTTTCTAAAAACATTAGGGCGAATTCTATTTCCCAGGGAGCAACTCTGCCCCAGACTTGAGTATTAAACCACTGAGATTTAAGGCAGAGAAGAAATTCACTTTCCTGCTTGCAACAGCCTCCTCCAAAATAAACCACAGCCTAGTGTGCCCAGGACTGCATCTCTCCCCAGTGCTGCACTTCACCCCAACACTGCCTGTCGCTCGCACGGTCAGAAGAAACCCAGCGATGGTCCCACAGCACCATCTGCTGCCCCTCACCCCTGGCAGAGAGAGCACAGCCCCACGCGTGGCGGGCTGGGCAACGCCAAAGGCCTGGAGGGAGTTGGGATCTACAACGGGGAATTAGGAGCTGGACAAATCACTCATCTAGTTTTAGGACAGCAAGTTCAATTAATTTCTTTCTATCCAAGCTGTGTGTTTGAAGCTGGTCTGAATTTGACAGCAAAAATCCAGCCGCTGACGCAGCAGAAGACTGAGGAGGTACTCAAGGATGAATTAGTGCTGTCATATAGTCTTGACAGAGAAATCGATTTCTTTTTGCTACTTTGCAGCTATATAACACGAAAAAATGTTGTGAGGTATAATTGGCTTCAGCTTCTCCACCCTTAGCCCAAACACACAGGGGCTTTGACCAAAACCCCCCCTCTTTAACATGCCTGTTTCACATTCAGAAGCAGAAGACGTGAAGATGTGCAAGTAGACACAGTATTCTTGGCCATACTGCACTTGTCAGGGGCCAGTTTCAGAGAATTTTATGAAAACAAGATTCCCCATCTCAACTGACTCAGAAGAGAGGCTGGTTTCTGGTATTCTCACACCTCCCTGATGGATAGCAGCACATCCATGGCTGCCAGCAAACACAGCGAGGAAATGTGCACGTATTTGGGATTCATCCCTCAGAAATTCCTGGATTCCTTCTGCAGCTCACAACCTCATAAGCAGCACCATGGCACTGGTATTTCTGTGCCTGACAACTGCTTAGGAACGCCCCCTGGAACTGGGAACTGCTGGGAAGACAGAGAAAGGCTGGCTCTGTAGATGAGATGGAGATCCACATTGGGAAAATTTCCCAGAGTGTTTATGGGTCTGAAGGCCTCTACAGCTCCACAGTGCAGAAGTCCCATGGGTGCACAACCATTCTTTCATACACACAGCTGACCCACAGCTAACTGCACAGTCGTCCTGAGCCTCCTGCTTCACTGAGCCTAGTGCCACACACAGTTTCCATAAAACCAAGAAGCAGATTCAAGGCCATATTAGGTAGAGTTAGAGGATACTACATGGAGGTTCCAAGAAGTCTGAGCCCTTTCCTGAGCCCTGACGGCTGCTTCTGAGTCAGCCTCGTTCTCTGCCGTCCTCTGCTGAGTCACTTGATCCCAAAGCATCAGCAGCAGGAGGAGGGTGAGAAGGAGGAGGAAGCGAGGGAGCACGGCCAGGAGCGGGTGTGTGGCAGGAACAGAGGGCACCAGGCTGGACCTCATCCCAACTCTTCTGACCTTTGCGTTACTGGTGAGAAAAGTACTGTGAAAACACAGCTTTCGTGAGGGTCAGGCAGTGAGAGAAAACCATGGTACCCAAACCCAAGCAGGCTTCTCAGGGAGCAACAGCGTTGTACCAAACTGAGAGGGAGAACTGTATTTCAGAGTGGGCTCAGGCCAGAGTACAGGTGTGTGTGAGCGTGTGCGTACACATGTACGAGCACTGTGTGTGCATGTACACACTCACATATGGGTGTTTGGACAAGGCATTTTGGCCAAGTCAACAAAAACTCATTGCAAACAAACTGCCTTTACATTCAAGCCCCCAAAACAGCTGCTTTCAAAGTCGTACCAGCAGGAGTTAAAAGCACCACTAGCTGTTGTTACACGACCCAGGAATTTCGGATGCTATACCTTCCGCTTTCCAATTGCTGGCCAAAATGAACAGTGAGGTGCTGAGAGTCTGGTCATCTACTTATTCAGGGCTCAGCACCACTTTTCAGGAGCACTATATAAATTCAGAAGTTGCTTGAAATAATAAATAACTGTGACAGGTACAGAAACAAAGCCTGTAGCTTTCGAGCTAGTGTTTCCTCCTCCGGAGAGGTTTTTGTTCCCTCGTGTCTGCAGGACAGAACATTCCAGCGATGTTTCAGCACTGATGGGCCCTGAAGCCTCAGCCAGGAGAAAAGTCAGCTTTCTGGCAGAAAACCCTGACTAGCTCCTGGAAGCGAGCGAAGAAAAGGAGAAAAGATGAAATACTTTGTTTACCATATCATGACATCACCATCATCACTGGAGAAAAATGCAAGTTCATCTTTCTTCCCCGTGCTGGCCCATATGACCTGAATCACAAGCAGGGCTGGATAACACAGCGGTGTCCTCCCTTCGCAGAGAGGTCTGGGAGCTCGGCGAAGGCACCAGTGTTTGACCTGGTGGCCATCGACTTCGGCAGGGTACAGATCCAACCTAGGAAGCTCACCAGGCTGAATCCCCTTTGCAAGATGCAAGTCCAGCAGCGGTGGTTTCCTCTAGGGTTGAGCCTGACTGCGCAGGCAGAGCTGCTGAGTGCTTCGTGGTGAGCGGCCGCATCGCCTGGGACAGTGCACGGGCCCCGTGGAGACAGGGAAGGATTTCTGCCCAGAAAGCCTTGGAGTTGTCCACTGCTTTACTCGGTAGCATGTGCCTGGGAGAACATGCCCAGGCCTTTACAGAAAGCAAACTATTCCCTCCAGAGGAAACAGTCATTTCAACTGGCATCTGTCACTCAGGCTACACAGAGGAGTTGGGGCTCTCTGGAAAAACTCTGCCTCCAAGGAAACATCTGGCTTAATTCAAACATGTCTAGGGTAGCAAAGTCTTTTTCATGGATGGTTTCATCTCCTTTTGCTTCCCTTCTAGTCCTGTCCCTCCAAACAGCACTGTTATTTCTAAGTGCTCTGTTATTTTCTATGTATCTGTTTCTGTTGAAGATTTTGTGGGGCTGGTAAAGCCAGCATATCCCAGTACATCACATTTTAACTTTTTTTTTTCTTCCTAGTTTTGTTCTCATGGCCTCCCACCAGATTAAGTTCATCAAAACCAGTTTTAAACTTCATGACAACGAGCCTGGTTAAAAGGAAAAGGATGGGGTTTCTACCGGGAAGAGGGGCCACCGCTCTATTCCAGGGGTAAAAAATGTCTGAGAGCGTGCAGAACTGACGTGACTGACAACCAGAAATGAAGGAAAAATACAGTGGAAAATGGCAAAACAACCAGCTGAGACATCCCTCCAGCGAGGTCTTCCTCCACTTAACTGGAATTCAAACTGAGCTGTCAGAAAGCTCCAGTAAATCTTTGTACTCACATAAGACCAGAGTCAGGGGAGTGCTTTACTGCCCTGGGATGGAATGGAAAATCAGAGCTTCAAAATCCTTGCAAAGGGATCACCTCAGGAGGGGAAATGGCATGGATCAACCCAAATGTTCATTCTGGTTTTAATGCTGCAGACAACAGCAAAGCAAGATAAAACTGTAAAAAGCAATCCAGATCTCATGCTTTCCATTTTTGAAACCACATGGAAACGTTTTTGGGACTGGGAGATTTACTGAACTGACCTTCATACATGCAAACACAGACAGGTTATCCTAGATTACCATTTTCTGATTACAAAACCCCGGCCAGAAAATTCCTGACCAGACCTTTTACCTAATTACAACTGCAAGACAATGCCAAATAAGAGCATTAAGAAAAAATCCTGGCAGATTCCCATCCGAATAAAAATCAATGTTTTTAAAGCACTGATTTATTAAGACACTGCTCCTGTAGAAGGAGAGATCACTCATTTCAAGGCACTGGTAGAAGCCCAGGCAAAAATGTGTTCAGTGAGAACAGCACCCAGTGCAAAGACACCCCATCCCTAAGTCACATGTGCCAGATGAACTAAAGATCATTTGCTCTCAGTTATTTTTCTTTTTTTTTCATTCCGCACTCTGCTGTACTGAGCCTTGTCCTGGAAGTGAGCAGAGCACCCAGCTCTGAAAGGACCTGAGAGATCTCAGCAGACACTTGTACACACCCTCCCTGTCCACAGCCCCAAACCAGCCCTGAACAGCCCAAAATAACTTGAGACTGTGCATGTGGACAGGCAGAATAATTCAGAAACACCAGCTGAAAAGGCTGTTCCTTTGTGTGAGTTCAAGGGGAATTTGTTCCCTCCAAGGGCTAGTAATCCATCTGAAAGTTGACTCAGAGATGACATTACGGGCCTGTCCTTCACAATTGCTTCAAGCACAATTTTGGCCTCAACAGTTCCTTTAATTGAATCTGATTTAGATGGGACTCCACCAGCACTTCATCTTTATTTTATTTCCAGGGTTCAATTTAGCATTTAGTTTCAGTGGCAATTTGATTTTGTTACAGTCGTTGCTAGCAGGAAACGTATCCACCTAGTACTAACACTACATAAATTCAGATGCTGTCTTAAGCAACATTCTCACACGTACGAGCGTTAACATTTCATATATAATATGCCTACTTGTTGATAAGGCTTGCTGCATGACTCAGTGCCACGACCTTTCCAGAGGAAGTATTGTTTTAATGCCTACTATGTCACAAAGGCAAAGACACGCAACCTTTCCTAGGGCTGTAACGCAAGGTATCGTTGAGTTGTATCCTCGGAGAGGTGAAGATGATTTGACCACGCACCGTGCCCTTGCTCCAGCAGGAGTGTCGATTTGAGAATATATTCTTTCACCGAGGAACTGATATTCACATGTCTTCAGGACTTTTGTTGGGTATGAATAAAGGGCTCCGTTTCACAGATCTAATTTCCCTTCCCGTGTATACTGTAGATACTGAAATAGCGTCACACCCTACGAGTGGTGGCACGGCTCCGTTTGCTAGCAAAATGCAGTCAAGGGAGGAGTGATATTTCCTGAAGACCTGAGTATCCACACTGCAACAGCATCACACCCACTGTGGTTTCAATGAGAAGGAAACTGAAGCCCAAAAGACTCTGATTATACCTTGGAGGAAACTTTCTAAGCAGTGAAGATAGCACAGGATTGCATCAGACAGCCAGGGTAGGCTGCAGTATCTCCATCACCAGCTGGGAGCCAGGTCTGATGTGGCTAGAGCTGCTCTAGCTCCACAGCTCAGAGAAGGAAGAGGTGACTTTTTAGAAAGGCTTTTCTAGCTCTGTGATTTTACACTTAAACCCAGGATTTGAGTTTGGGGATCTACCTACAGGAAGCATGAGTTATCAGACACATCTACATGGCTGTACGTCAATGGGAACTACGGCACGAGCTGCCTTACCGGGTGTGCCGACAGGTTTTCCATGCCACGTTAAGCTCCACGCTGCTGTGGTCAGACCGACATCTGCTGCAGAATTGCCTGGTTTCGAACCAGATTCACTGCAAAAGAAACCAAGTAGATCAGTCCAGATTCAAAGGCCCACAAGGCAGGTCACTTTTGAATAGAAATTCAGAAGAAATTTATTTACTTTTTTTTTTTTGCTGATCTAAGCCAAGAGCTTTTGTAACATCTGAAATATTTATCAGAATTGACAGTGGTATAAATACCATCCTGCCAGCTCTAAGAGTGCTAGCAAACAATCTTTCATCAACCAAATGAACTCTTACAGACGGAGCGAGATATAAACACCCATATGTAATGCACATTCTCTGGACCGGCTCCACCACTAGCAAAACCCTCCTGCTTCCCTGGAACCAGCAACACAAACTCCCTTTATATGTCTTAAGTGTCCAAAGTACAAACAATAACACATTAGCATGCTCTTGACACTGCTGTCAAAATAAACAGCTATTTATTAACATTCTACAAGGCATTATTTTTCAAAGAAATCAATCGAGTAATAATGTCAGAAAAAAAAAAAATATATCCCTCTGTCCCAGAAAACAGCATCTCCCTTTTACTTATGACAACATCTGGTCCAGATAACAGCTGCCAAGGGCTAGAGCTAAGAGGCACAGCGATTGCTGCTGCTGCTCGGTGGTTGCTCAAGCATTTTTGAGAGCAACATTTTTTTGCTGTATGGTATCGCTGCCAACTATTCCCTGGGATCCCAGGAGGACAACGCGTTCCCTTTCTGCTCTTACTGGGTAAATGGAATAAAAGCTGAATATGATGCTTGCTCTCACCAGTCAAACCTGCACTAAGGACAAAAAGATATTAAAAACTGCCTCTCCCCTCCTCTTTCTGAGGTGAAAACCTCCCCATCTTCACCCAGGGAGACTTTTACTGCCTTTTGTTCCTGTGGTTAAAGCAAATTTAAAGATATCAAGGAACCTCTTGAGAAAACCAAGAGAGGAAGCTTGAATGCAAAGTGAACTTACAAACAAAAACCTATTTTTAGCCTTGGGGGGAAACTCTTAGCATTGGAGAAACAATTCAAGGAAGTTTCAGACACTGACTGCTAGGGAGAGCTAATATCCCCTCGTCGCTGCCCCACCTAGTCTGGATACAGGAACGCTGCTGTATTCCCAGGTTTCCCACAACCCCCAAATTATCCACCTTCCCCTTAGCATGGTGCAAAAGTTCAGGGCTTAGGCCGAGAGTCGCCTGGTTGGCTCAGACACACAACCTCACCCTCCGGCTGGCATAGGGGACTTGAGGTCACAGCCTGGCCCTGACGGGACCACGGGCTCCATGGCGTTGGTGGGGATGGGTGGTGGGACTTCCATTTGCAGTACCACCAGACATGGTAGGAGAGGACAGTTGGAAGCACGCACAGGGCTGAGGCCAAAGAGCAGCTGGGCAGAAGCAGAAAGAATGAGGTGAATGGCCTTGGGATAATCCAAAAATGGACCCTCCTAAACAGAGAGCAAGACATCCAGCTGTGCTTCTGCCCTTCATACGCTGCTGGACCCCTGCACAGTCTGCAGTTAGTCAACGGAGTCACGCTGGTGCTCAGCAGTGGCGGATCTGGCTGTAGTTTCAGGACATAACAATCATGCTTTGGCACTCCCCACTGACTCCTTTTTTCCTCCTAGCAATTCAGCTTTCCAACCCCTCCCCCGGCAAAACCAGGAATATCTTTTTCAAGGAGTAATCAACACGCAGGTTCTTTAAGGTGGAAAGCTTTTACACGGGAGTTTCTCTGGCTGCTGCACTTCTTGCTTTAGCTGTGTTCCTGTTTATCCACTTGCAACTAGAGTAAGTAGTAGGAATCAAAGTGGTCAAGAAAAATTTGTCTTCCTAGAGCAGTGAATTAAGACTACATGTGAAGGACACTATTTCTCCTGAAACCTCCCCCAGATTTTTGTATTGCCCAAAGACCTGAACCAGCATTCAGGGAACAGAAGATCCCAGGTAAGTAATTTCACGGAGCAGACACCTTTCTGCTTTTTAAGAAGTGCTTTTTGATCTTACAAACAGTTAAAGCAAGGCTTTGATGGACAGAGTCAATCAAAAACTGGATGCAAGGTAGAAATGGACAAAAAACAGAAGCCATACAGGATTGTTCAAGTCCTTATCTGGCCCTGTTGCCTACATAGATTCATGAGAGGTCACTCAGGGACATTTTGTAGCTCTGCCTGCCAGGAGGAGAGAAAGGTATTTATTACATTGCAGCAAGTGGAGCCTCAGTCTGCAATGTGCCCTTCTAGGGACAAACTGCAACCCTGTACTGAGCTGCAACAGCAAGGGCGTAATCAGCAGGCTGAAAGAAACGGTTCTTCCCCTGTATTCACCACCTGTGAGCCCAAGTCTGGATTCTGCTTCCAGCTTTGGGCTCCCCAGGACACGACACGAAGAGGAGTGAGCCAGCGAGCCTGGCTTTGCCCACCGTGATCGCCTGGAGGGCAAAGCACACGGCATGAGAGGAGGGAACTGGGCTCGTTCAGGCCGGGGCAGAGACAGCCATGGGGAATCACAGCTTCCAGTGGGAATAGAGGAGAAGAAGCCCGGCCTCTCAACGACGCACAGCGAAAGCACAAGTTGCAGTGAGGGAGACTGAAATCAGTTACAAGGAAAAAGAATTTTTCCCTGAGAGTGGTCAAACAGCTGGACAAGAACTCAGAAAACTTATCTCTGTGCAGTTTTTCAGTGTGTTCATCAGTTCAATAGGGAAAGGCCTCTACACATATCAAACAATCAGCTCTCTTTGACCTGGTTAAGGACACAGGAATATGCTGCCACCTGAACACCTTTGTCTGGCCTGCTCCAAAAGAACTGCTCATGTTTTCCAATGGCACTTATGCCATTGAGTCACTTAGTCCCTTTTCAAAGAAAGTCCCCTTTAATTTCAGATTCTGAGCTTTTCCCAATGGTTTTTTCAAATTGCTTTGTTGCACAGATGCTTTGTCCTTGCCTTGCTAAATATCCCCTGGGTGAGAGGACAGGGTTGTTGGTTGTTGCTTCTTTCTAAATAATTTCCACGTTTTTTTAGCAGTGTGCTGGGGGCACTCACTGCAAAAAGCCTGCAAAGAAAGAATAGGAAGAGTTTATTTCTGACCTGGCTCTTGGTTCCAATGCAGGGTCAGTCTGCAACTGCAAAGGGTTAAGGATCAGCTGACAGAAAACATTTGAGACGCTCTGATAGCAGAGCATATGCAACCAGCGGGATGGGGCTCCCAACACTGCTCGTTACACACTGGAAATCACCAGCTCTAGCCCAGGCAGTACCAGCCCCGTACCCTACACAACACTTTTGCTTCTGCGCTGCGTCACAGAATCATAGAATCGCAGGATCACAGAATGTGAGGGGTTGGAAGGGACCTCAAGAGATCACCTAGTCCAACTTCCCTGCCAGAGCAGGATCATGCAGGGCAGGCCACACAGGAACACATCCAGGCAGGTTTTGAAAGTCTCCAGAGAAGGAGACTCCACAACCTCTCTGGGCAGCCTGTTCCAGGCTCCGTCATCCTCACAGGAAAGAAGTTTCTCCTCATGTTGAGGTGGAAACTCCTATGCTCTAGTTTGTACCCATTATATTACTGGGCACCACAGAAAAGAGACTGGCCATTTCCACTTGACACCTGATTATAGCCGAGGATGAAGGTGCCGCAGCCTAAAAACTAAACTACCCTGTTGAAAGACAAGACACTTGCTGTTTCCTGCCCAAGCCCACGGAGCTTCAGACACAGTGATGTTCCTCATGCCACTGCGACAGCACAAGCATCTCTACAGAGCCAGGACCAGCCTTGTGCCCAGAGGAGCCCAGATGTCAGCACAGCTGGCACTCACATTAGGAAAGGCTCCTGAAGTGGTTGGGGAACTTGATGAATGTCGAAGTCAAGAGTGAAGTGGAAAAATGCCTTCCACTCTGTCCTCAGCTTCAGTCCAGAGACTGCAGCTCACTCCTCTCTGTGCCTAAAACAATCAACAGGGCGACAGCCATAATTAAACGCGGCCGTTGTCAAACAGTGCTGGGGATATGGTAATAACTGGTGTTACTACGTCACGTGCTTCACCTCAGGGATTAAATGGCCCGGTTTTCTTCCACTAACATTCAAAACTTACTCTTTCCCATCTTCCCCCAAAGACAGGCAGAGGTGATAGGCCAGGTACAAAGCAACCTAATGGCATTGATGTCAGTGGGAAAATCCTGACCCCCAGAGCACTGTGCTGGTTCACAGTGGTTCACTAAGCTGAGGATCAAACCCTGTGACACTCTTTGCTTCTTAACCCGAATGGTACCTCCAGAGCCCAGGGGTCCCTGCCTATAGAAGGTGACAAGGTGGCAGCAGCCGTAGCCTCCTGGGGTAAGGAAGCAGGAATTGTCAGTGTGGATCAGGTCCCCAGCTCATCTAGCCCAATATCCTGCCTCAGATGGTGAGGCAGCACCAGCTGCGTCAGAGGAAGGTGTGAGGGACCCCATGTGAGGCCGATGTCATGTCTCACTGCAGCCTGCCCAGCTTAGGAAAAGATGAAAACAAATGAGTTTATAACCTTTTGTCAGCCTGTCCCTAGGATGTAACTTCACAAATATTTAGGTCAATTGGGGCACACCCTGCGCTGCACAGAAAGAGAAAAGAAGAAAACCCAGCGGTTCAATGCTTGGATGCCACAGTCTGTGTGCTAGATAAGATAAACGAGTGACAGTCCCTTGCTATCGCTGTGGACGCCAGTCTGTTGGCTCAGCCCAGGTGGCCTGTGGCACAAGTGAGGTGAGCACTGCAGTCTCAATGCCATCATTTTCCACGTGACAGTCGCAAAAAAAACTGGAGCTAATCAAAGAAAAACAAGTATGATATGAAGCTAAGCTAAACTAGGCTTCTCTCTGCAGATTTTTAAAAACTCCATCCAGTTTATACAAGGGACTCACCAAACTGAAAATCTTTCCTTGGCTCAAGGGAGTGCACCCACTTTAGCCATCGGTTCCCAAAAGCTCACGAAGAAGTCCCAACAAGAAAGGAGGAAGTAAATGTGAAGACCAGCTACAGATGCACATGGCTATTGTCTTCTCCTTGGTGGGGACAGGAGCTCCTGACTTCTGCCAGGACCCCAGTCAGAGCCCAGAAAAACTGACAGCCACAGAATGGTTCTTATTAAGGCAGAACAGGTTTTCTCAGGTATCACAGAAAGTATCAGTAAGGTTCCTAATCAGCCTGGGACTCATTTCCTCATGGCAAAGCCTGATTGAGGTGAACCTTTCATTTCTGTCTTGGCGGTGCCTGGGGCTCTCAATCTGCTTGAGGAAACACGTCTCCACCGTCCACTCCAGCGCAACACGTCACCTGACCCACAGGGACTATGTCCAGGGCTGTCCTAAGGGCAGGGATTCAATCTGCCTGCAGCTTCCCCAGTGCTGGTCCCCGCTGGTGCAAACCCCAAACGCTGCAACTGCTGATCGAAGTACTGGACAGGGCAGAAACTTGCCCCAGCTCTAAGGCCGAATGTCCTGTTGGCAAGGCAGGATGGAGGCAAAAGCAGATGAAAGCTGCTGCTTTGCCCCATCTTGAGCTGAGGGGAGGGGGAAGTTTACTCTGCAGTTTGGCACAGAAGCGTCTCCCATGGCCTTGGTATCCCCGGGGTGGCATCACTGGTGGCATGTGAGCAAAGCAGAGACGTCGCACGTCTCTGTGAAGAGGGCAAAGGCCAGCTCTGGGAGCAGGCAGCCTTGCCCACAGCTCTCTTCCTCCATCAGCTGTTAATCATTTGCCTCGGCTGTGTTAATTCACAAATTTCTTTCTCCCAGCCTTGCTCCCATTGTTTCCGAGCAGGGCATTGTCATGAGGCCAGTTCTATATTTATGACAGGATGTCAGCCTACGCTCACAGTCACCTTCTTTGAATTGGATACTTTTACCTTCTATGTTGGCAACGACCCAATCCAACAGAAAAGTAGAAAAAATAAACACATGTTTATTTAAGACGTGCTTGGTTGTATCAAAATGCACAAGTGGCACTTCTTCCTATTGGCTCTTCCGCGCTGCCGGCTTGGAGAGCACAGGTTTTTTCACAACATAAACAAAGGATTGTTTCCTAAGAAGATGGAGAGTTTCCTTTAAAGAAAAACAAAAAAAAAAAAAAAAAGAAAGGAGGAAGGAATCTGCAGAACAGTCCTTAGGAAGTTAGAACTCTGGAGGCCCTTTAGTTCCTCACCAGTGAAATGTATTTAAACATAGCACGGCCTGCCCGGAGCGCAGCCTGAGAAATGCCGTACGCCCAGCAAAGCAATAGCTCTGCAGCCAGAGGGTGCCGGGCTTCAGGCACATGTACCTTCTCGGGATCTGCAACTGGGCCTCAGGGCTGCATCTTTGACTGGAGTTGGCTGCTTCAAAAGGTTTGATTCTGCAGGACTGTGTTTTCACTTCCACGCAAAGCCTAACTTTGTGCAGCAAAGGAGCCTCCAACCTTTGTCAGAGCAGGCACACAAAGCCCATAGTCTGAAGGATGCCACCAGCCAATTTCAAAGCAGACTTGAGACTTGAAGCACCCACCTCCGCTCCTCACCCAAAGACCACCAGGCTCTCTTCATCCTCTCTGCAAACAGGAGACTATCCCTATTTGCAAAGCATCAACCTTATTCTCCAGGAAATGCTTCCTCCAGACTGCTCTCAGCTAAGTTCCTTATAAATAATTTTTATCTGTTATTTCATGGACAACCAGAGAGCTGAGGTGTTGTGCCTGTGTGAACACCCCCGCCCCCCCCATTCCTTGCTGAGATCATGAACCTTGGCGTTCAACTATAGCAAGTTAGAAAGCAGGTTAGAAACTCTTTTGTACAATAACAAATTTTTGAGGCAAAATGAAAACGTTTCAAAGCCCAAGTGCCATTCATGCCTCATGGGAGGCGCAGCTCTGCATCACACTCCTGTATTCTCAACGGATGAGGAATGTAGTGGACAACATTTCCCATGGCATGCTGTGCTCTCCCTTACCAGTAGGAAGGGTGATGCACCAGTGACATGGATGGCTGGAAGCTCACCTGGGAAGCCTGGCCACTGGTGGGAATTAAGCCACGTGCAGTCAGGACTAGAAGACCTATGAATGGGAATTTCAGGACACTAATGTTTCATCTTGGTCAAGATTACAGTCCTAGTTATGGTTGGGGTCATTGCACTTCCGGGCTAAAAATGGCCTCTTTCCCCTTCATCTCCCTGGCAAGTAGATCACTTTGTGATGGAGGAAGAAGCCAAAACTCAGTCTTCTAGGCCGAACACAGAATGGAGTGTTGTGCCCAACAGTAGTTGGGAGCCATCCCCTGTCACCGAGGCCTCCATTCGATGCTGTACCTGCTCTGGAATTACACAGTGAGCACCTCTGCGCTCCATGACACTGACCTGTCTCATACACATTTTTTCCAGAGCACAACCGCGCGGCTACGAACCGCATTCAGCTGTAATGAGAAGGCTGAAACAGCTCAGGACTCGCTGGCAAGAGACTTCTGTTGTAGCAACAAGCTTTGGCTGTGGGTTTATCTGCCATGGATCCTGCTTCTCATACAGCACAGGGTAACTGCAGCAGGATGAACACTAGAATGTAATAATATAAGCAGGAAGGGCTGTAATTTGAGGACCTTCCCACATCAAGTAAGTAAAACAATCTCCTCTTTCAGAACCCGACATAATTCTTGCATAAGGGTCCTTTAAAATAATACACAGCGCTGCTGCGCGGGAGCTGGGGGGGGGAACTCTCTCTGATCCTCAGTTCGGTCTCAGATTTAGCCGATAGTTTCGCTCTGACTGCTCTAATTCATACAGAGGACCTCGAAGTTTTTCTTCCAAAGGCAGAAAAGGCTGCACATACCACTGGCTGTTTCCTGAGCCTTTTTGCAAGAATAAAGGTACTGACATGCAACACGTGAGTACATCCCTCGCTTCCAAATAATTGGCGTCCTCATACCTCAATTTCCTCCCCCCCAGATGGGAGCAGGTTCTGCTCGTGCTGTATTTCCCACCCAGAAGGACTCTTTGGGGGACTTTCTTCAGATACCAAAGATCAAAGTTAGAATAAACTGTAGCTGTACCAGGTGAGCTTCAACAAATTTGGGCACATTTGGGCAGAAATGGTGATTTCCTCTTGTTCTTGTGTAGGATTCACATTTGGGATCCAAAGTTGCCTCTGGAAAAGGCAGAAAGACAGCTGGTATTATGTCAGACTAGCCACTATCCCTGGATTCCAGGCAAGTCGACACACTTTATGGAAAGAAACAGTACCCTCACTACTCTTTGCTCCTCACTTCCTTCTGCCTTAAGACCTGGCTGGTTTTTAGGCATCCTACAAAATCTGGGAGGGAACAAGAGAACAGAAGACCATGAAAAAAAGCTGTAAATAATGAAATAATCTAGATATAAAGACACACCAGGTTAGTGGATTTATCAGCCATGGATCCTGCTGAAACAGTAGGTTTAGATTAAGTATAAGGAAGAAATTCTCCACTATGAGCATGGTGAGGCACTGGAACTGGATGCCCAGAGAAGTTTTAGATGCTTTAGATGGAAGTGTTCACGGACAGGATGGAGCTCTGAGCAACCTGATCTACCAGGAGGTGTCCCTGCACATGGTGGAGAGGTTGGAACTAGGTGATCTTGGTCCCTTCCAACTTAAGTCATTCTATGATTCTACAATTTTATTTTGCAGTTAGGTTCCTAGAGCAAGATCTAATACAAGTGCCCTGTTTCTAATTTTAGAAGAAGGCCTTCACAGTGCAAAAATCCTTTGTTACCTCCCACCCTGAGGAAATCACTGCTGGTCTTCAGTGAGGCACATTACACAGAAAACCCCACCTGGATTATAGGTCACAAGAGCTACTGAAATCTCCATTACAACCACTGGGACACCTAGCCTAGTGACAGTGAGAAAAACCTGCCTTTGTTTGCTGCCGAAGTCCTAAATATTGTTAGTCTACTTCATTAGCCAGAGATGTTTCGGTTCATGACAGAACAAGGAAAACCCAGGGTTTGTGAACAGGAACACAGTGTCCGAGCACAGCCCCATCCAGATGGAGCTTCCCCCTGTGCAGCGTGGCCAGTGTTCAGGCACAGCACTGGGCTAGAAATGGTTGGACTGTCCATGGGCCAGCCAGTTCACATGTTGGAAGCTGGAGCGTCTCTACAATATGCTCTCCATCATCTTCAACATCTCCATCTCCACATTTGCATCTTCTAGCACCTACCGTTCTCAGCTGTGCCTCCAGTCACTGAAGGGGCTGTTGGGTACTGACCTGTATTGCACAGATCACCCGATCAGAAGTTTGTAGGAAAACTTATCTCACCCACTCATCTCTAATGGGGACTAAAAAATAGTAATTCTTGGTCGAGTCCAAACAGCACCTACTCAGTGAAACTGTGTAACAGAAACGGAGCAGAAGAAAAAGGACCAGCGATTCTCCAGGGCTATATTTCATTGCTGCACATCAAGTTTGGAGCAGTGGAAACAATGCAAGCTGTGCAGCAGAAATCAGTCACCACAGGCGCTCCTATTTCAGCAAGTGCCTCGGAGAAATTTATGGCTAATCAGGAACATGACGTTATTAACACGCTTCGTGCCCAGCCAAGAGCAGATGTGAGCTCGCAGAAACCTTTCCTTATCGTTATTGCAAGTGATGCGCTGCAGCCTGTCACTGTCCGATAAACAATTCCACATCCAAGATCTCGAGCGTCGCCGCATCGCGTCCTGAGGATCCGCGCTTCCCTTAGAGGGTGTCCGAGTCACACGCAGCAACAAACACGTGGCCGCAGCCCCTCCGGGCTGGATGAGTTTCCAAGAAGGGGCAAATGTTGATCACTCTTGAGTGTTATTTTGCCTACGTAGTTAAGAGTCATCCAAAGTCTAAAGGAGCCGGTGGAAAATCTCCCGCTGGCTTCACGGGGCTTTGCATCTGGCCATTAGTTATTCGAATACGTGAGGCATCTTTCTGCCCTTACCATCCAAGCATAGCCTACATTTGGACAGACAGCTAGAAAACATTCTCATTCACAAGTCTTCTGATTTTGCTTTATATTTTTGTTAACAACTTTTCCCAATCATTTTTTTTTTTAAAAAAAAAGACTGATCACCCAAATTTCTTGCCAATACTGCCACCGCCACGCTGCAAAAAATAGAGCTGTGGGGTGCAGGTGCATTGCCTTTCCAGACATTTTTTTCCTGTTTAAAGTTACATTTGGTTTGGTTTTGTTCACGTTTCTTCAAGCCCTTGTTTTCCTCATCCTTCATGCTTGGCTGGGCAGCAGATTGGCTTTTCTAGGATGCCGCAGCAAACTTTTCCCATTTAGATGCAGGGAGGGGCTGGAGAAGACATCTGGCCTGGATTCTGGCGATTTTTCTGCCTGCAGATGTAAACACGAGAAGGGAATTGGGAAAAGAAAAGGTAGCCTTTCTCAGGCCACGTCCTCCAGCAGCCAGGGACCCACCTGGTCCCTAGAGAGCATTAGAAAATACTCAGTGTTCTGCTAACTCGTGATCTGCCTCATACAGTCCCACAACACAGTTAACTTGAGCTACACTCTAAACCCTCACAATACCAGGGGTGTGCTCCAGGCACAGGCAGAGGAGGCAGCTGCCTGGGGCAGCCATCAGCTTGGGGCAGGCAGTAGAACCAGATCTTCCTTCTTCCCACGACTAGAGCTTGAATTGACTGGAGGGGAGGCAGATGGAGCCACACTGCACCTCCATTCGCTGTTCATGCGCTCAGAGCTCAAGGAGAGCTTGGCCTATCTGGAAACTGCTCTATCACCAGTAACAAACTGAATTTTATTGCCAGAAACAACCCAAACAAAATAATTTCTTCTTGCCATGTTGAGAATGAGGGGCACACTCAGCCGTTACGGGGCTTGGATCTCTTTCTATCTACCCTTTCTTTGACAGACAAAGGGCCTGCGCTGCAGACATGATTTTGGGGGATGATCTCAGAGAATCAATCTGGAGGAAGTTAGAACTCCATGAGAAAAAAAATTCTCTTCCATGGGAGTTTATGCAGCTGTAACTCCCAATGTTATGTAAGAAAACTAGCTAAAGTTAGAGTACCGGATAAAAAGAGCACGAGAAGAAATCTTCAACGCTATAGCATTTCGAGACCACTTCAGGGTCTTTTCTGCCTCTTCACCTACTGGCACAGGAAAGCAGCCTTTGCTCTAAGCTGGCCTCTGGCTGAAGGCCATGGCATGTGCACTGCCAAGGAAGAAGGTCACCTAGAATGGTAGCAGTCTGGTTTCACATCCATTTGTGGCCACATCGATGGTTGGACTTCCCAGGCAGGAGTCCTCACTGCTTTACTAGGAGCAACACCAGGGCAAAAACCCAGGTCCTGCCAGTGAGTCAGCACTGAGCTGTCAAACCAAGCTGAAATCTCCAGGAAGCAGAATGTTCTCGCCACATATTTTTTGTACCACTCAGTATGTTACATAAACTCCCAACGGGTAGAACCATAGCAAGAGTTTGGAAGGCTATATTTATGACGGCAATAATTCTCGCATTTAAACTTTCTGACAGCTGCTGTGGACAAATATGCAATAAAAATCAAAGCCAATTCAAAGCTAATATTCAGAGGTGGGAGCATAAGCACTTGGGTTCTGGGCCATGCCGTGCTTTGTTTAGCATCCGGACGGTACGGAGGACTGCGGCATCCCTTCTCCTCGCTCAACTCAGCTCAAGTCACTTTGGCTTCATTTCCCAAGCTTGGCTGAGTAAAGTTAGAGATCTGTCTCCCATTATCTGAGCAACTGGCTGCCATGGTTTAAAACATGACTGGCCCGTGACACACAGCTTGTAGGAACAAACAATTGGAGCATCCTCAGTTGCTCCAGTTCACACCTCCCCTTCTGCCGCTACGAGCACGATATCCTCTGGCAGAGACACAGGCCAACAGCTGAGGACAGTAAAAGCTCCAATCACTGCCAGGGCTTGTCTGCCAGGGCCTGTGGGTATCCACACAATGTGCCTACTCAAGTTAGGTAGAAAAAAATGTAGCCTGTGCTGCAGCAAGCCTGAGCTTCCTACCACTGAAATCACAGAAAAACACAGGTCGGGAGAGACCCCTGGAGGTCACCTAATCCAACCTTCCCTGCTGGAAGCAAAGATAACCTGAAACTACATCAGATGAGCTCATGACAATGCACTATTCCAGACAGGAGTTAGGTCTTACACGATGCCAGGAGAGCCCTACAACTGTGATACGGATTCTGTTGAGAAGCCACAGGCTCCCTCGACAAAAGGCCCCACTGATGCCCAAAGGAGAGATGGCAGCGGAACAGCGTCTGTCCAAAGCTTTTGGAGGAGGTCAGGGATATCTGCCAGCAAGCAACCTGCCCACAGCGAGAAGCAGTAAAATGGACCTCACACTACAAGGAGCTTTATTGATTTTGGAGTGCGGCATCCGTTGTAGTTACAAGTGACTGACTCAGCGAGGTTACATCGAACCACAGCTGTTTACAGTACTCAGAAGGGAGTTCAAATGGTTTCTCCCCGAAAAGAGCTAAAAGTGTGGCACCTCTTCAGCCAGAGGAGCTGTTCTCAAAGCAATCACCTGCCCATGACTCTGCACTGTTCTCTTCTTGACCTACGAAAGAAAAATCACCGCTCTTTCCACTCTCAGAGGCACGTAACGCTACAAAGCCATTCCGTGAGGAGAATGGATGACCTCGGAAGCAGGAATCACTTCACAGCACCAGCTAACACATTAATTGTTGACTGTGTAGAGAAGGATCACAGAGAAGTCTCTTGCCCAAGGCGTGCACACTTCTTTCTGTTCACACTGCTCCAGTTCAGGCTCAAATCACCCATCTTAGGGCTAAGGAAGAGCAAGTCTCAGGACATCTGTTGACATTCTTGCCTGCCTATGCTAGATCTGTCCCATTGAAAAGATTCAGTTCTCTTCTGAGGACATTTTGAGTCTTGCCCTGCCACCTCTTCCAAGTGGACCATCACTGAGGGTGGTTTTCGTGCCCATCTTAGCAATTTCTCTAAGCAATGTGTTCAGTAGGCAAAGCTGAATTGGGGAACGAGCCACAGCTCAAATTCACCTAAACATACCCTGAAAGCCAAACTGAAATTCAAGATCTGAACTCGCGACACACAGGTCCAAATGCCCAGGTCCACAGAGTGGGGTAGAATAGCAATGACTCAATTTTCCACCAGATCCCAAGACTAGTTATGGTTGATAAAGCAGATATTCCTGCTGGGTATCCACTCAGAGAAGAATTACCTTAAGGAATGATTTCAGGAACTCAGCCTGTTATAGCCAATTCCCTCTGAAATTTATGAAAGCCCTTTGAGGGTCTGTGTTATCTGCAGGGATAAATAAGGCCTCAAACACAGAAGGTCTGGGTATTTTGTTACTTAACAGGAGGTTTGCACCATATATCACCGAGAGGAACAAGCCAATCCATTGCTTTCATTCAAGATCTTCTTTCATTACCAGCAAGCAAGTCAAGGTTATCATGCTAGCTATGCCAGCATTGAAGCTAATTGGGTCTCTGGAGAGAACTATAAAAATGTTGGTTTCAGGACCTGCCAGGACAAATGCACTGCAGTTGTTCAGCTGTGGAAATATTTTATTATTTTTGACAGAAAATGCCACTTTTATCTGTAATCTTCTGTTACATTATGACTCAACAACCTGTGAAGTAAGAAAGAATTTGTACAAGATCTCTTACTCTTCTGAGCTGCCTTTGCCTGCTTTCAGTATTTTTGCTGTGTCGGTTGAAAGAAAAATATACACAGCAGAAAAGGCTCCGTCAGTAGAACGGGGAGGAAATTGCATCCTGGAGGAGAGAAGGCTTTGAGTGATGTTGTCTTCACAGCCTCCTGTGAAGCAAGGAAACTCAGGACCCCTTCCAAGCACACACTCACCCGCCTAAACTATCAGACCATATTACAGCTGCCATCGGTTTTGTTCACTTTTCCCCTTGATCTGGTTCTTCCCACAAGGCTTGTCAGCTCTCCCTCTCCACTTTGCCTCCATTTAGACGCCCCGTTTTTGAGATCTGATCTGTTTTATCTTCATAACGCATATTAGCAGAATCAAATAATATCAAAAAATCTAAAAACTCGCCAAGGCAGCTGACTTCTGCGTTAGATTTCAAAATTCTCTTCAATTTTAAGAACAAAAGTCCTTGTAGAAATGTTCACAGTGGTACGTCTTCTGGGACCTACTTTATTTCAGAAGCCTCTGGAGGAACTGGATTCATTTGTGGTTAAGGACAAAATAAACACAGCAGGTGTATTCCCTGTCTCCAGCATCCTGGATCCTCTCCAAGCTGATTTCCATCCTCCCCATTCCAACAAAACAGTGCTCACTAGGGTCACTGATGACGTTTTGTTGGCCAGCTCTCTGTTCTCTTCTAGTTCGGCCTCTATGTTGAAGACACCCTTACATCTTGTCTCAGCTTTCATGATCCTGTCTTCCAACATTTCTCTCCTGAGAATGCTTTCCATATTGAGCAAACTGAAGGACCCTCCCGTTGGTAATTTGATTCAAATCAAATCAAAGGGAGGTGGCAGGGAGTGCTAATTTGCAATAGCCTATTTTGAACCAAACTCTCCTAGGAATTTCTAGCAGTGTATTCTGGATTATCAGACTGAAGACAATAGAGTGATCCACGGACTCCTCTTCTACATGTGGTTAAGCTGAGGTATAGAATAGAGCAGCACTGGAGCTCAGATCTCCATACTTGCTGCCTTTTGCCCAGCTCCAAGGAGCCACCAGGTTGAGCCAGACTATTGATCAGAGGGGAAGTCCTTCAGGGACATTCTCAGGGAAGAATGCAGGTTTTCCACTTACTGTAGGTTCCAGAGCCCCATCTTTGATCAAATGAGTTATCTCGGAGGAAAGTCTAGCAGATAGCAGCCAGGTAGATCATCTTTAGTGGACTCCCAACTAGCCCTAAAACTGCAAGGTAAGACTCGAAAGAAACTAGGTAATACAGGAAGGACATGCAAACAGCACAGATTCACTTGTGACAGCATCTGAAGGACAGCTGCTGACCATCTCTGGTTAGAAAACATTACACACCAGGCCAACTTACATGTTCATGATCTTGGAACCACAAAAGGTTGAAAGGGACCTCGAAAGATCACCTGGTCCAACCTTTTGTGGGAAACGAAACCTAGATGAAATTATCTAGCACCTTGTCCAATCTCATAGTGAAAGCCTCCAGTGATGAGGACTCTGCCACATCCCTTGGGAGGTGAGATTGATTATCCTAGTGACTGATTGATTGATTGATTGATTGATTGCTCTGGATGTAAAAAATAACTTCCTTATATCAAGATGGTGAGACCACCCCGTCAACAAGCAAGGCCTTTGCCACTCCTCTGATTTATTACTGACAATCCAAACAACTTGAGGGATTTTCTCTTTTTTCTGCTGCTTTTTCCTCCTGTCCATTTCAAGGTTGTGGAGCAAGACAGACTCAGATGCAGATTTCAGAAACAGTATCAAGAAGGTCAGCTCTGGTCACAGTCGGCTCTAACTGCCAGTTGTAGCAGGACGCAGTCTTTTCCTTAGTCACTTGAAATTTGTCATTTGAAATTAGTCATTTCCCAGCACTTGAAATATCCTGTAGGATGAAAACAACGCCTGCTACAGCCTTTCCCTCCTGATTTTTGGGAAGAGAGCCAGACAAGCACCACAGTTACTTGTATGTTCCAAACGCAGTCCCCATTCTTTGTTCCAATCCCGTGTCTGTCCTTATGCTAAGAATGAGGCTCCGATCTCCACCCCAGAGAGGGTTTTTGCCTCAGAGTCACACACGATCAATCAGCCTGCTCTCAGGAACGAGGAAAGATGCTTTCCTTCTTTCCACCTTCTCTTTGGACCTTTGCCTTCCCAATGGGATCATTTTACTGGGTAAAGAAGGACAGAAATAGGCGGAAAGAAACATGTCAATATGTGCATTGAAGAGGAATTAAAAACAAAGCATAATGAAATATCTGAAAGCACATGGGAATTTGCTGGCAAGTAGAGGAGAGAGGAAGAGAAGCAGCTATCCTGCCTTTTGCTGCTGCACATGGAGCTAGTTGGGAAAAGTTCCTTCTCCCTGTCCTACCTCCCTCGCCCTGCTTGCCCACACCCCTGGGAGGGGAAGGTAGCGAAGGGGGCAAAGGCACCATTACAAAATTAATCACCTTGAAAAGCGTAGAAACCCAAAATTTTAAAACCATTGCAAGAGGCAGAAGCGTCTTTGGGGGAAAGTTCAAACAGCTTCTTTTTGCTTGATGACTGCTGGAAACAATATGGCAATCATTAGTTTCTCTCTCTCCGGTTCAGGGTAGTCCATTTAACTTACACATGATGAACAACAGACATGCGCATAGGTCCAACAGCAATATTAAGGCTGTGCCTCTTGCCAAGAATTATGCCACTAAAAAGCACATGTGCAAACTCATGTGAGCCTGGAAAGGGTTAATGGGCTGCTGGGGGCTCATGCTTCTCGAAAAGAAGTAAAAGGAGGGACAGTAGCACAGCTGGAGAACACACTTCGCTCTCACTGTGTGACTGTCGGTGGGTATGGGAGGATTGTTCTCTGGTGGACAATCCTCTCATCTTCAGCTGAGCCAACTGCACTCCCTGTGGGTTTGGCAAAAGCCTCCTGGAATGTGTCAGAAAGGACAGCAACAGACCTGGGGTGGAGGTGCAAGGATCCACGAGTCTTGCCTGATTCTTGGGGTAAATCCTGAAGCCTCACAAGGATGCTTATCTTAGGCCTCAGTCCATTGCCCATTCCTGAACAACTCCAGGAAAACTGGGTCATTTTTCACCCATATGTGGGACTATCTCTGGTGACAACCAACACCACCGTTGCTCACCTCAGACAGGGTAGGTTTCCAAAATACCAGCTCCCTTTCTACATGGAGCACCAGGCACTTGGGACAGTCAGCGGGGTTTTCAAGAAAACTCTGACTGCCAGAAGCCAGCTCTGTACTCTGCAGTATCATTAAAAAAAAAAAACCATGTCATGCAGCCAGAGAGTGTCCTGTTCTCTGGCACCAACCAGATCACTGCAACAACAGGAGCTGCTGCCTGACCTGAATTCTTTTCTACATTTTCCCAGTGCCATGTGTTTGTTCTCCACAAAACCCGGCCACGCCACTGAATTCTTGGTGTCACGCTGACCCGGTGCAATAAGCTCTGCAGCATAAAAGTAATTTGATTTGAACCAGAAGCCACTGCATAGTGCAGGAGGATATTTTCCACTCTGCTCGGTGACCTTGAACAGGTAACGTTATCTATCTCCATCTCTTTGTTAAACAGAGATACTGGTACTGACCACTCTTGTAAAGTACTTTGACATCTCCCAAGGATAAAGAGCCAGGTGTTGACATTATTGTGCAGCCAGGATTGAGGCTCATCTGCTTTAAATCTCTGCCTCCTTCGTTTTCATTGAATAACCCCTTTGTTCCTGTATTATGAAACACTGTAAGTAGACTCACGACTGCTCACAGAAGTGAAAACGGATGGACAGAGCCTGACGGCGAGCCCTCCTGCGGAGCTGGACTTCCAGGGGTGAAAGCCGGGCTCCGTTGACCTCAGCGGGAACGCTGCCAATGGGGTGACTACTTTATTGCTGATTCACAGTACGTGATAGTAAGAAAAGCATTTCATAACGTTTTCTAATCTGCTTCTTGATGATTTAGTCATCCCAAGAGTCAGTATGAATAAGGATTACTCTTCCCTTTCAAAAAATGGACCCCTCACGTAAAACTGTGCCCAGTTAACAATTCCTTCACCGTATGGTTCCTTTTGTTGTTTTTCTGGTGAAGTTACTACCATCTGTGGCCAAACAACACACTCAAGCCCAGCAACCTTTCAGAAAAAAATGACAGATGATGTCTGCTGCTCATTTCATGTGGTTTTTGCCCAGAACGGTCTCTGAGGAAAGGAAGAAGGTGCCAAAACTGAAATAAGAAAGATAACATTGGTAAATGTCAGAGCTCCCTGGTGAGTGCAGAGGTCTCAAAGACTTGAGAATGCTGAACAGATGACTCACTGGGAAGGGTTGCTGCACGTCCTGTTTTTGACAGATGGGACACTAACTTATTTTATCTAAGGATCCTACATTTTTATGGTATTATAGTAACATCTAGAGGCCTTAACAGTGAAGGTGATGGCTTTGGGGACTGTGTGGGCTACAAACTATCACATAGGAAGAGGGAATTGAATTTAATTTAAAACTGTGAGGCCAAATCTTTGCAGGAAAGTTTTGGAGCTGCTTACAGCCAGCGTCTGACTTACAGGTGCAGAAGGACATCTTCCTTACTGAAAAGACAGAATCTGCCATACTTACACATATATACCAGTTCTCCATAGAAATACTAGATATACGCATTGAGTTTCTTATGGAGCTGCCTACATCTCTGAATCATTGACATCCCCACCTCATACCTGTTCTCAGAGCTGACCTGGACAATGGAGAGATTTTGCCCCAGTCCCGTGGACAGATTTCAGAATTATTTCTGTTCAGGTCAGTCCAAAAGAAATTTTTTGTGTGTGTGTGTTTCTAGCATTGAACAAAATGTCACATTAAAAACTAAACATCATTTCCAAGTGAATAAGCAAATTATTCTGTATTTGAACTGTTGAAATCACAGACTGATTTTCCCATATTTCCCTCTGCATTTTCAGCCAGAGCCACTGGCTGAATGCAGAAGTACATGAACGGTCCTAAATCCCACACTATTTTTAATTGAGTTCACTATTCAACAAACAAATAAAGCCACACAGCTCTCATGTAACGATGCTTGTGATGACATTTTCCACATCCTGCTCCAGATCTCCCTGTCATTTGTCCCACCACAAGCCAGTGTAACATACCCTACAGCAGGATGAAGAGCTTGGAGTCTGCTACTGTCTGTGAACTAAACCAGACCTGGAGTGAAATCCTGACCTCAGACAATAGCAGCTTTGCCACCAGCATAAGTGGGACCAGTTTATTAGGCCAGGATTTCTAAAGCAGGCATTAGAGGTTTGTATTTTTGACAGTTTTAATCCAGAAGCCCTGAGCTCACTACCATCATCTGTGGAAGTGATTACATGGGCAGACAGCATAAAGCTGGAGTACTCAGAGTAGCAGAAGACTCCACTTCGGCTTCCAAATTTGCAACTGTCACTCAACCGGTCCTGTCCAGCCAACTAATTGTTCTTCTGGGGACAAAGTCCTGTGGCTAACATGTCCCCACGGTCTCCCATTTAACATGCTGCTGAAGGAATATAAATTTCTCTGCTTCCCCCTCCACTCCTTACTCAGTTGAAATAATAAATATTTTACTCATGATTTATTGGATTTCAGTTTGTTGAAAAGACCCTCCAAACAAACGAAGTTTTAATGGCAACAAACGCCAGCCGCAGCGCATTAGAAAATATAAACAGGAGCGGAGGCCATTAAACAAAACCCACTTCGGATACAGCTGACAGAGTGCTCAGCAATCTTCACCTCCTGAGGACTGGGCCCTTGAGAGAGGGTCACAGCAAGTCCCTCATTGGAAAAAGAAATCTGGAAATATCACAGATTTGAGCCCTTCGAATGCTGAGGGCTCCAAGAAGGACTCTGGAAGTGGCCAGTCCAGGCTTCAGGACCCCAGGCAAGACTTTGATGAAGGGATTCAATTCTAAAGAGGAAGAGCCAAGGCATCCCCCCCTCATTGGTCCCTTCAGACCTGCCAGCACAACCGATTGCGCAATCTCTCTTGTAGCCAATGCCTACAGATAGCTACAGATATGCCACCCTATTGCATGGGGAATGGATTTACCTCTGTCAACAGACTATCTAAAAAAGAAGTTATTTAGTTCAATACATGGCAGCCGTTTCTAGACCGGAGCAAGGATTCAATCTCTGAAGATTTTGATGATTTAACACCAACCAGTAACCTTTAAAGAGACCCTTCTATACTCACCAAGATGATGTAGAGGTGAATACTGACAGCACACTCAGAGAGGCCTACTGTGAAGGGTCTGAGGCTGGCTCCCCTTCGCAGGGGTGTGTGTGACACAGAGGAAACCTCCAGGAAAGCTCTTCAAGCCACAGAAGCTTAAATAGGGCATATAAGATATTGAGAGATAAAACACGAATCCTTCACAGCAATCACATCAAAGTCTAATTACAAGGGGACTAACAAGAGCCATCCAACACCACAACTCCCCTTTTGTCAAGCCCAATCCAAGGATGTTTTCTGCTGCACAAACTCATCTATCCGCAGCATTTTCTTAACTCATAGATGCCACCTAAACCAGCCATGACGAGTCCACAGCCAAGATTGCCACCTTTCATTCAAAGAGGGGAAGCATGAACAACTAATGTGTTCCAGAGACTGGGAATCAGGATGTTTTGATTCGAGATAAAGCACAAAACATGTGTGAGTGACCAAAGACACCCTGCCTGAGCCTTGCAGGAAATAAGTGATTTAAGACATTTTACCATAAGAGTGTTTACTGTCAATAAACTATTGTTTACTGTCTACAAAAGAGCTGTGGCTACTACTTCGTTCAAACATTTGTATTTTGTCTACTTAATCCATTCCAAGTCGCTGGAAACAATTTCCCTTTCATCAGTCGTAGACGCTTGGGAAAAGGCCCTGTCCGTCTATACGGAATCCAAACTGCACCTTGACATCCCAGCATGTCCAGGGCTCCTGTGTGCACCTCCAGCCCTGCATGTGCACTGACCTGAGCTGACACCTCTTCCCTGCTCCCTTCCCAGCTCCAAGGGCAATCAGCAGGCTTCACAGAGCGCTTTGCTGAGGCCACAACACAAAGCCTACCTTCCAGGAGCACGGCCCCTGACAGTGCATCTCATACAGACTTCACACTTGAGCTTATCTCTAGAGACCCCAAGAGTACCGGCACGGTTCAGACACATGCCAAATATCTGGAAAACACTGAGTTTCATGTTTTAAAAAACAACACCATGAAGCCCACAACAATCTACATCAAAAAGATAGTTCTATTTCAACCTGTAGGCTCACCATAAAAAGACTGACTGCACTGGGAAAAGTCATAATGCAGTTGATTGTAAACCACACACCAAACACTCACAAGCAGATTCATTCCACGATTTAGAAAATCCCTAAGTCATCACTTATAAGCACCATGCTGGGTTGTGTACTGAAAGACACCATAATTAAACTGCAGCAGACTATAATTGTTCCAGGAATGAACAACATCAGGAAGACAAAGTGGCCAACGTGGATTTGCAAGAGATTATGCAGCAGTTGTTGCAGGGTAAAAACCATTTGTTCATTTGAATCCTGAGCATTTTAATTTCATTTTGAACTGAAGATCAGGACAGGATTAAGATTAAGGAGAAGGCAGGAAGTAAGGAGGGTGAAGTAGGTAAATGAGGTTAATAAAAGTAATCACTGATAACAGAAGGGGAGAAAATCAGAAAAATCTAAATATATTCATTGAGGAATAACCAGAAACAACTCAAGGTTCTGCAGTGAACAGTCCCACACCAGTAAAGAGCCTAATCTAAAATCCACTGAAATCAGGGTCTTTTTGCTGACTTGGTCATTTGTGACTGCATGACAAGCAAAACTTTTCCCACTGCAGACTGTCCGCCACAAAATCTTTCCTGTTTCTCTACACATTTTTCCACTGTTCCTAATAAAGTCATTTTCTTACATTATGTTAATAAGTAAAAAAAAAAAAAAAAAAAAANTAAAAAAAAAAAAAAAAAAAAAAAAAAAAAAAAAAAAAGAAAAGAGAAACTCTTCATAAATACACAATCAACCCCGAGGTAATTTTCCTAAAATAATTTTTTAAATAAACTGCTCTGTACAAACTTCAGTCACTTCAAAATGTGCTTTGAAATTGAAGACTGTGGAAAAGTTAAAGAAGTGATTGCTGATAAATAGTTCCATATGATTTATTGAATATAATATCCTTCTCCCTACAACAGAATGCTTTCTCAGATCTTGGGGCATGGACTTTTTGCCTGCTAAGAGATGTGTGTTAAGGTTTAATTAGATATTTATACACTAAAGAACCTCCTCCTATTCTAGAACCCTCAATACCTATTCAGCATCAGCAGTATTCTCTTACGTAAGAATATCCTTTAGGATGAAACTGAACTAAATTGGTGGAGTTGTATAGAAGTGACTTCCAGAAAATACTTGAAATGTTTCTCTTTGCTGTCAGAGCAGGAAGGATGCCCATTAGTTAGGTTGTGGCAACACCCAAAGGCTTGTCAGATGTTCTGCTAAATTCCACAGAAATTTTCACGGGCTCTGAAGGAGAATGGAAGTTGTCACTGCCTCACGGCAGCATCAAATATATCTGATGGCAATATAACAGCAGATGGAGAGCTTTTGAGGGCAAGATTATAAAGTGCTGCCTCTCGAGAGTGCCTCTGAGAAACCAGCCTCCCTCCCCTTTTTCAGAAGAGGTCATACAAGGCGTTTCAGTTATTGCACTGGGCCTTAGAAATATGTTAGTTGGAAAGACTCGGGGTGTAAAACAAACCCAGAACCAAACACCCTTTTCAGCTTTCCAGTACAGCTCTGTTGCACCAGTTACCTTACTAAGCACTGGGAAAACCTCCCCGGGTGAGCAAACGCAAACTCTGCTTTAGCACAGGCTTAGATATTTCTTCTTAGATACTTAGTACAAGACTAGTCCTTTCTGCCAGAAATCAGCCAGGTCTAACCAGACACAGGTACATCCTTATCCAAAAGCCTCAGGCGTGATCAACCTCTCTCTTCTGCTGGAGCAGTGTGACTTTGTGCATAGAGAACTGCCTTCGAGACAACAGGAGAAGGAACCCAAACTCTGTGCCTGGCTTATTGCTATTCGTGCAAGGAACAGGGCAGGCACAGAATAATGGAATCACAGACTGGTTTGAGTTGGAAAGGACCTTTAAAGGTCATCTCGTCCAACCTCCCTGCAGGGAGCAGGGACATCTGCAACTAGAGTAGGTTGCTCAGAGGCCTGTCCAGCCTCACCTGGAATACTTCCAGAGATGGGGCATCAACCACCTTTCTGGGCAAACTGTCCCTCCACCCTGATCATAAAGAATTTCTTCCTTCTATTGAGGCTAAGTCTCTCCTCTTTTACTTTCAAACCATCATCCCTTGTCCTGTCACAACAGGCCCTGCTAAAAAGATTCTCTCCATCTTTCTTATCCCCACATACTGGAGTAGAAGTACTCCAGACTGGCTTTACTTAGGACACCCATAAACTAACATAGGCCTGATGTCTATTCTACAGACACACAGCAGCTTCAGGTCAGAATCCATGGACCTTGGCAGGGTGAAATCACGCGCACGCTAATCCACTCTTTTCCACAGCACTGGCCCTGGCCAGGATCCCCAGCCCTACTCAGGCAGAATGCAGGCAGGAACAGGCGGATCCATCTGTACCAGTTTGTCAGATGTGAACTCAGATGCCTTCAGAGTGCTTGGAAGGACGCAAACGGTGTTCCTTTCCAAAACCTGTAGCAAGGAAACGGCTGGGCTGAGCTCTCGGAGCTCTAAACAGGAAACAGGTTCTTCACTCTCAAGTGGCTCAATGAAAAATATTGTCCCAAAGTGGCAGTAACGCCTCTGTTTGCGTGCAGCTAGAGTACGCCGGAAGGTCAGGTGAGAACCTGCGAAGCCCTAGATGCAAAATCCTAACACTGAGCACAACGGGGCCAACTGAGCTTCAGGTTGCCCTTGATCAGCAGGGCTGATACCCAGCTGCTCAGGATCTTGTCAAAGGGACAAAACACTGGGTCTTTAGGAGAATTGAGAAGGAAAAGTGAGAGCGCAGGGAAAAATACTGTAAATGTTCATCTCTAGAACTATGACCAGCATCAGAACCCCTCGTATAGGAAGAAAATATATGATAAAGATGCATTTAGATAGGGAACTGAACCCTTTTGTCTCACTGAGTCACACATCTCTGCACGGGCACATAAATGTCCCCAGATGTCCCAGCAGACTCTACTTTGCCTACCAAATGCTCCTTCAGCTGAAAATGGAGCCGAGCAGGAGATGGACAGTATTGATCACAAAGGTGAGGAAGAAATCAGCTGAGTATGAACATGTGGGACTCACTCACATGTTTTGTGTTCTTCTGTTTGTTATAGGAAAGAAAGGTTGTCTGTGGGTGGGCTGAGAGCCTCCCACCCACACAATGTGGAAACAATAAATCATGGGCAGACCTGAACAGCCACTGGTGATTTTTAAATGTGAAAAGCCCTTGCTCTCCTCTGGAAAACCCTCCAGTTTTTGTTTTTGTTTGGTTTTATTTCCCATCTTCATCTCAAACCAGCACAAGTTTCTTGGTTTCACATCCCATAAAGCTCTCCCTGGTTAGGGAAGCCAGTGGGACTGTGAGATAAGTGGCTGAACCACTCAAATCTGGTCTTGCTTGGATGATGTGGTTTTAGTCTCAACTCCGCATACACTTTGTCCCTTGACTTTTACGCCAGCAGATCTTGCTTTGGCTAACCCAAATTCCCAGCACGACTCAGTACATGCCAGGAATGTCACATCTTTCAGCACACCAGTTCTGCTTCGTTGACTACAACAGGCTTCCTTAGAGCCCATTGTTGCCTCACCCCTCTTTGGCACTCTTTACCTGTCTCTGCTTTTTACATTTCTCTTTCCTGCCAAGATTTCCCAGTGGGGACTTGTGAAAGTCCTTGTTGCCCAGCACTCAGCACAAAGCAGGGATGAGAGGAGGACGGGGGATTTCATTGATCCCATCATGGCCAAACACACACATGCTACAGAGCGTGGTTTCTGTAACGCCTCAGACACTCCTCCATCCTCTGGAAAGGAGTCACCATGTTGATTTAGAAATTTAGGAACCAAATGTCTCTCTCAGGCCTGGTGGGTAAACAGGCCAACCTCCCCAGAAGCCTCGTACAGCTACATATGGCAAGCAGAGCTTCACAAAGGCTTTTGTCCACATTTCCCATCAGTCAGACTCTATGAAGACAAATGACTAAATCCAAACTATGGCCAAGGTTACCTTATCAGTGACCCCCAGCCTCTGGCCTTCTTCAGTAGGCCCTAGAGATCTCGGAGTGTCCATTCCCAGCCACACACAGATACTCTCCCCTGCCAGGCCTTCTGCCCTGGTAAACATTTCAGTCCTTTTCCCTGGGAAACGAGGGCTGCAGAGCACGGAATTAAGTCTCAGGGGCATCCCCAGAGGGAGGATTTGAACCTGAAATTTGACATTTTCCACTTTTTTTCTCTATGCTGTAGACTTCTTTAAGCCTACCTGCCATTTTGGTCCCAGTGCCCAAGGAGATGAACGGCATCCTACCGTCTCCATCACCAAGACACACATGACGGGCACAGACGAGTCCTTTCAGTCCGGCGGCATCCCTCCGGTGCGCTTGTACCATGAATAACAACCTGTACTTCTCTTCCCTTTCTGCCTGCCTTGGTAGGTGTTTGCTGGTGCAATTGTCCCCTCTGCTATCTTTATAAATGTGAAATATGTGCTGGTATGTTGGCAATTATTAACGGTGAAAGCAAATCTTAATTGCAAGACATAAAGTATTTTTAGTCCTATTTACACGACCTAGAATGACTATGGAGAATTCATATTGTGTCAGATATCAGAGGTTTTGTTGTTGTTGCTGTTGCTGCTCTTTAGACCGGTTCTTGAGCATAATGATTGAAGTCATTTATAGAAAAAAAAATTACATTATAATCTCTCACTCGATTTTCACAATAAAAATCACCAAGCTAAGCTCTGCCTCAGCTACAAAAGAGTTAATGTAAAGAATAACAGTAGGAACCATGCTTTCCTCAAAGGGATATTTATTTGGTTTTAAAGAACTCGTTCTTCATGCAAAGAAAATGAAGGTTGGAACCAGAAGAGAAACATCTGCCTCCTCCAAAGTTATGAGAAACTGTGCTGCACATTCCTAACCTTTCTCCTGTCCTTTTGGCTAAAAATCAATTAGTTTTAAGGTAACATATACATCTGGGCAACTGGGCAACTAGCATATAAAAATCACTCTTCAGAGCTAAACACAAATAGATTAAATGAAAGGAAAAGACATAATATATTTTCACTTCTGGGAAGAAATATTTTCAATCACCAGAGTGACGTCTTTCTGGAGGAAAGATCTGAACCTTTCTGGACTTTAAGATCTGAGGAAGGTACAGGATGACTGCAGCAGACACTTAATTGCTTTGGGTTTTAGAGCAAAAGTCAACAAAAAATTTGTTTCAAACACTTTTGATAGAATTTGTTCCTCCACCACTCGTATTCATTAAAATACTTAGCCAAATGTTGGTTCCTGTAAGAGTGATGTTTATCTTGGTAAAAGAAGTTAAAAAAATATTTTGAATTTTTAGCCATTTCTGCTAGGACAGGGGGTGGACATGTCACCCACAGCCCCAGCAACACAGGTTTGAGACCTTGCTCTGGGTCATTTGGGCTGAAGTGTCCAGCAAGATATGACAAGAAATACGGAGGAGACTGGACACAAGCTCATATATGCTTGACTAAATTCTATGGCCCTGAAAATTTTGGCTGAGGGAAGCGGAAAAAAAGATAGTGCAACTGTCACGAAATTCTAGCATATGCAAAGTGTATTAGCAAAGTATTTTTATGGATCGAGAAATTTAAACTGAACAGAGTTTTTCATTTAAGCAAACTGCTTTTCCAGTTTTTTTTCAGCTGCCTTTCCTATCTGTTTAGAGGCAGTTTTCTTGACTGGCTGAATACAACTGTATAAACATCAGACTAAAGCACTTAAAAGACACCAAATAATGCTTTTGAGAACAGGTAGCTTTACAGAGTCCAGAAGGAAATAGCTGAAAGCTAAAATGTTTGGTTTACTCTGCAGGAACGGGGCATAACGAAAACAGATGGAAACAATTTCAGTGGCAAGCTTCTTTTATACATCTCCACATCTCCCTAACCTCAGCATTCACCTTGAGTACAAATTGCCCCAGCAACTTGCAGTCCAGGATTAAGAAACTATTGCTTATTTAAATACAGATTTGCTGGGGATATCCACAGGAAATTTGAGGAGCTACTTACTGAATGCAGACCATTGTTTGCATTACAGTAGCACTTAGAAGACTCCAGCAAATCAAGCAGAGTGTGCACGGTACTGTACAAATTTTGGAGGTACCCTCCCTAGCTCAAATTGCCATAATTTTCCACTATTACCACACGGCCTGAGCACTTCGATGTTCCTGGTGAGTTGAAAAGCTCCCTTTTACCCTGAAGCTGTCCCAGCCTCATGCAGCCAATACACAAACAACAACAACAACAACAAAAAGGGTTCTGATCAGCTCTATCAGATGGGCAGCTGTGGGCACAGAGGTGAACGAGACTGGTTCAAGGTTACACAAGCAAACACTGGCAGAGCCAAGAGTAAATCCACAGCTCTGGCACCAAAGGCTGTATCACAACCAAATCCAGGTTTTTTTCTCTCTGATCTTGCTTCTCTTTTTGCTCACATAAACATTTGCATGGCTAGAATGGAACCACATTGCATTTTTTTTCCCCTTAGGAAAAACAAGCACTTAAAATATTTCTTTAGCTTCTCCCCCTTTTTAAGGAGTTGGTGGGCGGAATATATTTTTATTTTTCTTGGCAAAGAAGAAAAGAAGGAGCAGGCCCAGGTGGAGTCAGGCTCCTTGAAAGCCCTTCATTCTTCAGCTCTGCCCGCCCTGGCATCGCAGCAGGACAGCAAAGACGCCACCACAGCAGCTTGAGACCCCAGCTCAGGTGAGGGCAGCTGGTCAGCGGCAGCACAGAAGGTTTTTGTGAGTCATCTGAACATTTTCATGGGAAAGTCGTGCAATTCATGTCAGATTACCCGTGCCAGCTGTAGTTTACTTATAATTGACCCATGTCTGATTACAGCACAAGCATCCGCTGAATGTCCTACGCAGGATCCTCACGGAGGATGAACGTGATTAACCCAGGCCTCTCTGTCCTTCCCAGGAGCAAGGAGAACGCTCCACTCCCTTTCAAAACCATCCAGGGTCATCTCTGGCTCTGCCAGAGGAATTTCACCTGCTTGTGCCAGCAGTGTGTTCAGCTCCAATAAAACTACCAGAACATGCTCCTATCCACACTAAACAACACGAAGTGGGAAAACTTCCCAGTTTGCTCCAAGCCCACCTGACCAGTCTCTTGGGTCAACAGTTGGTTGATTTTGCAGGCGCACCCAAGCCCCCTCCCGGTGAGGACAGACACGAGAGCAGCTTCACGCCTGCGAGGGTGCAAAAAGGGGGAGAGGGAAGGCACGTGCGTCTTCAATATGTTTGCCCATTTCAAGTCTTCATTCCTAACACGTTTCTTCTTGCACACAAGGCATGTCTCTTCTGTTTTCTGTTTCCTTGATTTCGTTCTAAAATGCAGTGTTTTTATGGCACGAAGAGATAAAGATATGAAGAGGGGAGGGAAAGTGGTACAAAAAGCAATTAAGTCTAGTGGCTGGTTATTGTAATGCACTAAAAAACAACCAAACTCCTCCCCTTTGAAAAAGGGGCCACTTCTGCTGCTGGTAAGTGCAGGGGTTCCACAGTTCCCATTAACACGACTGGAAACTATCCAGGTAAAACTCTTGACTTGGTCAAAGATTAGACTATAGTGTCTGAGATGAATGGAAACCTTTCAAAGGAAGAATCAGCATCACCGCTGGATCACTCCGGCCTTGACAGCCATTTATTTAATCCATATTTGTGCTCCCAAATTCTTGTATTCATACATGGAAGGTTCACAAGGGAGGCAATAAACTGCTCTAATGAGCTTTATTGAGTACATCTATGTTGAACGGTTGAGCAGAAAGAAGTACAGGGAAAGCGTAGATGTTCTGCTCTGGAGTGAATGGGTCACATGATTTGGTTTTTATGAAAAGTGCTCTGGAGGTTTCTGAGATTGCAGGAAGTCCACATCTCACCGCTGATGCAAACCCTGGGGCAAATACTATGGCACAACACTTCCAGAACGTTGCTGTTCGACACACCTGATACTGCAGAAGTCTCCACGATTTGAATTGAATCAATTTAGTTAGAAACAGAAAAGTCTCAGTCCACAAAATTCTCTGTGAGCCAGGGATTATACAGAAGAACTGGAACTGGAAACCGAGGTCAGTCAGTCTTTCTCGGGGAAAGCACTGCAGGTTGGGAGTATGTGATAGCACATGTCTCATTTGGACAAACTCTTCTTGCCAAGCTGTGGTAGCTCCCACTAAGAACATGAACCTGTACCCACGAGCATTTTTAACTTTGCTCAGGTACAGCTCAAGGCCTGTCGTGCCGGTTGGCCTTGATATACCTTCAAAAAGTGCTGAGCCACCTTGACTCCATCTCCACGTGCTTCTTCAACTGCTCCCACACACCAGCTCTGCTGTCAGTGTTTCCAAAAGCAGCTGCACCAAGAAACCTTCTCAGCGCTCGGAAATCACCCTGAGCCAGAGGGTCTGCCAGATCTCTCACTGCGGCTGCACCGGGGTCGCCTCCTCCAAACCTCGTGTGACCTCAGCATCATGTCCTGTTGGCGCCGGGGAGGATCTGGGGAGGTACAGGAGGTACAGCTCCCCGCACGCCTTGGGCTACGAGCGCATTCCTGAGAGCGGGACAAGCCGCTCGGTCCTGATGACAGAAGTTAACATGAGCTGCTACAAACTGGGATTACTTTCCATACTAATCTAGTCATAACGTTGAAACAAACTATTTCCGGACTGCAATTATTGCACCTCGTAGAGAAATTGCGCGATGCTGAAATTAAGAGAACGCTCGAGCGCATTTAATTACTAACAGATACCTTTAAACTTGCGGTTAGGAAACTGTTAGCCATTCCTGAAGCATGTGCCCCACAATTCAGTTCCACTCTGAAGCATTTTCAAAATCTGCTGATCCATAAAACGTACCATTGGAGAAGGTTTGTTTTGGCAGAGGTCTCCGTTTTGTCCAGCAAACTAATGGTGTCCGTTAACACACCATTACATACATCGTTAACATACTTGGCAACTGGGATTTCCCCTCAAGAAGAAAGAAATCACGTGTAAATCATAATTATTGTCCGCCTGGCAGTATCAATCATCACACACAAGGCACTTGTTCTAATTCTCTACTCAAAAAAAAAAAAAAAAGGTTCCTTGCAACTGCAAGCGGTGTTGTCCTTGCACATGGCATCCTATCAGGAAATCACCAGGCAAGCCACATATGTAGCGAGTTTATACAGTCGGTTCCTCTCAGGAATGCAGAGCCCTGGAGAAACAGCTCGCGTTAGGTTGACAACAACGCCCTGACGTGACGAATAAGAGATGGGGATCACCTATGCAGTGAGTGATCCTTGCCCTTAACATGCAGTTCTTCCAAACAGCTGCTGAAATCTATTTCTTTTCTTAGGAAAACAATGAATGCCAAAAAAAAAAAANNNAATGAATGCCAAAAAAAAAAAAAAAAAAGCCTCATCTATAACCTTACGATAATGATGACGCCGAGTGTACACTCCCCTTCATGGTTTTTGCACACTCTTTCCTGTTTCATTCCAGGTCCTGCTCAGCTGTACGGCTATAGATCAGCATTGACTTCTTTTCTTGGCTTAGACCATAAGCTCTTTTTGGGGTGCATTTGGAAAAACTCTGAAGAGCAGGTTCTTTTTATAGAAAAATTCAGCACTAGATTTTTGACACCGTGACACCCAGATTGTTGGCTGGGCCTTTCTTAGTGGCACGAAGAAAAGTGACCGGGAGGCGACAGCACAAACAAGTCCTTCTTTAAGTGTGTACACAGGAGGGTTTAGTTCCTGTTCCTAAAACCAAGAGCTGGGACTGGTGGATGAGATTTCATCCCCTGAGTTGGCACATCTAATCAGGCAACAAAGATTTTCTCACATCTGAAATCATTCCCAAACCTGTAGGCTGAACATTTGAAAAAAAAAAATACAATGATAAAATTATTACAGTGATAAAACACCAACAATGCCGCCAGCAGATGTGACTGTCAAGCAACATTATTTACTTCATGGTTTATGACATAAATTTGATCGAAAACACTTGCAGCAAGGGAGATTGGCATTACAGCCCAGGAAAAAATTCAGCTGTGCAGTTAGAGCAAATCCAGGGTGGGAATCTCAAGCACCGTAATTTTTCAGGAACAAGGCAGAGTAACAACTGTCACCCACCTCCAAGAGCTGACGCTGCTGTGGGGCAGAGCTGCTCTGGGTAACCTCGAGATCTCATTTCCTATGATTCTCTGATTTCCACTCTCTAACAGAAAATGGCATTATCCTGAAAAGCGCAAGTCACTGCCTCTCTCATCCTTTCCTCGACAGGAAGGGATGATCTGCATTCCCATTAGGCCATAAACCAGCATTCACAGTACGCCCCTGAGAGCCCCTGGCCTCCGTGGAGGCAAGTGAAGCAGCCTGAAGACACCAAATCCATCACCTCTGCAGTTGCTAAAGAGAGAGAAGCTTCCAATGGAATTCTTGTTTCTGCCACCACAGCTCACCTTGCAGGGTAATGGTAGGAAGCTGGAGGTAGTATTTAGTTATCGGAAGAAAGAAAAAAACAAAAAAGAAACAGGGAATTTGCACTAGAAAGAGAAAACATCTTTCACAGTTGCAGCTTGGGAGTCTCGTGACAGTAAAGACTACATTTATTTTCTTCATTTCCATTTACACTTCATCTCTGATTCCTTCCCAATCCTGCCACCCTGTATTACTTATATAAAAAGAGATGTACTAGAAACTTCAACTAACAACAGCCTGTAGACTTTTCAGGCCTTGATGGAAGTCTGCAGTCTATTTTCCAGGCTCGTAAATCTCGAGAGAAGTGTTTCATTATTCTGTCCAGGCAGCGTGGAATATCTGAGCCATAGATCCTCACGGATGTTTCCTTTCTGGGCCATTCCATAGACAAGCAACATTTTGCATTTCAGAAGTGCCCTTAAAGTCTTTCACCAGCCCATTCCTCTTCAAACAAGTTGGAACCAAAAATTCCTCTTTCAAGTCCCGTACGATAAATTGCAACCTCAACATTCCAGTCTGAAAGGAGCATTTTTCCTCTTCAGGCATTTTGCCTCGTAGGTAGAAGAGGACAAATGCCATGACCTTCTTCAGCAAATTCAGGATGCGAGAAGCCAAAGTAAACAGCTTTTACAGCTTTTTGTAGTGCTCAGGGGTAAAGTACACAGTCTCCTTCAACAAAAAGCAGCACTGTCTCTGGTGCCTTCACTATAAGCCAATGGATACATTAATTAGCAACAGGTCAGAGTTGTGAAGTTCGCACATGGATCCAAATTAGCCTCGTATTTGGTAGCTTTGGGTTCAGCACCACCTCACCTAGGCACAGCAACTTGTGAGATCCTTTAATACTTTTATATATGTGCAAAGAATATTAAATCAGCTTTGTTATTAAGCCATCTGGAAAACGTAAGCTGCATGAAGTGACTGTACAAATTCAAGCATATGTCCAAATGCAACACTCTTCCAAGATATTCTCACCGAGCAAACAAAGGAGACAAGCAAAATACCTCCTAGAAAAAAAAGCTCTTGCTTCTGACTTTAAAATCACAAGTGTAGTGGCTTTGGTCAAAGAAGACCAAGAAGTTGGTGCAGAAACCAGACTCCTCACTACAATGCAATATGTACTCTCAGGATCAGCTCTGCAAGCGCCTGTGTTGTTCAAATAACCGTCCTCTTTCTTGCACCGCTGTCACAGAAAGGCAGGTCAACCTGGGAGGAAAATCTTTCCAGCCAGATCTCCTCTCATCTTCCAAACCACTGAGGAGTCCCCAGAAAAGAGCCCAAAACAGCCTGAAGCGAACATACAGCAATTTGCGCAGTGGTCCAATGCACTTCTGGACCTGGAAAGTGTCCCCATGATGTTCCTAGGTAGCTTGCAGGCTAACTGGGAGGCGCAAACAGCGCTGGTTTACTCAAAGAGGAAGACAAGCAAGACAAGAGTACCCTCCTTTATGGCCTTGCTGTAGAGCTTCTCTTGGAAGAAGGAAAGTAAAAGAAAGCAGGGTAAAGCGATTGGGACTAATCATCAAGAAATTGGTGAAGATCTCCCTCACCTTTTCTACCTGCCTTTTTAGAGAACAGTAGATCCATACTGAGAGATGAAATCTTTGACCCTAAGTGATGAATGAAAACAGAACTGGTAATTCAAACCTGCTATGGGGCAAGTTTAAAGGAGGGTTGCCCAAATGGTTTCATTATGTTCAAAAGCTACTGCCAGGCACATGGATTTTTTTTTTTTCCCCCTGTGTTTGTTGGTTGCTCTGTATTTGAAACATCTCTGTATGTTTGTTTTTCTTCCGGTCTTTTGTGGTTGCTTTGTAAACATCTGGGCTGGTTTTTCAGTCCTTTGTACAAGAACTCTGTGTATGTGCGTACGCGTTAGTTTTACCAATGGCTCTTATGTAATGTTTGCAGGGACGAAGGAATTGGTTACAACAGCTCCTTTGAAAGGCCACCCCAACCCAAAGCTATTATGGGAATATCTCATGAAATGTCCTCTTTCCCCTTCTGTACCACCCCATCAATTTCCCTGACTAGGTGAAAAGCAGAGCCCTCTCTTTCAGTGGTAATTACTCAATATGACATTTGCTTCTCGCAGTCCCATGTTTCTGCAGAGATTCACAGTGGTTGTCTGTCACCAAAGGACACCTATGCACTTGCACTCGAGAAGAACTGACTCATTGGTCGGGCACAGAGAACTACATTTCCCAAGAATGCGACCCATGCGTTTCTTCTCTAGTATGCAACACCTTCATCCAGCATAAAAATGTTAACCACTCCCAGAAGTGCGAGAGTGAAACTTCGTGGCTAGAAAATAAATTGTTCAACAGCATTTTCCTGTACTAGATACGAGGGGTTATTTGACAGTTAAGATCCAAACTCCTTTAAGGTCCTCGGAAAGCCCCTGCAGTTAACATTTTTATATCACTTCAAGCTAACTCTCCCCCAATAACTGAAGAGCTTTGGAGCTTTTAAGACTAAAAGGAAACACTCTATCTGTCAAATTCTACTTTTCCATGCAATCCAGACCATAAATTTCTACCAAGCATTTCCCCTCATGAACTCAAGGATTTGGGTTAGTCTGTCACAGGTTTTCAACAAACATTTTGATTGACTTGGACCTCTCTTGTCAGTACAGAGATCCAGTCCATCATGCCCTGTACCCCACCTGGTGATCTCTTCCCACTGCTTGAGGGGACAGCTGCCCCTCCTCCAGCCTGAGGGGAGAGCCCACCTCAGTCTTGTGGGAGATCACAAGGGAACTGGATTTTTAAGGAGGACCCCTCGCCTCATTTCCCTTGTACCCTAAAAGGAGGAAAAGCAGAGGAGAGAGGTAAAGGGAGGAGAGAGCTATGGATGGTGAGGTAGAAAGCTCCACGGGAGAAGGGGAGCTGAAGAGGCTGAGAGCAGAGAGGTCTACATTACGGTGCCACGTGGATTGTACATTAAAATTTCTTGACTGGCTTTTTTTCTTAGGAAAAAAAATAATCTCATTTCACAGGCCTTCATGATTACAGGGTTCTCCCCTCCTCTATTTAAAGATACCCCCACAAAGCTCAATCTTCTTAATTCGCTTGGTCACAAATAGGAACAAGCTGCACTTTCTAAATAAATATGTTCTGGTTTGGTTTTTTTCCTTCTCTTCAACAACAGTTCATGTAACAGATTATCTGAACCAAAGAGGTTTACAGTCCCCTACTTCCCCAGTTCCTCACCAGTAAGGCTATCATAGTGAGACAGACTATACTTCAATATCAGCAGCACAGCTGAAGGAGAATGTGGGATTTAGTCCACTTTGAATTTGGGTCAGTTTACCCACATTTGATTTACCACTAGTCAGTACCAGACAGAGCCCTGCTTCCCAGGAGCCACATATGCACCCACGTCCCAAGCACTAGCCAGCCAGGCACAGTTTCAGGGAAAGGAATGGATTTCTATATGGTCTGATCTTTGAGGACAAGCGTGGACACAGGGCCCTGAGACAAATCAATGGTTATCCAAGCACAGCCACCATTCAAATAGCTCAGCGTTTCACCCCTTTTCTTGCTTCTTATGATTGCGGTTGCAAGTTGTGTTTGTCTAGACACACAGGCAAAAAAAAAAGAAATGAAAGCGAAAAATGAGAAAAATACACTGTCACCAAAAAGATATTATTCTGATGGTTGCTGTAGTTAAAGGTACCAGGTAAATCTGTAACGATGAGGAAGGGCAAAGATGGGAGCACTACAGTCCTGCCCTGAAACTTCCTGAGTTCATGCAACATCTTGAGCTTTGTTCTAGGTCATCACATGATGCAGGATGTATCTATTCTGGTTCTGGCTTTCTCCCATTATTTCCCCTTCTATACTCCAAAAAAAGAAAAAAAAAAAAAAAGAGAAAAAGAAATAAAGTCATGATTTGGACTGAATATTCATAATACAGTTCTAATGAGAGAAAGATGCTCCTTCTACTTGAAACATGATTACCCACCCCTTAAAGACTCCAAAAAAAGCATCCCATGGTCTTGCACGGGCTGCCTCAGAACATCCTGAAGGATTGATTCTGCCCTCTGACACTGAGTTCTCAGCATATAAACTCAATGATAAACTGGATCAACCCTTCTCTCACTGCACAGGAAAGTGTCTTCCACTCTCCCTCCACAGCACACGTCTGTGAGCAACAGGGTCTCTAGGAAAAGAAGGTTGCAATCATTATCCTGGACAGCAAACAGGAGATGCCCGCAAAAGACCGTATGACTTGACTACCTCTGCTTGTCTGTGTGTACCTGAATTTAAGTCTCATGGCATCTTTCTCATTATGGTAGAAGAATTCATTAAAGAATTTCAGGATCATTGAAAAAAAAAAAGCAAAGATAGTGAAGAAAAAACTTCTGCTTCTGTCTCCACTTCCTGTGTGTTTTCTCTGACTTACTACAGGTAACATGTAACGTATCTAGACAGTTAGACATTTCCCTCAATGGAGAATAAAAACACATCAGCGTTCAAAAGGGAAATAAACACTCATTGGCACAGATCACATAAGACTAAGACAGCAAATACTGCAAAAGAACAGCACCCTCCTCGCCCACCCCCCCAATGCCCTGCCTTGTTCATAGCACAGATAGCAGCAGATGAGAGTGTAACTCTCCAACAATGGAGATTCTCATAGTGTCTTGAAAAACCTTGGATTATAAACATCATGGCTGCCAAACACCCCATCCGTGAGCCCTGCACAACTCCAGCCCCAGGCAGCAAGTCAGAAAAACATCCCTTCATACTCACTGGCTGAGACTGATCTGATAACCAAGCACTAATCCCTTCAGCAGCTTGCTCAGCAGCAAATCACTTTCCATAGAGAAGGTACATTACCAAATCTAGAACCAGGGGCTGCTTTGAGGATGGCTTGATCTGCTCATCTGCTGATCACAAACTGATGTTCCAGTGGAGTAATGGGAAAAAGGAAGAAAGAAAAGACTTTGAAGGGATTAACTCCAGAGCAGCCAAGAAAGATACTGAAATGAACATGGAAATAAAGTACTGGAGATAAAAGGGCTGTTAAAACCAAAGAGCTGAATTTTGGAGAGTGACAAATGCAAAGCAATAGCAGAATCACACAGAATGGTGGGAGCTGGAAGGGACCTCTGGAGATCATCTCACCCAACACCCCTGCTAAAGCAAGGGCACCCAGGGCAGGTTGTCCAGAATGGCATCCAGGCAGGTTCAGAATCTCTCCAGACAAGGAGACTCCACAAGCTCTCTGGGCAGCACACCAGTCACAGGGGGTCAAAACTTAGCAACATGATACGAAAGAATCATGAAGAGATAGAATTTAGTGAAGTAATAATGGGAACAGCAGCAAACACCCTGAGCTCTCCGACCCGAAGTAGAAATTTGCTCCCATACGTTCAAGTATCAGATTTCTAGAAAAAAATAAAATAAAAATCTGGAAATAACTAAGCCAGGCTCTTTCTTGAGGAGTGAAGACTTGAAGGAAATACGCTGGCCTCCTTTCAAGAGAACAAGTAAACCTCTCCACCCCAAACAACATTTTCAGGGAAGTCCAACCTGTAGGGTCTGTTGCTGCTTGCCTCAATTTTAGATCTGCTTCCAAAACACAGATAGGTCAAATGCAGACCAGCACCCAATCACAAGAGTAAAATTCCAGCTCTTTTGTCTGTACGTAAATCCAAACTTTGACAAAATCTGGAGGAACCATTGATTTCACTTTTGTCCATCTCTGAAGATTTCCAGGGGAGAACAAACACTGCACGTTCGGAGTCTGCAGTGTGCCTACGGCTCCAGAAACGAGGAGAAAACATGTCCAGGTCCAGAGCTGGGATCTGTACGTTTGCAAGTGGGAGAAGAAATATGAAATTCCAAAAGGTGATGTTTGCAAGCTTGCTTTTAGGCTGAAGCTTGGATTTCAATAATTTCCGGTAACAGCCAATTATATGTTTTGCTTTGTTTTGTTGTTGGTTTTTTTAAAAAAAAGCTTAAATTGGATCTTTTGCATGTAAACTCTGTTCCCACAGAAGAAACTAGTTTATTTTGAGAGAGCCAAATGATACTGAACTAAAAGTCTGGATTAGACAAGAGGTCTCACTTAATAAATTGCCAAAGCCGACCGGATTAGCGCTGTTCTTTCTTACATACAGTGCAGCCTCCAGATAAGGCCTCAGATATTCCCGAGGGGACCCAGCACCCGAGGGTAACTAACAGAGAGTCATTCCTATGGATACAACTTCTTTTTCTCCTGGTGGAGACACCAGGTCTCTGCTAATTCTCTCGCTTCCACTGTGGCTTTCTGAGTCACTGCTGAAGTACACGGGCGCATCTTTGGCCAACCGTTACAAACAACTTGACCGTGTGAGGGCAACAGAACAAATCTGGTCAGAAGTAACTGAATAAAACATGACTTCAGACAGAGTCCCTCTTGGTTTTGCACTGTCAAGCAGCCAAGGCTACAGCTTGTAGCTGCATGAGGTGCACAGCTGAGATAAACAACCACTGGTGACATTTTAGGCCAGCTGAGGTAATAAATGAACATTGACCTCCATGACTATCTCAGAAGAGTGGAAAATATTGGCTCAACTGGCAACAAGTTTCCACGAGCTGACTTAGGATAACAGCCCATGCCTTGCTTTTTCTGTGTTTTCATTCCATTTTGAATAGCTTTTTGTTGCCTTTAAACCATGTAACACACACAGAGCTCCAAGCCACAAGTGTGGTCAGGAGTGCTCTGACCTTGATATAGGACAGATAAGGTGGCTGCAGATCACCATTATTTTTTTCCATGCCAAAACTAATTCTTTGTACCGCGCTCAGAAGACGGGAAGTGACTGATAAGCAATGTTTACATGGAGTGCAAAGGTCTTTAATGGGAGGGCACAGCCAGAGATTGGCACCATTGCCTGATCCAGCACAAGACAAGCTCCAGAGATGTCAGGGGGAACCATCACAAGACAATTTGCCAGGAGGGGTGTAACAAGCTCTTTGACAGAACTGTGGAAAACCCAGCACGAGGACTCCCTGCGGATACCTGCTCTAGCGCCTGGCTGGTGCAAAGCCATCAACCACACAAGGGCCCTCAGCCCACAAAACAGCAGGTGAAACAGGCCCTGGGCTGATATATGTCTGGGTGGAGGGCTCAGCCAAGAAACAAGAAACACACACACAGAAAGAGGAAAAAAAAACATGCCAGAGGACGAGGAGAGGAGCTCTGTTTGCCTCCCACCAGGAGGAACCTGAGAGTGCCTCTGGAAATCAAATGAAGCCAGGAATTGTTTTTGCATGCCGTGGTCGGATCTGCATTGGCAGCCTCTTTTTCTCAAACCAGGTATCAAGTGGTGAAATAGAAGTTTTGCCTGGACCAACCTCCCCTCAAGTCAGGATGTCCCCTTGCCCTAAATACTAAGCAGAGATGACGAGAAGCGATGTGCACTCTGTTGATGTTCACCTGCTACAAGTATTGAGGTCTGCAAGCCAGGCTTGGCAGCGGAAGAGCAAACCTCAGGTCTTTCAGATGAAGCCAGAGGGATAAAAAGGCAGCAAGAGGGTTGCAAACCAGTACACCAGATGCTGGAGTATCAATGTGAGGAGTCTGGTACAAAGAGACCCTTGAGGTGAAAGAACTGGGGTGAAGAACTACTCAAGCCTGGACCAAAGAGTCTTTCAAATCCCCAGGTGGTCCTTCAGATACTAAACAGGGATGGGGTTTGTCTACAGGTTTATGGATAGCTAAGAGTTTCACAACATGGATATGCTCAGGGATTACCTAACCATTCGCTCACCCCAGGTCTGCATAAAGTATTCCTGCTACAGTGGTAGCCCAAAGCATATTGATGGAAATATTTCCTGCAGATCTGGGTTTTCCATTTTGAAATCGCAGAAACAGAAACGTGAGTTTCTTTGGCAAAGCTTCCTGGTTTGCCTTGCCGGAGATGGAATAAGCAAAGCAAACGAATCCGGAGCGAGATGAGTAAGTACATATCTATCCAGTTGATAGCCATCTTACAAAGCTGTTTGAGGGCAAAAAAAGTACATTCTCCTGTACTGAATCAGGACATCACAGCTACGGAGTGTTCCAAGCTAAACACATCCAAAAACCGTTTGACTCATGTTTCCCATTTAATTCTATATCTCTAAAAAAGTTTACAAAAGCAAAGCTCGCCTGGACTAAACAACCGAACTGCATGAGGCACGTGGCATTAGCTCAAGCTTCTCCGGCCAGCTTTCTAAATGAAGTGTTTGGAAAGAAGAGAAGCACACAGATTTGGGAGTGGAACGGATAAGAGATTTAGTTTCTCCTTTTATAACAGATTCCTGTATAAATCTGAAGGAGCCTGCAAAGCTTCAACAAGACAGACATGCATTAAAAGCAGCAGCAGCTCTGTCCACATATAATAGAATTATTAAAAGCAAGGCAAAAGAGAAAAGATTCAACACACTGCTGGAGAGCTGCCCAAAAGCCCACAGTTGTGATGTAGTGTTTGGACCCGAATCGTGTTAACAGGGCAATATAAGTCTGCAGAGAGCAAGACAAAGTCTGAAGAGAGCAAACCTAGCCAAGAAGGCCCCAAAACTGGTCACAGATTCAAGTGGTAGGTACTTCAAAAGGGAAGCATTTGAAAATCTGATTCTATGTAGTAAAAAGCTGGCTGTCCTGATAGTTTATTTTGAAGGTCACATGTCCAGCATAGTACCAAGGGAGCAATATCTGAGTGATCAAGAGAATGGCATAGCAAAGTGCACTAAAAAGACTTCACTTCCCTCCCAGGTTCTACAATGGGCAGTTCAGTTATTGGCAGTGATGATATTTCTAATGTAAATATTTCATTTTCAGCACAGCTGAACTGGGAGGGATTATAACAAGTAATGAATGAACCTCCAAATACCTCTCCAAGCCAAAAAACCCCAGTGATGGCATGCAGAGCTGAATCCTTCCAGTCATCCAGAAAGAGATGGAGAGGATTTTGCATGACTTTTAGTAATTACTGCTTCCAAAACTGCCAGCGATGCCTTTTCCCACCCCTCTGTGGTCAAGGCAATTATCCTTTCCAGGTTCTCGCTCTTGGCCTGCACCTCCATTGTCAAGTCAATGGAAGAATGACAACATCCACCAGCTGCCTGGCCAACATCCAGCCTGGATTATTACAATGAGCTTGCCTGAGAAACAGGATTAGAAAAGCAGAGAAAGTCTACTGATAAAGCTGCCCCATTTGTTTTGATTCAAGATATTAAGGTTGTTCAGTAAATATCTGTGGTACGTGGGAGACTTCCCTGCCCCCTGCACAGCTCCATGGCATTTGATTAGCTTCTGCTTTCTTACGGGATCAGATAGCTGGGGGGTGATAGCTGGGTCAGCTTTACTGAAGGTTTTCTAGGTTTAGCATTTGTATTATTTTCTCCTTGATGTACAAAGAAGTATTCCTAGAGATCGCCTACGACACGATGGGGAAGGAAAGTTCCTTGTGAAGAACCTCACTGTTTAATTCACATCACATCATAATGTTCCCATTCCTTGTAATAACATAAGCTCACATCCATACTCGCTTAAAATACGGTCCAACCAGATGGGTTTGCATATTTACAAGTCTAGCAATGAAATACTCAATGTAGTAATTGCTGATATCGCATCCATTTTGTTAAAAAGCTCTCTGGAGAGTTCTTCCAAAAACTAAAAAAGACCACCCTGCACTGAAAACACAGGATATCATTTGATTGTGCACAGTGACTTCGCCTTGATGAATTTATGAATGAAATTGTACAACATGACTGTTTATCCTGAAGTATGCAAAGAACGGATCCAATGATCAAGGAGGTCCCCTCGCATGCTGCGTGTCTACCTGCCCACCAAGTTCATAAAGGACCTCATCTCAATGATTTACCAGCACTGATGTGTTTGGTTTGTCTGTGGAAAAGGACACGCTAAAAACTCTGAGACAGAAGGGCCACTTCAGGCCTCTCAAGAAGGTGACAAATGACGTAGCAGCAGACCACATAGTCTGTCTCTTATCACTGTCATAACATGACCACGTCTCTGGCCAACTTTTAAAACCTTTATAATCTCACTGATACCACATCCAAGCAGATTCTGAACTGAGGAACTGCTCTGCTCTCTTTCCATTTTCTTATTTGCGAGGCCTTAGCAAAATAAACTGTGGGGAGCAAAATTTGGATGGTCGGATGTGAAGAAAAGAAGTAACATAAGAGAAGTCAGTTCTGAAGAAAACCAAAGACAGTGCCTGACTGTCCCAAAGCCCTGTTGTTGGAATCTTCCACAGCTCACAGTACAGGCCAGTTTGGTGAGAGAGCAGAGGTATTTTCTACTGCCTTCTGAAGCAAGGTGCTTTAGGAGGATCCTGTGACTGATGTGGCTTTTATTCCCATGTAAAGAAGCATTTAATCCTGTGCTTTCACCTTGGTTTTGGGCATAAGGTTGGTGAAAAACTGAAACTGTTCAGATTATGAACTGTTCCCTGTTCTGGGAGGAATAATGAGTGCAAAAAAAACCCACAATCGCAAGCGCCAAGTAAAATGGCTATGGTTAATATTATTTGTCATTCCAAGCGAAGAAAGAATCCTAGCTGCCAGAAGCTCTCTTGCGAAATCCGTATTTCTTGTCCTTTTTTCTGTTTTGACAACTAGAACTAGTATTTTACAATTGCTAGATCAGCCTAAGAGTTATGGCAATGCGGCCTTAAAAGGATTCCCAGCCTGCGTGACCAGCATAGAGGCAGGGATTTGTGTGCAGCTCCACACACCAACTTTGACCATTCCTGTGGATCCTGGGCCAGATCCTGACCTCATTCAGATCCATATAAATCCCCGGCCGTTTCGGTGGGGCTGTGGGGATGTGAGATCAGAATTTGGCTGGTTCCGTTGGCTGAGCTGTGGCAGGTGGGCACTTGCCAAAGAACTTCGTAATGGATCCTGTAAACACCAGGATTGCTCACAACAATTATGTAACCTGCAGTTACGCCGATTCACAGGAAGATTTATAGACAGCAACGGTCTCCGTGGCTCTCCCGTTCCACCCGTGCGCCATCGGAGAGACCCTGTGTCAGGTCCACCCCTTCTGAACGCAGGTGGTGGTGTCTCTGAACTAACAAATGACAACTCTGTCACCGTGCACAACAGACAGTGCAATCATTGAAATAACCAACAAGCCCAGAGCGAAGTAGCTCTCCTGATCACATGCTCTCAGTTCTCACCCCTTTCAGTTCCTCACCTCATGTCTACTTGCCCCTCCTGGCCAGCATGGAGCTGCATGGTTTGGGAAGAGTGCTCAGCTCTGGACTCTCCTGAGTCAGCTCAGCCCAAGACATCAAGGAAGAAAACTTCTCATACGAAGTAAAGACAAAAGGACACACAGGTCGGTAGGAAGGAAAAGCAAATGAGATTGGGGAGGGAACTACTTCAGTATGATCTCAACTCAACAACCACCCTTGTTCATCCACTACATCATCAAATTTCTAATCATTATATACCTGCTCCCCATGTTCTTTCTCTCCCTTCTATATACATACTAATCACTACACCAGACCCTACTCCAGTCTCCTCTCCCCTCTTTTATGGCCCATTAAGTCATGGCTGATGACAAACAGCCTTAAGAAAGGCCCAAATTCAGAAAAATAGTNGGGGAGAGTCCCCTCTCCCCTACTCCTCCCTCTCCCCAGTCACGGCTGGTGACAAATAGCTTTAAGAAAGGCCCAAATTCAGAAAAATAGTATTTGACTCTGAAAGAAAACTGCCCACAATGCTCAAAGTTTAGTCTGATTCCTCACTGTTTTGAAAACTTCAAGAAACACCACCATGTTGTAAATTACTAAAAGATTCATTTCTAATATGAAACCCACATTTAGTATTGGTTTGGCAGTGGCAGAAAGGAAATCAGAGGCAGCTGGCATGGATTGTTAGTTGCTTGATAAACCTAGAGCTGCCAGAACATTCAATTTCCTTACTGAATCTGCTGCCATCCAGAGCTAACTATTTGAGAAGGGTGCCTTTGGATGAGCAGGGTTTTGTTCTTCACATGGATGGATATTAGAAAGAGATACATACTTGTACACAAAATTCCTACGAAAAACAAGAACTGCCTGTAGCTTCTCTAACATTCTCACTATCAGCTCCTTGGTAATGGCTTTAGATGCATCAGCAGTACAGTTCTTAATCCTTTAAAATTATAAATATTACAAACACAGTACCTCACTGTTTCCTGGAATAGCTTCACTAGCTGAAACTTCCACTATTGCAAATTGGAGCATTCTGAGTCTTTTTCCTCTGAATGCCAGACACTCTTTACTGACTAACAACTGTTCTCTGAGGGAAATGCAAAGAACCTGGGTTCATGATGCTGCCACCTGAGTGAACGTGGTGCTTAACACAGAGCAAAATTTGGATTAGATAGTTCAAATTACCAAATTCACTTCCAATGACTCACTGAAGTCTTTGAGCTTTAAAATCCTCGTTTGCTAGTAAAACGCTGGCACCCAAGTGATTCCACAAAGTTAACATGCAGGCTTTTGAACATAGGCCAACCAAATCCATTTTGGAATCTGAAATAATATCCATAAGGATTTTTTTCTTATTTGCTCAGTTCTAGTCATCATTTCTTACTAAGATACCATCTGACTCAAAGTAGAAATGAAGACTTTTCAAAATCTCACGATTATTCATTTATTAAGTATGGGACAGAACAGTGAAAATTGAGATGATTGCCTTAAAAATATCAGTGCAGGTGTCCTGACAATCTTCATTCTCTACCACGTATCCCAGACACAAGCTTTTGCTATCTCCCCAACTCCATGAAGAATTGCTTCCTCAGTCTCGGTAACCCCAAGCACTCAAGAGTCTGATTCCAGGAGATGCTGCTTTGACAAAAAAACCTCCAGAAGCGATAAGGAGACCCAAACCCTTACCAAAAGCACTGAGGTGTGTCCGTTACATTTCACAGCATAATCAGGACTTTTGGGGCTTTTCTCCATTTAAGTGAGAAAGCAGATTTACTACGGACGAAGTCACCTCTGACAGCCCATCACTGCGAAGCGAACACGCCTCAACAAAATCCATCTTAAGAGATGCCAGAGGTTCCTAACAGGGTACACTGCTTGCTTGTCATGGGAGAAACAGTTCAGAAAGCAGGCTTCTATTTAGCATGTAATCTGGGATTTCACAGCTCTAAATGTAATTATATGCCAGATTTTTGTCATCCAACCTCCCATGAAACCTCGGATACTAATGGCGTCATATGGCAAACGGCCTTTCACAAATCCTTGGAAAGTGACTGCCATTAAAGAAATAGTTTGCTTTTCCTGGCAACATGACAAGTGATTCCCATGAGCTGCTTTGGGTTTGGTCACAGCAGCTCAAGTTCACTGAAGGTCAGTGAGGAATTGTCCATACAAGAATTGTCCATACAGCACTAGTTTTGCACAGGAATCGACAGGACCGTGAACTGAACTTATTACTAGTTACAAATGTTTTAAACCAGCCTTGGGTAGGCTCAGGAGGAAAGCAAGACCTGAGCAAATGCCATCGAGGCTCAGTCAGGGATTCAGTGGCTTCAACAATGTCAGATACAACCGGTCCTTGCACGCTCAGCCTGATTTCTGGGAGTGGAGAAGACTTCACCCACCACCAGCTGCCAAGACAGATGTAGGTGGCCAAAAGGAGGCCAGTCTGTGAGCATCAGTTCTTTAGGTGTGTTTCCAAAAATAAAGTCACTGCACCGATACTCTTGTAAATATTTCAGCCTTCGGCTCACTACCCCCTCCCCCCACACCCTTCAGATGCCACTAAATTACAAGTGAAAAATGGAAGTTGGAGAGCACATTTAACATAAGTAAAGAGATTGAGGAGTTTATCTGTCAACACTGGAGTCCAGATGCTTTTTAATTAAAAGAAAAAACAGGAGATTGGGAGAGATGTTAATTACAAGCTCTTCTCTTCCCTTTAAAATTTTTTCAAATATTTGTTAACACACCTAAATTTTCCTGTAGGTTTTGGAGAGGGTTTAAAAAAATACCAGCAGAGAATTCAGACTAAACTTCAGTGTCGTGTGTACACAAGGTTCGAATCTGCTTCTCATGGTACGTACTGTCAGAGTTTCTTTGCATATCCACCATTCACAGAGGAATTATTTCCTAGCAATTTTTGTGTATGACTTCACCAGTACCAGAGCTCAGGCTCAGAAAGATATTCAATTCCATCATTCACTTGTTTTCATCCTTGACTCTCAACTTCCATCCCTAATCCAGTTCTAGGAGCACTGAAATCATGAACCTACAGCAGGCTCCCATGACACCAATGTATCTTCCGCAGGATGAAAATAAAATTTAGTGGAAAGAAAATCTCGAAAAGGGATGGGACTCTTTTAAAAACAAGCATATCCCAACAGTGGTTAATTCAAAGAAAGGCTCAACTCAGAATTACATCCATTATAAAAAAGGGAGCCAGCTCTTTCCCTTTTACCCGTCTTGCTTGTGGAGCATGTTTCTAGGGGCTGCACCAGGGGCTTCTGGGAGCTGATCAGTTAGTGCTGAGTTCTTACTGCCAATTTTTCCAAGAGAAAAATCTCGATTAGTGTCCCATATCTAATACAGACTGTGCTCCTGTAGCCTTCAGATGCCCTGAAAGGGAAAACAGAAGACAAGACAGGGCAGAGCGTCTACTTCGCCGGAATTTCCTGTTGGAGATCCCTATGTCAGGCACATCAGGTGGCAGCTACTACCTCCCTCTTGGATCTAAGTGTCAGGAACCAACCTGATAAAAGTGATGGGAAAAATTCAGCAGTTTGTGCCCAAGTGAGCATTTCACAGTTCAGAGGGTCTGATGTTGCAGAGCTGGGAGAGATGACTTTGGAGAATAATAAAACCACTTAAACTCACGGGTTCTTTTAGCACAGTCATTTGATTGAGACTGAAAGAGAATCCTTAATTCTGGGACAATACCACACTACTTTGATCAGTTAATGACCAGATACAAAAGAGCTGAGAAACTAATGATTTCTTTTTTTATTGTTGTCTCCATTTAGCCCACATCCAGGGCTAGAGTCAAGCAGTTGCTCGATCACCTGATGACTCCTCCCCAGTCAAGGATAGGGAAAAAGAGAGGAGACTCATGGGCTGGAATATAAATGGATTTAATGAAAGAGCCAAACTAATACCAATACAAAGTAAACAAAGTTATACTCAGCCCAGCAAACAGACAGTGGTCACAATAAACAGGAATGCAATCCTTAGGAAAAGGAAGAGGAGCTGGGACAGGAGGAGCTCAAGCAGAATCCCAAACAGGAGACCCTCCCAGTTGGTCCAGCACAATTATAATAATTCATTTTAACAAGAAAGATTCTATTTTATTTCCTCACTCTATATCTGAGTGTTAATCCCTAAATTTGGGATGTGTAAAGAGAGAGAAAAGCTGTCTCATACTACCATTCTGTAGAGATAAAACGGATTATATGGAAGACAAAGACAAGATCCCCGGCCCATATCCCTTACTAACTCATGCCTAGAAAAAAAATGTGCTTTTTCTTACAGGATTTTCAGAAGTGTTACAGATTTCTACGTACACAAGTCAAGCCTGTCACCCACTCAGAACACTGAGACAGATGAACATTTTCAAACGGTGGGACATTGACACCTGTCGATGACGGAGCGGCTGAACACGGCGGCTGTTGCACAGTTCATTGGGTCAACATTGCAACGAGGTTTCATAAACAGGCTGGTTCTACCTGTCTACTGTAGCCCCTCTAATGGTTCATTTGATCCAAATCAGTGTTCTTTAATAGACAGGATCTCACCAAGTCTCTCTACCAAAGGTTAAAACCCAGTCCTCTGAATTTGGGATGGATTTCTTCACAAGTTTAATATAAATCCTGCTCACTCTGTTTCTGTTACAGAAACACACTCAATTTTAATATGTTTTTTGGCTCTGATGACCTTTTTCTTTCCAGCTTTAGCGTCTTCCTGTCCTCATTTTATCAAACTCTTAAAAACATTTCCTCAAAATATTCTATTATTGTATCTTTGAAAAACAATATTTTTTTAACACTATTAAAATACTTGGAAAACTTAACTGAATTCTGAGTTTTTTCCTCTTATTTTTGGATTTCCTTCCTGGTTCCATATTCTTTTCCATACACCAAGCAACTTGACCCCTCTTCTTGGCCATGGGCAGCTATTGAGTCTCCGTATTAGCAGCAGCACAAACGTCTGAGGGTCTCAAGCAGGAAAGATGAGAGATGCCCACAGAGAGCCCCCAAATAGCACCTACATTGGAAGAAGGGCCTATAAAAATCTACCTACAGGTGAAAACCTCTGCAGAAAGACGTGTTCTGCAGAGTATTCATGTGTCAACAGGCACGTGGGGCTGCTAACTTCTTCCATGTGAAGCCAGGGATTCCCATTAGCCGATGGAAACACTGGGGGTACTTCCAATGAGGTCTAAGCAACCCATAGAACTTTAGGAATTGAGGATTCATTCTCTCAGAAAAGTTTTTTTTATAGAAGACTTCAATTTCTTTTCTTACTGCCGATGGCATCCCAGAGTAATTCTGCAACATCCCTTATACATCTCTTAATAGAGTACCTTTAACTGGGCCAAAATTCATCTTCCCTTTTCCATAAAGACAGCTGACATATTGAGTTCCTGACATACGAGGCACACTGTGCTTCCTCTGGCATATTCCTTGGCTTTACTTCATTATTTCATATTTACGTGACAGCAACAAAAACTTATGCCATACGGATGGGCTGGTGTGGGGAAAAGCAACCAAGCTCTGTTGGACAGCAGCGTAGGGGAAAGGGACCTGGGGGT
>VWZK01007381.1:0-10799 GCA_013396935.1 Baryphthengus martii
TTTATAGTTCCAGAATATGCATATTCATTTGGTAATTTACATATCGTCCCCCCTCCCCACGCGCGCCCCTTGTGACTTTTCGGTGGTCGCTGGGTCCCCTCTGGTGGTATTTGGATGAAGGCTGGTCATTTTCCTCACCAGTAAACTTCTAGCCTCTTGGGGGAGGGCTGGTGCCCATATCAGTCGAAGCCAGTTTTGAAGCAGCTGCCTTGCCTCCTTATCTTCAAGGATGCCTTATGCTCAGTCTTGTGCTCCTTCCTGCTATCATCCTCCTTTCACACCATCCTGCAGACACAACTGCTACTTCAAAGGGAACACATAAACTACTACTTAACAACTTAACAACTATCCCACGGCTCCCTTTCCCCCCCTCTTATCATTCGGTTTTCAGAAAACCTGCTCTCTTCACCAGGAAAAAAACAATTTTAGCCATAATAGGTGCTCTTGATGGGATTTGTAAATACTTTGGTTCATCACAGAAATTGAATTACATCTTACAGTAAGAAGTCTTTATCAAATGTTGGAGAAGAAAGGAGATCAAGGATCTCTTGCCAGCTAAGTTCAGTTTAGATGCACTTGAAAGAGACTAATCATCCTCAATAACTCTGGAGAACTTAGTCACAAGGAAAACTCAAACTAATATTGAGTTCAAATCTCTAACACATTGAGCAGTGTATTACAACCAAAGTGAGCAGAACTTCTCGAAGTACTTGAATGAAATTCTTCAAATTCTTCATAGTGCTCGTCTTAATGTTTTTTTCTGCCTGTTCATATCTAACTTTTGCCCAGATGAGTCCCACAAGGTGGCTTAAAGTATTTTTTATTTTTTTTCTCCCTAGAAAAACGTATTATATAATCTTATAGCGTTATGTCCTACGGTGTTTTTCTGGGTTGCTTGTTCATGTTATCTCCTCATTCTCATGGACCTCTGTGCTACCAAAAGACAATTTTACAGAGTTAGTAAAGAGACTAACTTAAAGAAGAAGAAATATTTATTTATTTATTTATTTAGTCTCTCTAGTACTATAAATACTAGCTAGCTATCATAGAACAGACCTTTCTGGATGGGGATAGCTACTAACTGGTAGCTGGTGTGTGTTCTTTAACAACTCTAATACTCAGTGCATCTGTAGTGAACTGTTTCTTCCTTTTTAACAGAAGAATCTGCACTCATAAAATACATTCATACTGAAACTAATACGAGCAGAGGTTGACTTGGCACAAAGCCCAGGAGTCAAAGGGAATTGCTGAAGTTTAACCTTCCTGATCTACCAGCCACATCTCAAAATTTCATAACCTTGTAGTAGATACCTTCATGCATCACCAGAGAACACTCACTTTGAAGCTTTATTAAACACTGTGGTAACAATACTAAATAAAGACAGTTTGATTGTGAAATGCTGTTTGCATTACAGAATAGTCAACAGGAGTCAATAAAGCCCTACCAGATTTTAAGTGTAGACATGGCTTTTTTTCTTTGATCTTGAATTTTGCATCCTAATGTACAGTTGTTTCAAAATAATTATAACTGCAGTGTCAGATGATTTAATGTACAAGTGAAAACTGAAGATGTATTTTGTATATGCTTCAGCTATACAAAGTCATTGGATTTAATTGACTTTACACTGTGGCACTTAATTTTTTACTTTTTTTTTTCTGCTGTTCAGTACAGAGGAATACTAGCTTTCACTGTGGAATGTCAGCTCTATCAGTATACTGTGTATACTGAAAGACTGTCCATGGTTGTTCAGATGAAGACTGACAGATGTAGTCAACTTACCAGAGTTACTTTTTGTGTAACAAATTGACGACAGAACTATAATATTCCTTCAATATTGTGATTGTGCAGAAAGAAATATGTAGGAAGAAAATCAAGAGGTAAAATTGGAATGATGGAAGTTTCAACAGCTTCACTGATCTGTATTTGCACAATGCATTCCTAAAAAATTTGAGAATACCAAATAAAATTCTTGAGCAAGCTAATGGTTGTCACAGGTATCAATTCATATAATGATAGGCATTTTAAAATACTTCCAGTTATGTTGCTTGACTTCACTGAACTAGGTTTCGTAGAAAGAAAATACAGCATGTTTCACGTAAAGATTAGCAGTAGGATTTGCATCAAAGAACAGCGTTGTAATTTGAACAAGACCATTCAATGGGTAGAGTTGTTTATAATTGTGCATGTAACTCTACCAGTTTAAGTATTTTTTTATTAAATGTAGTTGCCCATCTTGTTTTTTGAGTTTCAATTAAAGCAATAATTAGTTCACGTATATTTCATTTACATTACTTGAACGTGTGCTGTGAAGTAAAATAGTTGCATTTTTCCTTAAGCTGTATCTGTGTCTCCTGAAGGAATAGGAACAAGCATATAGTCAGTCAGCATTTTAGATTTATACATTTAAGTCTAACCTTGGTTTATGGCTTAAATCTGATGAATTTAGCTACTTGTATCAAAAGCATCTAAATAATTTTGCTAAAGAAAATCTCTCTAGTGTGTGGTACAATTCTTGTACCTTGTGAACATTTTCTATAGATAAATTTTACAGGATCTGCAGATTGTTTGCACAGAAACGTTAGAAGTACTTTAGTGCTCTTGTAATTGAAGCTCAAAGCCAATTACCATATTGTTTTATTCACTTTAGACACTTCAACCTTCGAATGAAGAGAGATACATCTCTTTTTAGTGAAGACTTTAAAGTAGAAGTATCAAACCAAGTCATTGATTATGATACCTCCCATATTTACACTGGACACATTTATGGTAAGTACAACACTTTAAAATGGATTAAAGTGCAGTCATTTTAAACAGGACAGTTTTTAATAGTACATGCAGAAAATTAATATCTCTGATTAGCTTATCTTCATTATTAAACTTTAATAATGCATTTAAACTTCATCTGCCTTTATTTTCTCATGTCACATTTAACAAGTGAGGATTTTACCTAATAATTTTCATATCCATAGAATCTGATGTTCAACTCCATTTATGAATATACTCCTCATAGAAGTCCAATGCATTTAAATAAAAAAAGGACAAAGCTGTCTGCATGAAAAAAAAAAATCAAGTACTATTCTTAGTTTAAAGGAATTTAAGGGATATAGAATTACCAGCATTGAGGGTAATATACCTAATTTCAGTAAGTACAAAAGGTAAAAATTGATTAAAAAGAAAGGAGAATTAAGGAATTAAAAGCAGATGAAAAGAGAAGCATTAAGACTTACTCTGTCCCTTACTCTCCCTTGTCTGGTTCTGAAAGGAATCTACCTGCTTCCTGAAGATCTCTGGTAGTAATGTCCTACAGTCTTGAAGTGACTGTTTTAAACTGTGAAAAGTCGTCTGCATGCTTAGCAATTTATATGCATCCAGGTGGACCAATTTACCAGTTAACTGACTTAAGTAGGTCAGAGGGCTTTTAAGGTGTGTGAGGTCTTTTGTTGCGTTTTTGATGGTGTGAGTTTTTTGTTGGGTGTTTTTTGTGGTTTTTTGTTTGGTTTTTTTTTTTTCTTATTTTGTGACGTTATTTCAGAAAAGCTTTTGGTTCCTCCCTTGTTGTCGAGGGAATGAGATTAAAGGATCCACATGAATTCTCTTATCTTTCTCATTCCAACCCAACTTTGTACTTGTCATGAAGATCTTGAACAAAGTTAGAGTAAATAAACTGTTTTGCTGTTGATTCTTGATTTCCATTCAGATCAGGAGTCTTCCTTTCAAGTACTCTGAAATTTCCAAAGATACATGGCTTATAAGTTCAGGATATTAATGCACATTCTCATAGAATATAGTAAGTAAATCTGGGATCACTTAACAAATTCTTAAAATTAGTGTTCTACAAAGCCTATTTCTACTTTTCAGTGTTGTCTCTTAAGAGTTGTATGGCATATCTTCAAGATACTTTTGCCAGATTTCAGTACTGTGTATGAGCTTTATAAAATTCCTGATAATTGTTAATTAGAAAGTAGTGCTGGTTAATAATAAGAATGAGTACAGTTCTGATAATTTGATAGTGTGATTCTGAATCCTCCTCAATGGAGTAGTACATAAACATTCTTTTAGTAATTTTTACTCCTATTTATAGAAAAGGCTTGTTGGGGATGCTTCATGGTGTAGCTGTCAATGATCAAACTTAGAGTTGTATTTTTTCAGATTGTGACTGTTTCTAATGCAAATTCATTCCATCCTACATGTAAACGTAGCTACGCTTTAGAGGCTTACGCTTGAAGAGAAAAATTAATGTCTTGAATATAGGGAAATCTTTCTCTGATTTTTTTTTTTTTTTTTTTTTTAGAATTACATGAACAGATATATAAGGACAGGACTTGGATTACGTGCTGTATATGATACAGCTTTAAAATATGGAGTTGAATTCTTCATTACAAGCTTTTCAAACATGTCATTTATGCACCTGATTAGGAAGCTATAGAACATAGTAACTGATCTGGGATAGCTGTGTCTTACTGTTACATAATCGTAGTCTTAAAAATTTGGACACACACTTTGTGCAAGAATTTCTTACTGCTTTTATCCCCAATCTTATTACTGTATTATTCATTAGGCTTTTTAGCAGTTGGGAACTGATGCATGATCAGGATAATTATTCCAGTGTTGTGCTTTGGCATCATCTGCTTAATGCCTTGGGTAGTGTGTACGCTTGAAGCTTGCACAGGACTGGAAGTTTTCAGAAAAGCATAGAAAATACTAATGCACTTTTTCGCTTACCAGGTGAGCAGGGAAGTCTCAGCCATGGGTCTGTTATTGATGGAAAATTTGAAGGATTCATCCAAACTCACAGTGGGACCTTTTATATTGAGCCAGCAGAGAGATATATTAAAGACAAAACTCTACCGTTCCACTCTGTCATTTATCATGAAGATGATATCAGTGAGTACTTCCATTTTGTGCTGCAGATGATTTTTTTTTTTTTATTGAATGTCAAAAACTGTAAGCCATTTGTAAGCGTCAAATGAGACTTTGACTTGCATGTCACACTGTGAATCATTCTGTCCTGAAGTGATTCATATACAGTTATGGTGTGAAAGAGATTTATGGCAAACCAAAATGAATCTTCCTTATCCTGCCATTTTAAGAAATCCTTGGCAGTCAGACTTAAGCAGTGTATTTTCTATTCAATAGATACGCGTTTCTTTTGAGAAATGCATTCTTAAGATGCTCTGTAGTGATTGTTTTTCCCTATGATCTGGGAAGTAAAGGATAATTAAAGTTCAAGTCACGAAGTGTTTACCTGTATCTAATGAAGATGGTACTTGTGGGAAGTAAAAGCTTCCCCTGCATGTATAGGTCACAGATACTTTCAGAGAGCTCTTTAGAAGATGTGGTAGCACCCAGCATGTCCCATTTTATGCTGTAGCTGATGGAATTGTACAGAGAATACTATTTGAAGATTATAGCCCCAGAAGCCTAGCTTTCGTTGTAAATGCCCAGGAGGATGAGAAAGTGCCATGGAATACTTTTACCCCTTCAAAACTGATGCATCAGAGTTCTCATGCAGTCTACTTGCCTTTTTATGTATGATCAGTCTTCAGCTGTAATTAAAGTCAGTTTTGTTTGATGTTAGGTAATTTTACGCTGAACCCCCAAAATACTGCAATAAAGTTGTGATTCTAAGTTTCAGTCCTTCCAAGTAGATGTTGGTGGAGAGTTACTTTAGATTACCTTTTGGTTATTGAAGCTAGCAAATTGCATTGAAAGCTAACTTTATGCAGGACTTCAGTCTTGCTTTTAAATGACGTTATAGTTCAAATATATTTTTAAAGTTTTTCAAATCCTAGAGTTTGAAATCTCAGCTGGAATTGAAGAGTCTGGGTTACATTACTGGAACTCACTTGAACCACTCTCATGATGATGCATAAATAATTTTCAAAGTACATCATAATGAGACTGTATTGTGAAAAGAAGTGTCAGAAATAGGAAGATAGATAAAATACCTGCTTTGGCTTTCTATATTTTCTCTGTGCTGTAAGCTAATTGCAGTTATTGCATAATACTCTCTTTGGTTACTTCTCTTGCATGAATGCAGTGAAGTGATCCTTCTCTGCTAAAACTCATCACATTTTGTTTATTTCTTCTAATGGAATAAAAAGCTCTCGAATACAGGTGTGTTTTACATTCAGTGGCAGTACGTGTTCTCTCTTTGAGTATGTTAAAATTGCTGTGAGCCAGCAGATGCGTTTGTCTTTCATGTTACCCTATTCTGTAAAGATGATTACTAACCCAAATCAAATAGAAGTTGCATAATTTTAAAGAGCTTCTGAATGGAGTGTGGTTATTTAATTTTATGTACGATGTGAGCTACACTTAATTTCTGACTGACCAAATGTATATCTTTCTGGTGCTCACAAGACTCATATTTGAGAATGAAATGCTATCCTATAAAGTTATTTTATACACTCCTTTTGATTCTCAAAGAGATGTTGCAGCATGCATTTAAATTTCAGCTCTACAGAGCATTGCGAATGAAGATTTGAGAAGGCAATTTGCCTTCCTAGCTGCTGTTGGAGTATTACAGGGTTTGCTGGAATGGAAGAGTAGTGGGGAAAAGTAATTACAAAATGGCAGAAGTCAGGTATGAAACCATAAGAAGTCTTTTCTAAAACCATTTCTGTGAATAATTTGCACATACTTTTCAATTCTTTGATAGGTTTTATAGGTCTTGCCAAACAGTTCAATTCACTGCTTGATAGTGAGAATACCACTTACGTAGCATTTTCTGTAAATAACTCTTTGTTTACTTTACAAAGAGTTTTATTAACCCTGTTGCAGAAAAGAGGAGGAGGAGGGAAGTGAAGGGACATAAGGCAGTAAAGTGATTTGCCCGATTTCCAAGGGGAGAAAGAAGGAAGACGACTGTCTTCTGTCCCAGTTCCTTATGCTGTAAATAGTGGGTGACTAAAAATACTCTCTTCACTGTTACCAAGTAATGACAGAAATAGAAGTATACCTTTAGAAGCTGATTTTTAATTATTCAGGTGATGGTACATTGGCTTACACTGTTTTCCCTCTTGAATCTAGTGCATCAAAACCATCAGTTAGAAACAAAATCAGACTATCAGAGGAGATTGTCTAAATCTATTCCAGAGTGCTACATTAAAGCAACAATACAATACCGCTTCCAAACCACCAAGTGAGTGAACATTGCTGCTTGCTCAGCATGGTTGAAAATAGCCCATCCTGGTGCTAAGTCTAAGCAGCACTGTTTGAAAATGTGCCACTCCTGTTGGTTGCTGTCAATGCAGAGTCTGATGTGCGTGCATTCTGATTGTATAGTTTAACTTTTTTCATTGGTATCCTACATGCCTGTAGGATTTCTGTGGTCTGAAATATTTTGAAGTATACAACTGCTTCTGTCACTTTCTGAATAGTGCTTTTGAGACTAAAATTTTTTGCCTTTCATGAGGGCTATTTTTGCATTGAAATGCTCAAAAAAAAAATCAAACCAACAACAACTGAAAAAGCTAAGCTTTTACACAAGCTTTAAAAATAAAAACAAGCATGCAAATCTGTTGTTACTGCTCTAATCAAAAGCTAATTCTTGTGAAATAGTCAAACCACTAGTATCTTACAAAACAAAAGCAACAAAAGTGTTCACATTTCTAACTCGGGAAAGACAGGGGGAAGTCATCTTTGCTTTAATCTGAGGTATTTTTTGGTCACCCATGTTTCAGCCTTAGTGCTTTTCAGAAATCACAATGCAACATATGATTAGCATCTCAATGAGTTCTTATTCAGTAGTTAAACAAAAGGTTTTTTTGTGAATGGGGATTATATTGTCGACTTCATAAGGCCACTTTTTCCATAAGGTCTGTTACAGTGGAAGTGGTGACCAGTGGAAGGCAGCCTTCTAGTTATGACTTGAAACACAAGCTGGATGATGTTAGTTTTTAAACCGCTCTTGTTCCAACCAATTTATAATTTAGTGCAAGAAAGATGCAAATTGCTATTTTCATGAAAATATTTTGGAAACTTTTCTCTAAGGATTAGGATTTCATTGGAACTATATTTACTTGGTTTAAATTGTATATGCTTCAAATGTATCCCTGAGTTCCTATGGTAAAATACAAAATTGTTATTTCCTTAGATCAACATTAGACAGGAAAATTATGTTCAGACCTTCAGGGAAATGGATGTGGTCATTTAATTGTCTTTGTGGTCTTGGAAGAGCTATACAGCTGAAAACAAAGTGAAATATTTTTTAATTTTGCGAAGTCTCATCTACTGAATGAACTGACGATTGCAAACTATTTATTATTGACTTCTTCTTTTATATTGTTTTTGTCAATTTAATAACAAAGGTCTGCTTGGCAGTTGTCGTGAGAGCACAGTGTGACAGCCTGCTTAGAATGAAATCTGTAATACGGGGTGTTTTTGCATCTGCTTAAATTTGAATTTTGTTCTGACATTGCTTTTTCACTAGTGTTGTGCAAATCTCTACAGCAGTTGAAGAACTGATTTTTTTTTTTTCATCATTTTTAATGGCAGTTTGATGTTATTTGCTTGCCCCAGATACCCAAATCCAGTATTCATCAAGTAATCTACATGCTTAACAGATCACACTATTTACTGACAAGTAGAAGAAAAAATTCATGTGATCAGGAATCTTTTTGTAGAAGATAGTACTTTCTTTGAAAGGATAAATTTTTATTTTGAGCAACTCTAGTTGCAGGTATCATCAGTAATGATCTGCCATCTAGTGAGAATAAGATCTTGTCAGAAAGCATGAAATGCCAAGATTTTTTGTTTTCTTTTTAAAATTTTATTACTATTATTATTACATTGCTACTGTTTACTATTTTAACATTCTGTCAGTAGGTACAAAAATTGAAAGGGAAAAATGTGTATCTGGACAATATGGGAAAAGAAAAAAAAGTACTCCTTTTGCCTCAGGATTTTCTTTAATTAAATAATCCTGTCAGTAAACTTTTCTTTTATAGATCTGGTTGAAAGTAGACTTCTCTTTTTTTCCTCAGCTCTTCATTCACTGTAAGCAATCATTTCATGGTTAAGTCATGTCTTTTTCTCGTGACCAAGCCACAGGGTTGTGCTAGGGATCAGCTAAGAAGCTCTTGATCCCAAAGAGCTGGCAGAAGACTGTACCTCTCAAAGCATTTAAAAGCATCACAAGAGCATGGACCAGACTTCTGTGATGCAGGTCAAAACTGTCCAAGTCATCTGACACCATGTAATTCCTGCTTAGCTCCAGAAATGGAACTGCTGCAGGGGCTGGTGAAAATAACAAGTCTGAAAAGATGAAGAGGGAGCAGTGCCTTCATGGTTTGGGGGCAATGCAGCATTTATCAAAAGAAATCTTTGTATGCAGCTTTCTCTGTATGCAGCTTTGTCTGTAAGTTAGACATGGTTCCAAATTGAGCTATCCTATATTACCTGTACCAGAGTGCGTACCTCAAGAGCACATCTACTGTGCTCCCAATGTTAACAGATTTTGACTGCACAGAGCCAGCCTGGAGCTAGTCCAGGGTAAGATCCCATGAAGTGCTTATAATGTGGACATCAGATCCTCAATGCCAGATCTTGGTCTTATCTACTCCTATGCGTCTGTTACATTTACTCTGTGATTTTTTTTTTTGATTTTTTTTTTTTTTCGGTCTTTGCACTTCCTTAAAGAAAAAAACCACAAACCAAACCCCAAACAAAAACAGAAAAAAACAACCCACCAACACTCCCAAAAAACAAACCTTGCTAAATAATTTTACATATTTCTGACAAAGCTTGCACCTGATGTGACGGTAAAATTGTTGTTTGCCCTACAGAAACTGGTTCCTCTAGTATTTACATACACAGCTCCCATAATCTGTACTCCATCATCTATTGCTGGCACACCAATTTATGATGGGATCCAGTCTGCAGAGAAACTGAACAGGCAACACTCTTCCTTTCAGTACTTCTCTGGAGTAAGCTTCTGCAAGTACAGGTTGCTTACAAAGCTCCGATAGGTACTAACAATCAAAACCTAACTGTATGTGCCTGAAGCCCATTCACTTGTGCCATGAGATCTGCTTTGCCAAGTATTGAAAGAATTACCCTTGGTAAGCAACCAATTGTATTACGTTCTCACTGAGCCAGTTTGGATCTTCAGCGTGTTTAACTGATACGTACCTGGATAGCACTTCAGTTTTGTTTTGAAAATTTAAACAGCTATAGTAAAGAAGGTGATGAAAACGTTTCTTTTCTGTCATGTTTTACTTTGTAACTTTTAAATATATTATAAATTCTGTAACCTGTAGTTCTGTAAGTTTAAAGTCTACACGCGTGCGTATATACACATACATAAACATACTGATAGCTTGTCCTCAATTGTGTTGTTCACTTTCCAGAATAGAAATCATGCATTTCAGCTTGTCAATAATATTTCTAGCAAACTCATAATTCTGGAGTTACAGAGTTGAATTTGAAACCAAGGATCATTAGAGTCTCAGTTTTCATGTATTGGTAGTTAAGTTGCATAATATAAAAGTTGTCAAAAATTCTATGAAAGATGAATAATGTAATAAACCTCACTAGTATTTTTAGAGAATTTTTTGTTTACCAAGTAGAATAAAAAAAACCCACCTTTCTCTTATCCAAGCAGTCTTTAGTATACTTGATCTTTTCCATTGTGAGTTTAAGTCTACTGTTAGTTCAAGCTAATGTTATATTAAGACATTGCTCATCTTTTCTTTTTCTGTTGATAAGAAAACAATGTTAAGAAGCAATTGTCAGTTTTGTTCTGTTTGTAAAACGAAGCAGTAGAAATGTTCATTGAAAAAAAAAAAAAAAAAGC
>VWZK01007381.1:22581-179209 GCA_013396935.1 Baryphthengus martii
TTTTTTTTTTTTTTTTTTTTTTTATACTAACCACAGTTTTGAGTAATCATGTTTCAGTGTGAATTGCAGTGCTCAGTTTTGTAGGGTACTCTGAGGCCCTAGAGTGTTGAAAAATGAAATAGGGTAAATCACTGTTAAAAAAAATAAAATAAATCTAAACTCTGCAATTGAATAACTGTAATAAATTTTTTATTTTATAAACTTTAGAAGAAAGGCAAGCTATTAGTTTTATTGATCAGCATCTTTAGACCTACAGTTATGCTTTCAGCTATTAAAAATTAATATCTTTCCTAATGTCAGTGTGCTTAAAAGTGAAATTGATTTCTCTGTTCTCATGCTTTTGTCTCAAACAGCAATGTGCTGGCTCTATCTGTGAGAAGTATGACTTGGAGGAATGTACATGTGCTAGTTCAGATGGCAAGGACGATAGAGAACTATGTCATGTCTGCTGCATGAGAAAAAGTAAGATTTGTCTGAATTGTAAGCACAAATACAGCAGTAGGTATCTGAGGAAGCTTTTTTTTTAACTTGAGAGCATCCTGTGATTTTGTTCCTAGTTAGTTTCAGATAGACACTGCATTGTATTTCATAGGAAGTAAACAATATACTTTACTGATTAATAGAAACCTGAAATTTTTCCAAGCATTTTGAACAGTTGAACAACAAGGTATTCATGCACGTATGTTTTAACACAGTAACACTTTGATTAACCTAATTGTATTCACTTTTCAGTGGACCCAGCTACTTGTGCGAGTACAGGCTCTAGCCAGTGGGAGAAACACTTTGGTCGTAAAACTATTACTTTGCAACCTGGATCTCCTTGTAATGATTTCAAAGGCTACTGTGATGTGTTTATGAGGTGTCGGCTAGTAGATGCTGATGGCCCTCTAGCTAGATTAAAGAAAGCCATTTTTAATCCAGAGCTATATGAAAATATTGCAGAATGGATTGTGGTAAGTATTTTTTTAATCTTACCAGTCTAATACAATTTTTTCTTGTTGATCAGTGTTCACAGTTAGTAAATGTTGCTGTATATATACAGTACTTGAGCATTCTCAAAGTATAATAAGTCCTTTTACTACTTTTTCTGTAAGCATCTTCAGCAGCAAATGTTTAACAGCTTGAAGGGAATGGAAACAAATAACAAATAAACAAGTAAATATTTTGTTATTAACTCTAAATATATTGATCACTAGTATTTCTTATTTTTTGCACTAGATGACAATTTCCTAATAATAGGCTGGGAGGAGAGCTACAATGCAACACCATTATAGAGCTGCATAGTCAATTTTGTGTAAGCAGTTGATTGTTTTGGGCTTAGGTAGCTCTGTTGTACTGTATCTTCTGTGAAATACTCTTCTGATAATAGAAGGAATCTGAAATATTTGAGGTGGGTTTGTGTAACAACTTTGGGGATGTTGATTTTTAAAATGTTACGGTCTTTTAAGTGACATTTTGGAGCAGCTTTTTGATGACTGTTAAAAGGCAAAGGAAAGCCATATTCAGTGACTCCTGTCTCTTGTGCAAGTGCGCCAGTCTTCCCTAAATACTTTTTTTGTTATGTTTTCAGGCTTACTGGTGGGCAGTGTTGCTTATGGGAATTGCCTTGATCATGTTAATGGCCGGTTTCATTAAGATATGCAGTGTTCATACTCCAAGCAGTAATCCAAAGTTGCCTCCTCATAAACCACTTCCAGGTGAGTACTCCAAGTAATTAAATTTATAGAGAAAGGTTTTATCCTCAGCTATCTTGTTCTAAAGGGAAATTTCAGGTGCAGCAACCTGTAGTTCTTAGTCTGGCACTGTGAAACTACAAATGGAATTAGTGCCAGTGAAACAATTCATAGAAATGTAACTCTTGCCTTATTTTCCTATAACAGAAAATCTCTTCAAAGCTTTCTTTTGATATGTATATTGTAAGTCAGAGTTCCTTTTATTTCCTATTCCATGCTACATTTTGTAAGAATTAGCCTGTTTAAGGAACTACTGTTGAGGTACTAAAATGTGTTCTGTAAATACTCCATGCAGTTAATTATCTGTTTAAAACCTTGCAGGTCTAAATCTGCAGACTTTCATAAAAATACGTATATTTAGCTTGCATGCTCAGGGCAACTTTTCTGAAAATAATTTCTGTTTTTTAATACATTCTAATACTGGTATCTTTCTTTGAGACAGGCACTTTAAAAAGGAGGAGACCACCACAGACCACTCAGCCTCCACAGCGGCAAAGGCCCCGCGAGAGTTATCAGATGGGACATATGAGACGTTGATTGCAGCTTTTTGCCTTGGTTCTTCCTAGTGCCTACAATGGGAAAACTCACTCCAAAGAAAACCTACTGAGTCATTGTCCCTGGTCTAACTCAAAAATGGAAGAGGAAAAAAAAAAACAACAAAGCATGATATGCCCTCAAAACAAGTGGAAATGATTAATTTTTAACGAGCGAATCTTCCAGCTCAGAAAGAAGAAAAGTGTTTTTCTCGCATATTTTTAATTTAGTGGCACAAAGTCCTAGAGTATCATGATTCTTTCCCCCTTCTGTGCTCTTCATTGCTGCATTTTCTTCACTTGCAGGCAAATATGGCTGTAGTAAAACTTTTACTCAAGAATTAAAAAAAAAAATGTATATTTTTCAACTGCCAGACAAGGCTAGGAAGCTAGACCACCTCAGCATTGGAGACATTACTTGTCAATGTATATACATTGTTATATGCAGACATGTATTTCTAACGTACACCCGTACTTGTGTGCAATTGTAAACAAGAGAATTGCAATATGGATGTTTCTTTGTATTATAAATCTTTTCCGCTATTAATGAAGAAATTACTGTTTAATTGACATACTCAGGATAACAGAGGATGATGGTGTGTAATGGTCAAGGATCCTGTGATGCTTTACACAGCAATTTTGAAGCAAATCAAACTTTTTTATCATGATAAAATGTTTCAAGCACTCATTTCATCTTTATCAAACAGCTGCTAAGACATAGCATACAAGATTGAATGGTCTTTTAGAGATAACAGGTGTTCTGCAAACTTTGCAAATGCCAGAATGTTTCAAAAATGTTTTGTGTCTAATTCCTTGTAGCTCAGCGTAAATATTTTTAATTTGTCTGATTATTCAGTTAAATAATGAATAGTTAGATAAAATATTTCCATGCTTTATTAGAAAATTCTGCCTGTTATTCAACTTATTTTAAAAATTGCAACTGGTTTATTTGGACTATTCAGATATTCTTACAGTATAATAAGTTTGTGTTCTGAGGGATATGGAAAGAAAGAAAAGCTGTAAGTTTTCTATTTTCTTTTTTTAATTTATCAGATATTTGAATAACTTTTCAGCATGATACTGTTGATTGATAACCACTATAGTAGAGTGATTTGCCCAGCTTCTGTGGCAGAGTTGAAACTGTAGTTAGGACTACCAATTTTCCCACATTTTATACCAGTAGTGAAGTTCAACAGCACAATGCCCATTCCAAAGTTTTTGTTACGAATGTAAATAATTGGCATATTTGAAAGAGGAAACAAAAGATGTCTTAAGGTGCTTACTGCTATGCAGGAGATGAAAGGGGGCATTACAAAATGTTTAAGCTTGTGATATATTTATTGCTTGTTTTCCAAAAGCACCAAGCTAATTAGAGATGCAAATGGCTATAATTTTCCTGGCTTTGCTTAGGAGAAAATTTACTAAGGGTTGGACAGGCTTCCTTTGTTTGTTTTTTTTTTTTGTGTGTTTTGTTTTGTTTTTTAAGAGTATAAGGTTTACACAATCATTCTCATAATGTGACGCAAGCCAGCAAGGCCAAAAATGTTACAGAATATAATGGGATCTCCTTCTTGTAAACTTGTACAGTATGTGGTAACTTTTTCAAAATACAGCTTTTTGTACATGATTTAGAGACAAATTTTGTACATGAAACCCCAAGTCCAATAGACTATATAAATAATTCTAAATGATCTTAACTAGTTAGAAGTGTATGTAGTTGCTTTTAAGTCATTTTAAATACATTTGTTTTAAGACTGTGCAAAGATTGGAAGTGGGTTTGCATTTCTAAAATGGTGACTTTTATTCAGCAAGAGTTCTTAGTAACTTCTTGAGTGTGGTAGACTTTGGAACATGTAAAATTTTTGCCTATAATGTTATCCTGTGGTAGGATTCTGGCAGACAAATGCTGTCCTGTTTTATTTTGAGTCTTAGTTAAATGTTTTCTGAAAACAGAAATGTGCACTGAACTCTCCACTGCAAGTCAAGATGTGGTAAAACTGAAAGAAAGTTCAAGACAATGAAATGGAATACTACTGTTGATTTCATGTCCACTGTGTTTTATACAGTATCTTTTTTGTTCACTTTGGAAATTTTTACTAAAAATGCAAAAAATAAAGTATTGTGCAAAGATATGTAAGGTTTTTTGAAACTTGAAATGCATTAATAAATAGACTTGATGAAATTATCTTCTGAAGATCCATTTACTTTTTTAATGCTGAAAGCAATGAGGAATATACAGGAATATATACTTCTACTTAATTTTTGCCTTTTGCTGGAAAGGGGCTGTCATGCCAGAAGGTAATTGTGCTATCTTTAGCTATCAAAGTGTACCTTCCAATACAGTTACGTGCAAGAGTAAATGTTTCTGTGTAGCCTTTTTAAGGAAAGACCCTAAAATTACCTTTAAATTACTTGTATGATCACAGGAATAAAGCTTTCTCTATTCTTATCTACGAAATGGAAACTAGTTACTGGCAGGCGTTCAAGCCACTGAACAATACCTTTTGAAATAAATATATTTTTGAAGTGGAATACTGGAATTAACATACAGTGCTCTGCACAACTGATGGATAAGACTTTTAGAAAGAGCAAGTTTGCTTTTTGCAAGGTGTTTTAAAACTGTTAAGCTACTCTGTGTTTTCATGTATGTTGTGTAGTTGATTTAAATAAGACTGCTTTTAAAATCCAAGTCCTGCTACTCTTTCATTCTTAAGACTGTTTGTTGAGAGGGGCCTGCTTTAGACATCTGTTTCCCTAACTGAGCAGCATATGCTTTGATGTAATCAAAGCATATTCAGAGTTACTTCCTTGCAGTAGTGGGTGGTTTTTTTGTTGGGGTTTATTTTTTTTTGGGTGGTTGGTTGTTTTGTTTTGTTTTTTTTTTAAGAGAAGTGCTTGCCCTTGTGAAATAGCACTGTCAGGGCAAAAGGTAGTAAAAAACCATCAGTTGGAGCAGAGCCCTTCTGCAAATCAGCATCATTGGTGTCTAATAGATTTGGTGGCGGTTGCATTTAAATTTCTGCCAAGGAACATAAAACCAGAGACACAGAAATAATGTCTAAGTATCTAAAATACAAGTTTTGTGTATATTTTAAAATGTGTTTGGCAGAAACAAATGAGTTCATAAGTAGCTGTAACTTCTACCTAATATTTGACCTAATCCTAATTATTTATCCTTATTCATTTATTCATCTTATATTTCTTAATGTTTTAGTCATTAAATATATACGTTCACCTTTGATCTAGAAGCATGTGTAATCAGAGTGGTGTGAAAGGGAGAAGGGTATCAAACTCCTCTTAATCTATGAAACTTTATTTATACCATACAGACTGTAAGTCATTGATGTAGTTTGCATTTTAATTAATGTTCCAATATTTCTTTCAGGAAAAACACAAAAAGCAAGGAAGAAATTTTTACTTCTGATTATTGGATGTTCATTATTACAGAGAGCTGATTGAAAGGACAGCAGCCATTACATCATTCTAAGCTGTACTTGTTTTGACAGGAGAAGGTTTCTGATGGCTTTCAAGGTCTTGATTCAGTTGTTTGGAGTGAGACAGGAATAATTCCAATAAGTACAAAGAAAGGCACCACTACAGTCACTCGTATTTATAGGTATGACTTCAGTACTATGTTCAGGCATTGTAAGACTTTTGAGTATGCTTCAACTTGGGATTTATTTCATTTTTGTATTGGAAATTAGTATAATGGCTATCAAAACACAGAAACAGGGTTTATTTGGACACGATTAGCAAAAAATACCAGTATCTTTATACCTGCAAGATTTTGAATACTGAATGTTCTTTTGATTTTTCTGTTAGACTTTTTTAATGTTTTCAGATTGTCTTATCTGAGGATAATCTAGCTTGTTTCAGTTGACTGGAGAATATTTTATTTTTTTTTCCTCAGAAACTTTGGAAGTCTTTAAACTGCAATATCCCCATTACCTGAGTTTCAGCACACTGTAGACATCTCTGACCTTTTTTCCTGAGCTAATGTTTTCAAGCTCGTTTCTCCTAAAGTTTAGAAGCCTTTATTGGCCTTCTTACTAAGTAAGTGATAGTGCTGGGAAAGAAATGCTATTTTTAATGTCTAAATTATTTCTTAAATGTTTTAGGATGTGTACTACAGTAAAATCATGACTTGAAAAGCTCTGTGAATGTGTATGTTCTCCATCACACAAATCTCATTAAAAGCTGTCTCACCAACTCTCTAGTGCCCTTTTTTTTTTTTTTTTTCTTCAGGTATAACGAAACACTAAGATCATGGTTTCTGCACTGGAGAAGCAGCATAGTCCAGTTCTGTCTAACCTGTGTGTCTTGCTCTGTCATCCTTCAATATCTTCTGAACAAAGCCTTTTTTTGAGGACAGAGGATAGGATTTGGTTCAGGAAACTTACAAAGTTCATAGCTTAGAAAGCTGGTGATAACCAATGTGGTAGATGCCATTCTAGTGAATGTATTTCAATTCTAGAAATTGGCAAGTATTTTATAAACAAAACCACCCTAAGCAAAAGTGGCATATCTCCAGCTTTTTCCAGAAGCAAAAATTTAATTCTAGAAACAATCTAGGGAGATGCATAATTTGAGTTAGACACCCACACAGCTTTATCTGTTTTCTGTCTGATTCTTCGTTATGCTTTGGAAAACTAGAACAGCCACCCTGTCACTGTCTTCAGGATGCAGTCCAGTTTAACTTCATACCCTTAAAAATGCTATCACTGGATCTCTAGTGATTGAGTCTCTGTGGTGACTTATAGCTCCTACAAAACCAAAACCAAGCCAACAATCATCTAAAAAAGGCCTGGTGCTTACCTGACTTTTTCAGGGATACTTAATGCTGAAATTTCCCTCTTTGGGGTGTGTTCTTGATTTGACTTTTGGCTGCTGTATTTAAGTGATTGATTTTTATAGAAACAGAACATCCTACAGAGCTTTAATAAAATAATCATGTTAGGCAATGTAAACACTGGGAATAGCAAGCTGAAGCATGAAATTAATCACTTAAATTGTAATTTTTTACATGGATGGTAGAAATACTTTTTGTGTTTTAAAAAAACCCAATTTGCTTCATTAAGCAAAATCTTTTAAAGAACAAACCTTCATTTTCAGTGAAGATTTAAAGATTTTTTTTTTTTGTATGTAATTTACAAATATTTTTCCTGATCAAGATGTTACCTCAAGTGGCCATTTGAAATAACAGATCACCTGAAATTTACACCATAGGAATGACAACTATTCTCATTTGAAAAGTAAGTATGCTTCAGTTCCCATCATGTTTAGTCAACCTTTCTATTTCTGTATTGAATATTCTTGTTTGTTTAAAGCAATGGTAGTTATTGCAAACAGCTTCTTAAAGTCAGAAGTTAATACTCTGGATATTCGTCAGATGCCTACATTCAACATTCGATCACTGTTCATTGCTTGCAGGATTGCTAACGCTGTTCAACTTGTTCATTTATTGTGCTTTTTAAGTAAATCTCACTTTAATCCTGATAACATCTGTATATTTTTGAAATTCCTTGCAATATCTTGGTATGGAACGTATGGTTTGCTCCAGGTCTTATGACTATCTTGCCCATTTTTTACCATTTAGTGAACACTTTAAATTACATTCAGAATACGGAGTTGTAGAAACATCATTTTTAATGAATCTTGTGCTTAGCATTACAAAATGACAAATGAAATACTGACATACGTATTGATTTCTATTTCAGTATTCACTAACCATAAAACAAAGAAACATTGTCTGAGATTATTTTTATGTAGTTTATATTCTGACATAGGAAACAATTGAATTATATATATTTGAATTTATGAAGATTGTTTATATGCACTGAAGACATTTGAGGGTTTTATCATTTTCACTTGTTCATACAGTTTCAAATCATGCTAAAATCTGCTACACAGTGGTTTAAAATCTAAAAATCTCTGGCCTTACCTGAACAGGTAAATGTGATTTTAATGCAAAAGTTAACTGAACTTAGTTGTACTACGATTGTGTGCAGTATAATTAAACTACTAGTAATTTAAATCAATACTTTTAATTAAAATGGAAACTGCTTTGCTGCTAAACTAATGGGACAAAGTTTAGTATAGCATTTTTAGGTGAAATAGTTACTTGGCTTGCCATATGGTTGTAACAGATAGCTCAAGCATTCTGTGTGTTGACATGCATTTTATCTTTTTAATATTATAAACAAAAAAGTTCAAACACTTTGTTAACAATATTATCTATTTGGGAATATTTTGTTCTATGACTTATTTAACTCCCTCTTTAGGAAATTTAGGAAAGTTTTATCTGATTGTGGTCATTATTAAGTTTTAAAGTATTTCATGGGAAACGAAGCTCCTTTTTTCCGTTAATTCAGCAAAATGAAATTTGTCAAAGGCTTCTGGCAATAATTCTTTAAAATAGTAATATTTTTATTTCTAATGAGCAGGTGTTTTTTAAAACTTTATTTATTGTATATACACACATTATTACATAGCCATTGATAAAAATTGCTCATTGATCATTTTGAGAATAGACCATAGATGAACAAAGTGCATATTTCAGCTTCCTGTTGCATTACAAAATCTAAATTTAAAAAAAAAATTTCTTCACCATCTCTGAAACTATCAGGATACTTAAAATGTTAAAAATACACAGCTACATTACATTTACTAAATGCATGGTGTTTTGAATACATTTTTGTTAGTAGTTGTCGTTTGTGTTCTTGTTCATTTTCTGTTTTGTCTCTGAAAGCGATCTTCACACCTCACAAATGTTTTCTCTTGAGCTGGATGAAGGTGAAGGTTGTCAATGCTTTGAGAACAAAATGTCATTCTAGAAAGAAAACAGGATGTAAAGATAATGTTACTTTTTAGAACTGCTATATGTATAAAAGTGTGCTTTTCAGATACCTTCCTGTAAAAGACAGTATAAACAATGCGAGATTGAGTGTATCTGAATCTTTTTATAGGCTTGTGAAAAAAGGTGTATCTGGCCACCATGTAGTAGGCACATAGTAAAAGGAGTAGGCACCTCCCATTTACTGAGTGCATTATGCCTCCCTCTGTTTCTGGTACCATACACACCATGCTGCTCTATACTACTGCATACTCTCAGAGTGATTTGGTCTCTTCTCAGTGACCGCTGTCTTACTATTAGAATCATAGAATCACAGAATCATTCATTCATTGGAAAAGACGCTTGGGATCATCGAGTCCAACCGATCGCTCCTGGGATTGCACTATCTGGCCTGCTAGTACTTAGCTGGACTCCTAATAGCTGTGAGGTTGCTAAAAATCAGTTATGTAGGATGCCAACAACAACAGCAACTACATAGGATACAGAAATTTTTTATGTATTTGGAACTCAAGTATGTTGAAATCCAGTATTTTATTGCTCATAATAGTTGTTTATTAACTAGTTTTTACATTTATGCTGTTAACATTGTGGCTGTTTGTCAGATAATCTAACAAAGGAAAATTTATCATGCATATAAACATCAGAAACATTGTGAGGTAAAGGTGTATGAAGATAAAATATTTTCAACAGTTTGTTCACATGCTTGGGAAAGCACAAGACAACTCGAAAATCATCTTCTGTTTGCTGCCTTTTTTTAATATTGAATTTTGAAAATTGTTAATTCTTTGATCCATAGTTTTTGGTCTTTCCAATAAAACTGAAATAATAATTTTTTGTAATCCCCTCAAGCATTAATTCAGCATTTCAACAGAAACATGTCATTTCCATTCCCATGACAAGCCCAGATTGCACAGAACAAAACCCAGCACGTAATCAGCATCCATTAAAATCTCTCAGTTCTGCTTGCAGCAAAAAATTAAGGAGCATTAGGTACCTGAAGATACCAGCATCCTTTATTTGTTAGTATACTAACTTCCCACCTCAGTTACCCATTTTCTAGGATTTATTAAGTAGTAATCGGTAGTAATTGGCTTGTGCCAAGTGATTGACACAACTGTATTGGACAGGAGCTTTCTGGTAGAAAAATGAGTATACCTGACAATCCTTTCACAGCCTTCACACTTTTTTTCTCAAGGTACAAAAATCTGTATTGAAACAGAGCTCTCTAATTTGTGGTGTCTACTATGCTTTGACCCAGTTGCCAAAGCAAATTAGTTCTGACTTGGGATCATAATTTTTAAAGCAGATGGAGATGTTATAGAAATGATTAGTTTATTTTTTCTTTTTTTTTTTAATGGCAGGAGCATGTGCCAAGTGCTGGGTTAGGAGAAGAAAATGCCTACAAATACATTTTCGGGGGATAAAACCCAAGAAAATACGATCCCTTCTTTGCACCCCAGAACAAGCAGACTGTCTTTTGAAAATGTCCCTTCAAATTGTCTAATTTGTCTTTTGTGTCAGTATCAAGGAGATGCAGCTCTGCCCATAAGTATTGTTCCACAGAAAGTCTGCACTAGTTATAACTGGTGCTGATGAGAATGACTGTAGCAAGGAAAAACCGCCTTCTAAGACTGAGCCACAGCTACAAGGTAAGACATACTTTTCTCATTAACCTTAATTAAACTGCTCAGTTAAAATTTCTCAAAGGATTAAAGCAGTGGGAATCATTACAAGTTTTATTATTCTGTCTTTTGGCAGTTTCGGAAATAATAGCATTGCTGTATGTAGGGAACAAGGCCACTCAGACTTGGTGGTCCAGTTTCAACAGCCATCAGCAGAGGAAGGAGAAAAAAGAACACCCACCCTCAAAAAAAAAAAACCCAAACAAAACCAAAACCAAACAGACTTCAGTTTGCATTCATAATTATTTCTTCAGAGGAATGCTCTCTGATGATACTTCAGAGTTCAGCTGACAAAATTCACATCACTAAATTCATAATATAGAAAAAAAAGCATAACCAGAGTGGAAAAATTCCTGTCAAATATCAGTGAAAGTGTTATGTAGAAGTATTGGTAGTCTTTTTTGTTTTCCAGAACTGCTCACATGCTGTTTGCCAGCTACAGAAATTTCAAAATGTCTGTATTTGAAACTTTACTTTCACAGTTTATCGCGCCAGGAACCTCTTACAAAGTCTGCACAGTGTAGTAAGTCTTTATCAACTATCACACGCTCTTAAATGAATGAGACTAAAATAAGGGAATTTTATTGTAAAACCCGTAACTTGAATGAATAATCAGGTGACTGTAGTTCTGCGTGTGATCCTTCTAATGAGACTTTCAAGAATGATGCTGAGTTTCTTTATGAAGTAAATATTGAAAGCCAAATAATTAAGATTTGGCATATTTTATCAGTATCTTACATGGTATCTTTTTTCTTTGAAATTATATATGATCCTTATGGAGTGAGATAATGGCATTTGAAAAGTAAATCAGAAATTGTCATCAGTTACTGTCATTGATTTTGTAGAAAACTTGCATTGTAGAACTTGTTAAAATCCTTCCTTGGATTTGTGTACTAACTTCTCGATCCTCTCTTCTCAAGTATCAACAAAGCTGTCGCTCAAGGTTATTGTGCCTTAAACTCAGATTAGTGGTAGTGGTAAACCAGAGTATTTCCCACTATTTGTTTCTGACCTGAGAACAGAGACATTTCTTAAGACACTTAAAAATCATGCAGTCTGATCTGAGGGAGAGGGAGGAAAGCCAGAAGTTGTATGTGGATAAATGCACTGTTGGTGAGAGTGCTGGGACTCAGATACTTGTATTTGAATTAGGATAACCTGTGTGCCAAACATCTGTTGTGTTATTACAGGAAAACAGTGTTTTCATTACACTTACTTTTGCTGTGTTTCCCCTGCTCTCACTCTTATAGTCTTTACTATAAGTCCTGGTCGACGTGTGCCTTTTGTCCACGGTATTATGGTTTGAACTGTGTCCCAGATATTTTCCCAAACTGCAGTTCCTTCCCATTTGAACTTGATCATTATTAGCTCACCAATATCAGTGTCCAGGGCAATGAGGAAAGAGTAGGTTTTATTCCCATTAATACCTTCGATTCTGCAGAAAACAAAACCAGAATAACGTTGTCCTAATTACTATAGATTAAAGGGGAAAAAAAAAAGTTTATCTTTTTCTCTTCTCTTGAAAACCAAAGAAAGAACTACATTTCCCCCTCCTTCTCCAGGAGAGAACGTTACTGTCTCTAGGATACTCTTCCTCCAGGTGTATAAAGTGGTGAAATAGGACAACATGCTAGAAAAGAAACAGAAGTGGGAGAAGTTTGAACAACTGGTGAAGCAGTAGCGGTTTCTGACAGCAAAAGAAAAGGTGTCCCATAATGAAGTCTGTGTCATGTCTTTCGTCTGCTAGAGCAAATGCTGACCCATGCTGTTGCCTTTGCTTTTGTTAATAGAGATAGCGTCCATCATGAGAAATACCCAAAGTCCTTTACCTTATTTACAGCTGTGTATTTATTTGTGGTTTAATTGATTAGACCTCCCTGTGTTAGCCAAGGGATGCACTAAACATAAGTGGACAGGCTACTTAACGTTCAGGGAAACTTCCAAAATTGCTAAGTTTGTTTTAGAGAGATTTTTCATGCAAAAGAAAAACCTGTATGAGCATTGTAAAAGTCTGATTTTTAGGGAGTATGGGTGGGTAGAGGACAATTTCCAGTTCATCTCCATTTAGCTGTGCTAAACCATTTCACTCATAGCATGATGATGTACATGACACAGTATAACAAATTAGCACCTTGTTTCTCGTTTGTACACTGACATGTAATAGCAATACTCACGGTGTGATGAGCAGGTTTTTAGCATCCTTCTTAGTGCCTGTCAGAGACATGGTAAAAGTTGGATCTATCTGCTTGCCTTGGATTTCATTGATGAAGTGGATCTTGAACTGATAATGATAAACTGTAGAAAGGAGGAATTTCCAAAGTGATGAAATTAATGGTCAAAGAAGCAATAGATTTCTCAGGCAAGAGGATTTTGCCCTTCAGAGCAGAAACCTGAAATTTTCATTTTATTTAAACAAATTTGTTGCAATTAAAACGTCGCTTTTTCTGATTGTTGCTTTGCTGTGTAATCCCTTTGGGCCCATGTTGCTCTCTTTAAAAAGATAACCTGGGCTGAATTCCTTTTGTAGAATGAAACCTTTTTCCATGGGAAATAGTTCAGCCTTTCTAAAGTTTAATTGTTAGAATTTCTGGCAAGCTCTCTAATCACCAGACAAATCTTACGACTGAACTTGGGTTGAGATGTATGATACAGATTGAAGACCATACACAGTGTAGTCTGACTTTTTTTCTCTGATCAGCTAGAAAATTGCCCTGCAAAACAGATGACTCACAAACTTTCCTTAACCGCATAATGATGCATTGTGCTTAACATGCATCCATTAACAATATGACCCTGTTCAAGCACATTACTATAAGAAGTCATTAATGCTTTGAGATTTGGTGGGATTCTAGAAGAACAGTGTTTAGGAAAGTCTTTGAACCAAGTATTGTCAGAATAAAGAATGCCTAAGAAATCATCAGTGTACTCATTACGAGCAGTTTGACATTTAGTAAGTTATGAAAAGAAAAAAACAAACAAAAAAAACCCCACAAAACCTAACACAGAAGCTGTGTGCATGCAGATATTGTCAGCTAGATTTGAGTATCCAAAATTCTTCTGTCAGATGATTCTACCAGCCACCTTCTTGACAGAACAGATAGATTTAGGTGTTAATTAAGAAAACTCTAATTTCTTTTAACAAAGAATAGAAAGATGCTCTTTCCTCATTTCCTGTCGTTGCTTCAGGCTTCACTGCATGAGAATGACTCCACCATACCGGTAAGGAAGTCATCTTTTTATGGACATGCACAGATAGTTTGTTTTGGGTTTGTTTTTTTTTTTGTTGAGCTCTGAGTGTTCACAATGAAATTATTCACTACAAAAGCTGTATCCCTTTCTTGGTATTTCATGATGTTGTATGTAGTGCGCAATGTAATTTCTTTTGGGAAGGCGTCACTCTGAAAACAAAATGGCTGATTCATTGCTGCAACCTTGATGAGGCCAAAGCAGGGAGAGAGGCATGATGTCCTGTTTTATCCTTTTACTATCCTGGCTTTCTCTGAGTTTTCTCACCATGTAAAAATTGATTGTTCTAGTATATGATCTGATAGAGCCTAAGTTTTTGTTCTGGTTATGCTCACTTTAAGGAAAAGGTGAGCATATTCATATAAAAACTCTGCCTCAGGGTCGCATCACAGCTTTATTATAAATGTTAACTTCTGTGTAACAAAAGGGGTTTTTATTTGAATTGGATTCATATAAGCTCCAGAATATAATGCTATTAACTTGAAAAATGAGACATCAGATTTCATGATGACACAGAGGATTGTGAAGTGTAATGATGAGGTTCTCAAATTTCTTCTATTTGGGCTTCTCACATGATCTTCAAACTTTTTTTTTTAAGGCCATTACAAAGGTGACTTTGTATGCACCCTCCCACAGTGGCCGCCTTGTTTGGAAACTTTTGTGAAAGGAAGCCGTTGTCCAGGACACTGGTATCTACATGTGCGCCAAGGATGGTTTTTTTGAAGCAAAACCAGTTCCAAGCACAAAAATGCAACATTTCAAACTGAAATCAAAACCAATGAGACACAGGTATTTTTACCACATGCTAGAACTATCCCTGTATCCAGAGGAGAACACGACACAGGGATGACATTGCTATGCCCAGTTGTGGTAGCAGATGCTGTGTCCTTTGAGCAATTTGCTTTTGTGATTCTGATGGTGACCTTACTGTACTGGAGCAGAATTGTATCGGGAACTAGACATAGCCTCTAGAACTTTTAAATCTACTCAGAACAGCTGTGTGAGGCATTCTACAAAGTATAAGCTACTCTGAGTATCAGTCAGGGTTGAGCAGACAGGTTTCACTGTGTACTTCACAGATGTGTTAGTGAAAGACTTCTTTTAAAGTACCTGGATTTTTGTAGTTTTTAAAAAATCTGACCTATTGAGTACTGGGCACTATGGTAAACAAGACGTGTAATGCAAGGAGGATCTTAAAACGTTTCTCCTCAAGACTGGAAAGCCCTTGCGTGTCCATGCCAGGGGCCTACTGTTGACATTCAAAGTGCTTCCCCACCCCGTGTGTCTGAGGTGGGGTAGAAGTGGGCCGACCCTCCACAGCTGTAGGGAGGCACCCCCTTTCTGGCTGCGCCAGGCAGAAGGGGCCGGTCCCGGCAGCGGACGAGGCAGCTAGGGGCCCCCGTGGCCGTGGGGCTGCTCTGGAGGAGCCCGGGGGCAGGCGGGGCNCGCAGACCTCGGCTACAGCCTGGGAAGGAGGCGGTTAGAGCTGCCCTGCTCAAAGCCCCTGCCGTTCGTCCTACACAGTCCTGCTAGTTCTTGCTTTAAAGTGTACGTAAACCTTCCCGCTGGCAGGTGAATGGCTGCTCAACAGCAGCAGTGGCCTCCTGAGCTCCCTGGCAGCCTAGAGCCAGGCGCAGGACATTTTGTAATGCAGGCCGGCGGGTAGGCCAGGTGGGCCTCGTTTCCCTGTCAGACTGCTTCCTCTCTGTCTGGTAATACAGACAAGAAAGTACATTGCTTGTCTCCCTGAGCTTAGGAAAATGTTACTTTGTGCTCTTGATAAATTAATTTAATGGAGATAAATGCTACAGTACCAGTCAGTTTACTTCTGGCACTGCAGTTCTACCCTGTAAAGGTCCATGCTATTCTGTTGTCTGTCCGTTGTTTGAAAAGTAATAATTTGTATGTCGTCTTCTTGGCACTGGTCAGGCCACACCTTCAGTACTGCATTCAGTTTTGGTCTCCACTATACAAAAAAGATGTGGTTAGGCTGGAGAGGGTCCAGAGGAGGGCCGCAAGGATGGTCAGGAGAGTGGAAGACCTGCCGTACGCAGATAGGCTGAGACATCTAGGCTTGTTCAGCCTTGAGAAGACTTAGGGGAGACTTTATTGTAATGTACCAGTACTTGAAGGGTGGCTACCAAGAGGAAGGGGAGATTCCGGTTGGAGTCTAGAAGAAAATTCTTTATGATGAGAACAATTAAACATTGGTATAGTCTCCCAAGGGAAGTGGTGGTCTCCCCCACACTGGGCAGCTTTAAGACTCAACTTGACAGGATGCTAGGACATCTCACTTAAACAATTGGGGTTTTTTTACGCAAAAGGCTGGACCAGATGATCCTGAGGTCCCTTCCAACGTGGCATTCTGTGATTGATTCTTGTAGATTAATTGCAGCTAAAATTCAGACAGACTTGGAATGGGTGGTTCTGCAGACTTCCCAGAGCAATAATGCAGCTTTTTTTGGCTTGGCTATATGCCTGCGTCTGTTATAACAAACTCACACAGGACAGTTGTAGGAAAATCCTGTAGATCAAGACGCTAAGCATCTCTGAGGCCTCAGATCCGCAGTTAGCCTGTGGCAAGCATGCAGCATGCTTTTTCCCACAGAAATATTACGAGTCAGGATCTTGATGAAAGGGCATCAAGACAGCCTACCAGAATTCTCAGTTGTGTCCAAAATTGATTATTCCTGCAGATGTTAAAAGCTTTAGTAAGTGAGTAAACACGATCCCAAAGCTTAGGCTCATTCTCACACTTTGTGGTCAATCTGGAGACTGTAAAAAGTATTCCCACAAACCTTTGAAAGGCGTTTGTGCTCTTGTTTTCAAAAAGAGTCTTCTGCTTTTTGGGAGCCTTTCCTCCCTGATGTTGTAGCCTAGTGTGTTGCACCGGTTCTTTCTACAGTTGAGGCACAATCCTTTGTTGAAAGTGTTGATGTCGTTGCACCAGTATGCTGTGCTTTGTTTGTCGTTGTGAAGCAGAGAATCAATGAACAAATGAACTGACCTCTCATGGGCACATTTCACAGCTTGGGTGATGCCTGAAAAAATGCAAACAACAAAATTTTGCATTCCCTTCCTCCTCTTCACCATTTCAACTGCAGAGGAGTATAACAACCAATTGTAAATACGTTACTGTTTTCCCCTCTTTTTTCCCCCCTCTTTACTACTGGAGCATTGTGATTTTTGCCTCAAATCATACATTGTAACTTCACTTTTAGGATAATCAAAAAGTAGTTTGGCTGAACCCACATGATAATAAATTTGAATAATTTGCTGCTTATACTTTTCTAGCCTGACTGTTTAGGACTGTAAATATGCACCTTGACTTCATTGTCCTGGCTGTTTTGATTAATATGAAATATAATATAAGGCTATATGTGATCGTGCCACATTAAAGACAGCAGTCTCGTTCAGATGGTTGAACACTGTTGTTTTTTTACATGCTTAAACTGTAATGTCATGTTTTGTCCCTATCAGAGTGACACACTCGTGTGTAATTTTGCTTGCAGCTACTACTGAGGAAAAAGGAGTGAAAAAATTATTAAACACTTTTTTAAAGTATTAAATACATAGACGTGCTTTTACAAGAAGTATCTTTTTCTTCCTTAAGTGTCATCAAATTCAGAAGGTTATTCTTGTCTATGTAATTGGGATAGAACATGACAGACTGTTTTTATGTCTTCACTGATAAGCTTTCTAGCTGGTGCTTGGTTTCACGTCTGTCATGAATTACCTGCTAAAAGTAAGACCTACTTTTAGATAGTGTGATGATAGTTGAGAAATATTTTTGCAATGCAGTGTACTGGGTGAACAGTACTCGTTTGGTTTTTTTCCACTGAACAGTTCTGATTGTCTCTGTGCATGAGGACCTTGTATTCTTTCAGCATGTTGCATTAGTTTCTCTCTATGTTTATGTTCAGGTACATTGGAAATAAGCTTCTGTATATAAAACCTAACCTGGACCACCGGCAGTCGGGTCCTAGAGAGAGCATCATCTGCGCAGCTGGAGGTCAGAGAGTTAAGTGAATTAAGGAGGTGAGTAGTACAGCCCTGTGTTGGATTAGATTTGAAATAAATAATTGCACTCTAGATTAATCTGGTTTAATTAGAGTAAGTTTCCTCATTTTGTCTACTGCTAAACCAAATACCTTTCTTTAAATTATTCAGAAGTGCTTGACAGCAGGATGCTTCTAGCCTCGTTTACAGAAGCGCTAGGCAGCCAAATTCCTTACTGGAGTCGGTAAGAACGATTTGAACTCAACACATGTAGAAAACTGCCAGTTTCTAGAGAATAAATATCCTTGGATATAATGGCAGATAATGCTCCCATTAGATACTGTTTAAGACCATAGAGACAGGTAAAGTTTCCCAGAGATACTGTCAGTGCAGCTGCAATGCTGCTTCCAGTTTTGTGCCGTTGGTTCTTACCAGTGATTCCGTATTGTGCAATGTGGTTATACACATGAATGATGTGACAGCCAGGCTGAAAGGAGCCTCCATTGGGATAAAAGTCAAAATGAGCCACAGGCTGCTCGATGCCAACACTGAGACCCATGTGCTGTTTAGTGAACGTATGAATTGCGTCTACAAAGTTTGCATCGTCTGGAGATAAACGGTCTGTTGGTGACATTCCTTCAAATAAGGGACCGGCAGGGTCCAGGCCTGCAAGAAATGCAAACAATCGAGTTGTGAGATAGTGTACATGGGCTATTCTTTTACTGTTATGAGAAAAGTCTGTGATAAATATTTAAAAGCAAACAGCACTGGTCTTTCACCAATGGAAGTGATGCTAGGAACACTTGTCCTGCAGAGGGTACATGGTTACACCAAAAGGTAAAGTCAACAGAGACGCTGTCATAAACAGTAACTGCTGCATGCACAAGGACACAGGCCCAGAGATAGATGTGTTTGTTATAGACAAACCATGCTCGCTACTGCTTTCTCACTTGAGGGATGTTTACTTAATTTTACTCTTTCATACTCTAGAGGTCATGCGTTTCAGAGGCCCTTTTGAAGACACCAGTCTCACAACAAGGTTGACTTTTAGCCCACATTTGGGACCTGAAACTTTATACAGCTTCACTTACTGCTTACAAGAGCTCTATGTCTGATAAATATTGTTTATAATAATTTTTCAACTTTAAATGTCTTCAAGGCAAGTTATTGCAGTATTCAGAGAAATAATATCCCGCCTAGAAAGTCTTGCTGATTTTTAGTTTGCTAGATATTTTTTGTATGGTTGAAAACTGATTTATTGAAAAAGACTGCCCGCATAGTTTAAAGCTGCCTTCACTTTTGAGAGCAAGCTTCTAGATTTAAGGTTCTTCAGTTGGTACTGTGGACTAGTAGTTGCATAGATGGAACTGGGCAAGACTAATAACATAGGCTACAAATCAGGATGTCACCCTGCAGGCACACGTTTCCTTTTATTTATAGCTTTTATCAGTATGAATTTTTAGAGCTTATTGTTACAAGTTTGAATAGTTTTTTTCTGAATCATTTATATAGCTGTTACAATAAATAATGTTTTTTATGTATCCATTATCGAGGTTTGCTGTACTAATATGGTTTGAACAAGCAGCACTGATGAACTGAAGCCCTTCAGTGTGTGCACAAGTGTGGTATCACGACACATTGTATAAAGTCAGCTTCTTGGCCTGCAGACTCTTGTCACAAGAGCTGATTATATAACAGACTAGGGTATGTGGCAATGAATCCAAGGTAAGAATTTGGACTTCAAAATACAATCATGCGTATTTACCTCACTCTCAAATCAGATTGAAGTAAAATTTCTTCTCTGATAACTTAAATGTGGTTGATGTGGGCCTCATGTAAAATGCACTTCTGGTTTCGTTTTGTGGTGGTTTTTTTTTAAATTGTCAGTTTGTATTAGATGTGGTACTATATATAGCGTATCAATAACCTTATAAATGTATTTTCATTACACTCATAATTAGTGCAGTTACAAAACATTACAGAAGGTTCAAAAAGTCACTAGTCAAAACAATGAAGTGTTACTGTTAACTTCGTTCACTTTAGAGTATCCCCAGTAGATGCTTAATGATATGCTGCTTGTAAAATGTAATCCAGGACTATCATTTTTGCCACAGGAGAACTGATTTCAATTGACTGTATGAACAATGTACCACAATTGAAAGCTCAAGCATAGTTAGATAATTTTATTTTAAAAACGAGCTGCTAACAATGAACAGCATATTTGAATGCCTTTAGGTCAACATAGCGACCAAAGATCCAACGTGAGTGCTTAACATTTAGTTTAAAGTGTTACTGGAAATGGATACAAGATAAATTCATGCAACTTGAATCTTTGGTTTATGATTTCTACTCCTCACACTGGTATATTCTGTATGTCATAACTTGAACTGAGGTAGGAAAGATCAAAGCTAGAAATAATGTGATACTTAATTTTTAAAAGTGTTTTCATTAAATTTTCTAAATATAATTTCTAAACCAATGGGTTGAAACTTCTAAACTGTGGCAAATATTTATGTTCAACAGCTAAATACCAATATGACATTGATATATCAAATACCTGTGTAACCTTTATTGGTTGACTACCACATTTCTTGAAGTTATAACTCTTACCTGTAATTCTTCCAATCTTATTCGTACCGCTAATATAACTTCCAGCAAATCCTGAAACATGAGCTCCTAGGCTGTACCCAATTAGATGAGCATTGCTTCTGGAAAATTGAGTGGATTCCTGGAAGAGAGTAGCAGCTTGAAAAGTAAACAGTGAAATACTTGCTACAAGGCAGGAATGCCGTGAATTACAATACAAGAAATTTGTATTTCAGTGATGAAGCTCAAATGAGTTGCATGGATCACGCACAAAATTTTTTCACTGGCTAAATATTATTCCTCGCCTCCTTTTCAGGCAGCAGGAAAATGCCACTCATTTGGACACTGCTGCTTATGTGATGTGTTGAGGAAAACCATCAATAAAGATAGAAGGATTTTTGTTGCTGTTCACTGCAAGTGATGGAAGCGTGCGTTGCCTTTTGTCTGCAGCATTTGACTTTGCTATGACTATAAAACGAATGTTTGTTCTTAACTTCAATGTCAAACAGACCTTTGTAAAAGGTGCTTTGCTTTTTTTGGCCAAGATACTTAGCACAAGCCAAATTAGAAGTATCAAAGCATTGATCAGACATGCTAAGTGATACAGCAATGATGTTTCTGGTCTGATTTGTACAAAACTGGATATGTGAACTGGAACAAACCTATTGAAGCAGGGCCTCAGGCCCTTCTTCCTACTTGATAAGTATGCAGATCTTAAGCTTACTTCACCTGAGTTGCAAGGCTTAAGGCTTTTTGACTGGTAAAGAAAAATGTGGTATATTTTGCTTGCAAGAAAGACAAACAACTGTTTAATTTCATTGTGGGTATTGCATGTCCCACTGGAGTGACTTTGCAGTCTCAATACTTGTCCCTTGTGAAGATGAGGTGAAACTTGGCAACTTTCACTTGAGAGAGGCAACTCCTTAGAAATCACAAGATCTGACCACTTTTCTTGGCAGGTGTTATTGAGATTGTTACGCATCATGCCCTATTAACTCTTGGACTAAGAGCACTAAGATTTAGTTTTTTTAAATAGTAATATTTTTTAATAAAATGTTGCACAGCACTGCAGTTTTTCTTATGGCCTCTGGTGCTTTGATATTTCAAATATTCACTTGCCTGTAAGCAGACAGAAGCATAGCAGAAAGATAGCTATGGGAGTTTGAAGGGATTTTTAACTTGGGAGGGGTGCTTCTGAACAGCAGGAATGTTTTCTGCTTGAACATGCTCAATTGAATGCTGTGAAAATTTATAGCATATTTAAATCCTGGAACATATCATGGTACAAGAGAAGCATGTCTTCAGTGCTGAAGCAAAGAGTCATTTGTTGAACCTCAATTTATTTGCTGACACTGGAGAAATCACAGACTGTATTGTTGACAGTGTCGTGTGTCCTCCTGGGAACTGAACAAAGTCCACTGCTTGATTCATTCAATAATTAAACAGCTTCAAAATATGACTTTAGGCTCCAGCAACTTAAAGTACATTTGACCAAGAATTAAATTTTCTTGCAATGTCACAACAAAAAGTAGTGACTGACTCTTCTGCCTTCTCTTTTGTTCCTGTTGTCTGTAACTGGGGTGTGGTATCTGACAGCTTCTAGCTCTACCCTTCCTGTTGAAAGCACCTTAACCCTTCAATGGTGTTGTCTACAAGTCTTCCAGCTTTGCAGTGTATTTTCTTTTCACCTTAGGCCTCACCATATTTAAATTAATGTATTCAAAAAAATTGGTGAGATACAGAAGTATAATTTGATTTTAGATTAGGTATTTTAAGTTCAGTACGAGAGATAGATGAAATAAGGGTTGCTTAGGGTGCCTGGTTTGTATGAGTGATTCTCATTCTAGTGTTTGCTTTCTGCCTTTTCTTCATGCTAGAGATCAGTGATCACTTGCAGACTTCTCTGCAGCCTTTTCAATCCAGTCAAGAGCACTGTTCCTTATGTAGCAGGAGTTTGGATAAGTAGCCAGTACGTTAGCATGCCTCTGTACTTACTACACCCTGCGTGTCGTCTGCATTTATATCCTCTTAAAAGGTATCTCTTTACGTTCCAGGTCTCTAAGCCATTATTTTAGAATAATCCTTGGGAAACTGAATCAAAAATCAGACAAAATTTCATCTTTAAATTCTGCCTTAAAAGCAAGAATTAAGCACAGATAACATAAACCCATTTTACTGAACTAAAAACTTGCAAATGATAATGTGTGTCTGCTTTCAAAAGTGTGGGACTCAGTCACCTGTCTGCGCACATGCTAATTGAAAAGCTGAGGTATCATGAAATTATCTCATCTCTAAAGATATATCAAAATCTTTTAATAAACAAGGCTTCTTTTTTCTCTTGCATGATGGAAGTTTTGTGAAGTCATATGGAAGTTTATTGAAGAAAAAATTGCAGTGTATTAAAGAAATGTAATTGATTGAAATGAAAATCATAAACCAGCATAGTGTTTCAGAAAGGTGGTGGAAGCATAAACCCAGGTAAAGAGGTCTTTTCCAGAGAAATGTGTGTTGATCTTGGGGCTCTTACCTCCAGCCATTCCAGGAAGTCTGCTATCTCGTGTCCTATGTAGCGTGTGTTCTGTACAGCAATGGGATAGTGCTGGTGAGCAAATGTAAGCCAGTCTGCAATGATTACATTCATTTGTTTATGCTGAGACTTCAGGGCTGCTGCCATTTTCCAAATCCAACCTTCTAACATCCCATCCACCTGTTTTATTAAAAAAAAAAAAAAAAAAGAAAAGAAAAAATGAAGAATACTTTAAGGGAAGGAAGCATCTGCTAAATATTTCTTAAGGAAAACTCAAAGAAACAAACAAAAACACCTGTGATTTAAACAAGGGTGGCTTAATGCTGATAACTAGATTTTAGGGGCTTCAACACTGGGAACCTTTGGGTTTTGGTGGACAAAGAAATTAAGAGTCAGTATAAGGACTGTATAATATTTATGTCTTGCAATATGAACTTTTACCAGTGAAATGTCCTTAAATGTTTTTACTCATTCTCAAATAATTGGTATTACTGATTACATATAAAGACAGACATGTCCAGAAAATTTCTGATTTCATTTAAGAGCAGTTTTTGCTGTACATTTAAGCTAAAATGGTTGGAGAGAGAGAGAGGGAAACCAGAGGATTGCAGACCAGTGGACATTTATCTTCTACAGCCCTTCCATTTTGAGATCTGCCCTTTTTTTGAGTCCTTCCTTATTTTAAGGATGTGATCACAAATTCCTTACTAGCATCAAAGGCTACTTCTGCTTTTATGAACCAAAATTACTATTTAATCTATCAGATTTAGTTATAGCTCTAGTTGCACATATTTCATCAATTGGTAGAACATCCTTATCTCTTCTGATGTTTTAATAGTATTTGGGAGTCTCAGTTTTGAGTTCCCATACATATTCCTCCAAGAGCCCAACACCTCTGCAAATTAACTTAATATGAACGAGGAACTTCAGTGGCAGCAGACTCAGGTCCATGGTCTGTCTTTGAGGAGAGGGTATTTGAACAAATTCTTATTTGAGAGGCTTGGGTAACGTAGTATAGGGCAGTATTACGTCCAAAGTCAGCTCTGCTCTTGTGGAGAGTGATATGCATCAAGGGTATCACTCCAGGTTTCTCTGCCTATTTGTAGATATGCATGAAAGATCTGTTTTGCCACCTTGGTTCTATGAGTATCAAGGATCTGTTAAGATGACGTGATTTCACACCCTGCCTTCTCTTTTGTTTCTTTTTTCAGCTGAGTTCTGCTGTTCTCTTAGTTCTGCTGGTTTTGAGAGAGGTTTTCAGAGTAGATTTTTTTGTTTTTACAGTTCAACTGGAAGCAGTTCAGCGGTAATTCATCGGTGTTGAAGGCTTCGTTTTCAGCTGAAGGGGCTTACAGAGAAGTTCTCTTTAAAGGTGTATCTGAGGGAAAGATGTGGGGAGATAATGTGCACTTCTTCTCAATGACTTTGTAAATAACCTGGCAATGAATGTATCAGAGAAATGAAATTGGTATTCAGTCCTTGAGAGGCATAGCATGTTAATTTAGCTCCTTGTTCGAACTCTGCTGGCTTTAAACCAGGGCTCAATCTAATCCTTGGCATGGAACTATCATGTGAAAAGATGCTTATAGACTGTTCCTTCAGAATCTCAGTGGGGAATATTCCACTTTTTATTATTTTTAGCCATGACTGCTACCAGGGAAATCCACCATCTTTCTAATCATAGCCTTTCTTCTGGAGTTACTTTCGGCACTAGCATAATGAGAATGAAAGTATATCAAATCAGATGTAATTTGAATTAAAAATAAAATGTGGGTTCATACCGACCAGCCATGGACTATCATCACCAGAGGAAGAGAGGCATTGAAACTGCATTTGTCAAGAGTCTCCAACTGGTTAATAAAAATCTGACAGCCTTCTTCAGTTGTATCTGTATAGAGTCGAAATTTGGTTTCTAAGTTTTGCTGATCTTTCTTTGTTCTAGTGTGCTGACTCTGTGATCCCAGTGCCTCTGAAATGAAATTCATAACAATCATAGTAAGATGGAATCTAAACCCTGATGAAGTTACTAGTGAAACAAAGTTCATCAAACAGAGCAAACTAGTGAGATTGAAACTCTAGCTATGTATAATTGCTTCCTACTCCAGGAGGACCTAAGCTGCATTTGGGGTCAAAAAGTGATCTCTTTCAAAGTTTGAGATGGTCTAGGTGTGCCTCTGAGTCCATCATTTGAACAATAACAATTACACAGGAAATATCTTACTGTGAGGGTCCGTTATAGAATGCATAAGTATTTTAAAAACACAGTCCAGGTGTTGTGCCAGTACCATGTCAGTGCATTCCCAGACAAGCACATTCGTAGGCTATTAATTCTGCAGAGCATATTTTACTAATGTGCATTTGCTAGTAATTGCTGAGCAAACAGCATTACACTAAAATAACCATTTTATTCCGAGTTATAACTCTGGTGAGAGATTTAAGTGACTGCTTAGAACTATTAGACCACATCGTAAATTTTGCTTTTCTCTCTAAAAAGGCAAGTTGAAATGCTCTTGTAATATTTTGGGTGGTTTTGTTTTTAGATAAAATAGCTTGGTGTACATACAGGACATCATTTTCTGAAACGTCTGTTAAGTACCTGGGATGGTATCTATATTTAAGAAAGTGGGGGCAAGGTGAACTGTGGTCTCATCAACCTTATGAGCATAAAAGGAAAAACATTAATGTAGAGAAATTGCTGAAAAATAGAACAAAATAGAAGTAGGAACTTAGAAGAAGTACATTGTAACATGCAAGCCTAGTGTTTCTAATAGGAGTTTGGACTTTATTCATCTGAAAATGATCCATATATTATATTATTAAGCTAAGAAAGTGGGGATTAGTGGAAGAAAATTAGATTGTGATGAACCTGACAAATAAGAGGTTACAGTTTCTTGTGTTAGGAAGGAAACTTGTAGAGTGGAGAGAGTTTACTAATGGAGTTCCTTGGGGACTGTTTTTTGACTAATCTTGTTTTAATATTTTAATTAAAGAGGCAGACAGGAAAGATTAACAAAATCTGGGAGATGTTTGCTGGGAGACCAAAACATTAAACACTAAGAATCAGATGACCTTGAAAATCCAGCAGCTGAAACAGGTGGAAATCTCATATGAAGTGCGAGGTCATACAGTTGATGGAAATTTTTCTATACCACTTCCAATTTGAGCCCCATTTAAAAAGACTAGACTGTAGTAATCAATAACAAGATGGACTGAGTCACTGCTGTGATTCAGCTGTGAGAGAGGAAAATATAATTCTAAGGCAGATCAAGGAAGATATTTTTGGTTGGAAGAGAGAATGTTAGTACCAATAAGTTAACCACGTAGAGAACAGCGTGCATAGCTCTCATTGCCAACTTCAGGTGATATCAATTGAAGCTGCTGACAGCTGCTCAGCAGCACCACTAAAATGATTAGATGTAACAAATCATGAAATATTCTCAGAGGTGAAAATGAAGTATTTTATTCACTGAGAAAGAAGTTAAAATGATCTCTGTTGGAACAGAACTCGCATTAGTTAAATTTTAGTTCTTATACTTTTATTGCATAAATGTTCTTTAATATATCATTAATATTAGAAATACTGTATTGTATTTTAACTTCGAAGTCAGCACATTATTTTCTTGTACATCGCAACTCTTATGTCTGTAGATTTTTTCCAAAAATGTCTACAACCATAACATTCATTTTTGTATTAAATCTGCAAACAGTCTTGATAAATTTTTTGTGATTCACAAGGTGCTTCTGACACGTTTAAACATGAGCCTTTATCCTGCACGTGTATTTAGTGATGGGAAGCCTCCATATTTATACATTTGCAGTAGTAGCATCTTATAATGCACAGTAGATAGAAGCCTAATGTGAATGCATGCTGGTTTTAGATCAGATTGTATTTTTGCCACATGTCAGTCTTGTTGCTAACATTACTGCTGCTTTTATTTTAGTATAACGATGAAACATAATACAAAACAGCGTATTTAATTTGGTTAAGTTAATGGCAGTTCTGGCAAAAAAACCCCAACCCTCCCAAACTGAGCTGCACTGGATGTGATAGGACTGAGTCTGATCATTTCTCTCTCACATCTACTTAAGAGCATTTCTGTTGGATTTTTTTGCTGGGAGATGACTCAGTTTCTGAAGAAAGTAGTATTAGCAGAAAGTGAGTCTAGATAAAGAAATGAAAATTGGAAAAAGTTATAACCATGCTATTCTTAACCTCTGGTTTATTCAGATTTTGGGGAGTAGTCTCTACACAAAGATAAGCATTGTGTTCTATTTTTAGCACAAAGAGAGAAAACAGAAAAAAGTAACGTGTGCCTGTTCCATTGTACACGTCCTTTCTTTGTTTTATGCCTTGTTTTCATTTTCTTTCACTCTCTCAGTGTTTGTGCAATGCAAAGGCGCTTTGTCACTCTGTATTTTTTTGTACCACATCAACATACTACTGAAAACAAGTCTAATAAATAGGTTTTTTTATTTATACATCAATTGTGAAAGTGCTATGTTGCTTTAATGGATGAGGTTTTGAGTTGCCAGTAAGTCTGAGAGAGGGAATTAAAAATACAGTTTGAGCTTCTTTGTGACTGTCAGAAGTTAAAAGTTCCAATAGAATCTGTTATTAGACAAAGAACCGCTTCAATTTGTTAATCCATGTAATAACAACTTGGAGAAGGAAACAGTCTGAAGAGCTTGGCTTCTACAACAGGCTCTAGCTAATAAGGTCATACGTGTGACATGATCAGAGGGAACTGCAAAGTTTCATGGGTGCATTTACAAAACCAACAAAATAAAACTCCTAAGTATTTTCCTGTGCTAGTTGCAGCTAAAAGTGCCAAGCTATTTCTGAAACTCCAGAGCTTCTCTTTGGAAAATGGGAAAATTATCCCTTTCCCAGCAGAGTGAGTTGCTGATGTAATTTCCTTTTCCTCTGAAGATCCTCCTCTAACATAAATTCTTTCAGGAAAGGCAATGCGATGTTGTCACACTGATCCATGTGAATTACCTTCACACAGAGCGACATGGTAATAACGAGTAAGAAAAGTTGTGAATTACTGATACCCTGGACAAGAGTCAGCCCTTTACCTTTCTTTACTTGTGTTAATGATGTTTCTATGAGGTGCAGTAAAGGCTGTAACTAAAGGCTGGGTTTGTAAACACCACATAATTGCAATATAACAGAGTTTCTTGTAAAACATTTTGGAGTTAGTTTTGGCAGACAAACCAAGACACTTTTAGATTTGACCTGAGATAAACGTGTTTTCTTACTGAAAAGTAAACACAAAAAAGTGCCTCCTAGTTGAACAAAATTAAATATATTTGGGGGGGGGGGATTTAAAAAGGGACACACCTATATACCTTGTAGTCAGTCTAGTAGCTATCTGAATGCAGTGTATATTGGGATGTTCAAGATAAGTGTTCTATTATTTTTATCACTATTCGCATTTAATTATTTGCATTATTAGTGTTTATTGCTTTAGATGATGCCCATACTGCTTCTAATAACCCAAGCTCCAGGCTAAGTTGAAAGGAGCATATAAAGAATAATGAGAAGGCTAGTAAATATGAAGAAATTTTTTTTTCCTGTAAAAAGAGATCCTGCAAACAGTAATAATAATGATAATTCTTTATAGACCAAACTTAGATTATTTGAACTGAATCTTCTATTTACCTGTAGAAGCAGATTAATCCAGGAGATTGTCTTGGATTGAATCACCCCAAAAGATGAGAAGACATATGGTTTTCTTAACTATGGAATTTTTGGAGTCTCTTCTGAGCTCTACAGATGTGATAGTAATGCTTTAAGCTTGTAAACAAAAACTTTACTGGAAGTTAGATGAAGGTCTGGACACTGGCTAGGATTTGAAACCATAAAATATCATATGCATTTGGGGGGGAAGAGATACAGAATCTAAATATTTTCTTTTTCTATATCACGTCTGGTTGGGCATAAAAATGTAACTGCAAAATACCCACTTCACACCACAAAATTTGCCTGCAGGTGTGTCAGGAACGACGACAAAGTATGGTAGGCCTACACAATGCTAAGAGCAAAATTATAATGCTTGCTCAGTCATACATTTTAAATTCACCTTATGGTACAGCATAAAGACTTTGATTAAAATTGGCATTCCCAATTAAGGAAAGTAGCTTTTCTGGCTATAAATAATGTTCAGCATCCTTCTTCCTGTCATGGAATGCTACAGGAAGACTTTCTCAATAAGGTCTCACTGAAGAGGAGTGAAGAGGATGTTTCAATGACACTCAACTAATCTATAGGTAGTTGAAATATTAATTAAGTAAACCTGAACAGAAGCTGAACTTTGGGCTGCTGGTGTGTTAAGGATACTTAGAAATCGTACACGTAAGCATGCGCATGTACTCCACTACCTAAACACAACATAGTTTTTCTGATTGCTTTCTAACCTGCACTGCAGCCTCCCTTCATGTTCATGAGTGGATTTGTCTGAGTCTTGATCTCCTGTATCTTTTAGATGGCTTTTACTGCTTTTCAGACATGGAAGTGTTTCCAAAAGAGGGCTTCTGTATTGTGATGGGTTTTTTAGTGTGACCACTATCCAACACGTTTAAGGAAAAGAGTGATGTAACTATTGTGGTCCCCAGAATTAGAGAATTCTGTTGTAAAATTGAGCTAAGGCTGTGGCATGTTAATGATTTTTGTTTCGGCCATGGAAAGTGGAATATAATCATAGATTCCCTCATTTCCAGTAGCCAGGATTTTTTTTTATCACTGTCTCTTCTTTTAAGAAGAGCTAGTGACATGGAAGCGTTCAAGTCTCTCAGTTTGACAAATGCTTCCCTTACAGCTGTTCTTACTAGAATCATAGTTGTCAGTGTTCCTGTTGAATATGGAAAATCCTCATTACTAAACCCTTTTACTCTGTTTACTAATGTCTGTCATAACCTCCAGACTCTGCTTTTCAGGGAAAGCCACTTGCTACAATTGATGCAAAGTGACACAAAGAAAAAGTGGACTGTGGGAATGGCATGTGAAGGACTCTGAAATCTGAAAATCCTGCATATTTCAGCAGTAGTGTGTAAAAAGAAAATAAATGGTATGTTTCAGTCACTCTCTTGTTTACCTAAACATTTTATGTCTTTTGGGGCTAAGTTTCTTGTACAATAGTTGACATCATCAGGACTGGATGTCTGCTATTTAAAAATGTACCTAATCAAAAAGATGACTGGAACAGACTGGAAACAACTAGGCTAGCATTTATTTGCTTTTATATTACTGATTTACAGCAGTATCTTGAAGCAGGGAGTGGTCTCTCTTTTGCTGTGATTAATAGTTAAGGTACTTAAATATAAGTTGATTTTGACTGTTTCTATCAATTCAAGGTTTTTGATGCCCTTGACTAGCGATGGAAAGTTCCATGTTGTGTTCCTAGGCTGAGAACTCTAAAACTTAGTGTGTTTTGGGGGGAAATCTAGGTCTTTTTGGTTACTCCAGAGTTCTAGGCAAGATAAGGCAGTGAAAACTAAGATCTGTTGATCTCTTGGTGTATTGTTGCTGAATTATTTTTTCTTTTATCCTCATGCAGTTTCTTTGTGTTTTCACTGTTCTTAACTTTCTCACCTTGCCAAATTAAAAACTTACAAAAGAATGAACAAAAAACCAGCAAGCAAGAACTTTATAGCATTTGGATTAAAAATATGAGGTCTATTTAGAAAGAGACTTTGGAACAAGCTCCCCTTCTCATTCAAATTTAAATAAGTGATACTTTTCTCAGCATCAGATGCTTTGTCTGAAAAGTATCATCATCTTCTGAGCTGTCATTTCTTGTTTCTCCTGTCTTACAGGCGCACGCACATGCCAGAGATAAGTCAACAAACTCACTTGTAAGCTTAGTTTGTACCCAAACTGCCCTAAAGGAATAGAAGCTGTTAGCTCAGCATTGTTAACCCTCTGTTAAAGTACTTCTAACCCTCTCTTCAAACATCCACGAAGAGGAGCATATAAAATCACACTGTTCATACTGTCTTCCCTCTGTGTTTCATGGCTCTCAGATTATCCAGATAGTACTATTAGCAACTGCACTAGTGATTTTTGGAACTGGCAGGAAGATGTGTTTAGAAACACATCCACTGTCGGTGGAAAGTGTGCATGTGAGTGCCTGTTCAAAAATTAGCTCCTTAGTTATCAGGGGTGATTTTGTCTGTGCTATTAAAGTGCAGACGGTACCTTTTTCAGTTGTTTGGTGTCTGAGCTCTTAAAATTTTCATACTTCCAATAAATTGGTATGTTAGAGGAAATATTGGGAACATTTTTAAGGATATGTTCCTAGAACCGTTATTTTGCTTTAATCACCCTTGCCTCCCTTTCTTCTTGTTTCCTTTTCTCTTGCCTTTCAGATGTGCTCCTAGTTTTTTCCATTGTGTCCTTTGATTAATTTTTGGGGTTTTCTTATAGAGTTGTTTTATTTTTACTGGTTTTGTTTGAAAGCCTTGCTTAATCCAGAATAGCTGAGGGGAAATCCTGGTTTTGCAGCACAGAAGAACTGTTCACGTTGACAACCCCTAGGTGTGTACATCTAAGCAAGAGTTTGATAGTTTTGCTGATACGATATCAAAAGGCTTTGATCATTTTAAGTGTATCCTGAGTTTCTCCAAACTCATCATTTAGGGTGAATGCCTGTAGTTATTTCTTCTAAAATGTCTGCAGTACACACTGTTTACAAAAGTTATCTCCATGCAATTATGTCTAGAAATGAGACTTCTTGTACACGGAATTATTTTTTTTAATTAGACTCTTTAAGAGGAAGGAAAACTTACTATAGATGTATTTTATTCTGGATACTGAACCACTGTTAGAGTTTTTATTATTGCTATCATAAAATTTCTGTTAGAATTTTCCCTTTATAGGTGAACTGTCGTGATAACAATTACTATTGCTTGGCCATAGTTCACAAAAAATTCTCAAGTACTTTTGTCTGATACTTTAGTAAAATGCTCTTTTAGTAAAAGTGGTCATACAATGGTGTTCTACAAAGAAGTGCATTATTACTCAAGATGAGTTTTTTATGGAATGTTTGATACTATGTACATCATGCAATGCAAAAAAGAATAAAAAGATTAACCACATATAAAACTTTTGTTAGGAGTTTTAGCCTTAAGGCCAGACACCTTTGCAGGCCGTGATTCCAGTCATAGAGACAGGATGTGTAAGATGATGAAAAATGTATTTTGAAAGTTATGATGCTAAGGTCCAGTTAGTTAGATGGCTAGCAGCAGATCTGTGTCCTGTTCAAAGCCTTAAATCTCAAATTGAAGTGAGATAAAGCTGCGTCTTGGCAGCACCGCAAGGGCACGCAGTAGTGGGATTTTAACCTGCTACTACAGTGAGACTTCTGTTTCTGGACCTCTAACAGTTTGGGATTTTTTGGGATGGGGGGAGAAAGAAATAATTAACTTTTTTTCTCAGTGACTTAAATTGTAGATTTTGAAGCTGTTCTGAATCAAAAAAAATCTGGAAATTAGTAGCAGTAAATATGTATTAGAGGTCAGTAAAATAGTAGCTAGTGGTATATCAGAGTATAATGTGGTTCATAATTATCCATTACAGCTATGTAATTTGCATAATTGTCTTATATAGTGTTGTTTAAAATGCATACACAGAAACATACATATGCGTATTTATAAAAATCTATGCACAGTTGTTAAATGCTATGTATTAATGCTACAGTGCTTGGAGGTACTTGATAAATTATGTGACATCCCCCTCATTGTTACAGCGTTATGATGTGAATGAAATGCTACTTCAGGCATTTGTATTAGAAGGTTCAAGAGTTTGTCATTCAGAGAGCATATCCATAAAATACCCAGGAATGTTTCTCGGCCATGCATTGTTATGCGGCCATGCATTGCTGAACGCTTTCTACAGGCCCAGAGCATGGTTCATAATGGAGGTGAAGGACATGCTAGCAGAACAACTGCCGTAGTTTGGGTAACCTTGAAAATACCTATAGTCAATCACCTACAAGGTCATTAAGCAAGTTTCTTTCTGAATCTTTCTCACAGTATAAGCGATGATGACTGCTGATTTGAACTGGAAAAGGATGTCTCTTCAGCTTACGTAGCAAAGGAATCTGTAATTATTTGGAGTAAAGTAATCTTTCTAAGAGTCAGGATCTCTCATTTGAGAAAGTCCCTCTTGTCCTTTCCCAAGTATCTATAGCTTTCTTTTTGCTATGGCCTAGTGTTTGTATGCGTAAAAAGCATTTAACTGTTTAAAAAGATGTTGCCTACATTGTTCTGGAGACACCAGTGAATGCATGTCCCATTTAAAGCCTAGTAATAGACATGCTTCAACCCAATGCTGAAATACAGGGAGGATAAAAGATGTCTTGTAACATTGTGATATCTTGAGCTGTTCTTTGAATAGCCCTTGCTAGTTTATGCCCCTTAGCACCATGATGATTTGGATCTCTAGAGGAAGAGGACAGGCTGGCTTCACAGGGGCAGAGGAGGAAGGCATTGGAGAAGCTAGGACTGGAAAAACTTCCCTAGGTCTGGTGTAATGTTCCCAGGTTCATCTCAGTGAGAGCAGTTTGAATAAAGCTAGAGATGTGGTTAGTCCATAGACACAATTTGTTGATTATCTTTCTTTAGTCAGTTTGTATGTGTTAATGTACGAAAAGAGAAATACAAAAATTCAAATACCCATAGAAAGGCAAGCACAAAAACAAGAGAGAAATGTGGGCTTTTTGCTGGTTTTTTTTGTTTGGGTTTGGGGGGCTTTTTTAAAAAAGGATGTCTAGGCACATCCTTTCCTCCTTTCTTCTGAGCCAGAAGATTTTAAGTGCTGTTTGCTCACTTGAAGCCTTGGTTAAGCAAGAAGTGGTAAGATGATACTTCCTGAAAGTTCTGTGTTTAGACTTCATGATGCATATATATATTTTTTTTTTTTTACCCGATTTTGCAGGTCATATGAAAGCTTCTTGCTGAAGGCAGATTTAAACTAGAGGATAAAAATATGCGAGTACAAAGCCTCATTCTTCAGGGAATAAGTCAATTTACAATTTCCTGGGTTTTTTATTTTCTGGATTATTCAGTATTTATTTCTCTCTGAGCAGATTTTTAGAGGGTCTCTGGTTTGAATTGTTATGTCTGTTCCTGTAGTCCTAGATGTTTGGGCTTTGACAGCAGCATGTTAGATTGAAGGAGATTTTAACATTCACTTTCACTTGAATTGTTTTTTATTTATGTGTTTGTTGTTTATCAGTTGCAGAATAACATGAATCAAACTATGAAGAACAAAGTTGCTTTCCGTATTTTGAATGCATAGAAATTTGTGAAGAAATCTACTATTTTCCAAAGTGAATTATAATACATTTGTTATGTATTTGTTTTCTAGGATACTTGAAAGCACATACATTTTTTTTAGTTAATATTTCTTAATTATAGATTGGTAAAACCTATTGCAAAACAATTTGGAAAATGAAGAAATGTATGAGCTACACGTACTACTTGAAAGTTTGGAATTCCAGATCCAGAAAGTTTCTCTCTACTGTGGGCATTGTCAGCAGAATAAACCGAAAGCCAGGGGCAGACAGACAAAGGGTTCTGCAGGGATGCTTCTGTTGGCCTTGATGGTTTGGTTCTGTGAACAGAGAGTTTCAGTCTCCCAGTCAGTCAAAGCCTTTTTGTGAACAATGTGTTCCTGATGATAAAAACTACACTTTGAGCGGAGAATACTTTTTCCCCATGACATTGTTTTCCTGCTCGGGATGAGATTTTATTTTATTACTATTTTGCATGTTGGAAGTGCAAACTGTCTGAATTCATCAGCTGCTCTCGCTCTCTCTAGACTCCTTCCAGTTTCATGAATATATGCATACAAGAAGAGAAATCTTTCTCTGGAGTTTCTTTGATGCCTGTTTGTGATGTCTGTTTGGGGAGAACCATAAATGAGCTGTTGAAATTCTTCATGTTATTAGAGTAGTTGGTGGATGATTAATGAAACAACCTTGTGTTCTGTCACCAGAAGCTGTTCAATAGAGTCCAACAGTGAAACACGGCACAGTGAAAGTGCACTGAATCCAAGTTTGCTTTGCAAAGCTAACTGAATTTGCTCTAGTGGAGAAAATTCAGCAAACAAGGACAGTATTAAATTTTACAGTAAATTTCTGGGGGTCTTAACTTTGAAGTATGAAATCTTTCCAAAAGCAGTGTCCATTTTGCTAAATGAGGTCTTATCTTCCAGGAGTAGAAATGTAGGGATTTTGATTGTGATATTTACTGGGATTAGAACAGAAAAATCCTCCATAAACTTGAAGGTGAGGATGAGATCATTAAACAACGGATATATTAAATCTGACAGCCTGGAAAGCACACACAAAGAATCACGAGTTCAGTTGCCAGATGGTGAAAAGGAAGTTGCTCAAGAGTTGATCATGCAACAGCAAGGGTAACAAAAGGCCTGCAGTTTTCCTTTTGAAATCACCAGGAGCTGGGAGTAGTTAGTAGCCTTTGTGGACACTGACTACTTTGTGGACTTTCACCTCAAGAATTTTCTCTGCTGTTGTAGTGCTTACTGTCCTAGAAACGTTAGTCTTTCTAACAGCTTTGCTTGCTGATCAGTGACATAGCTTCTATTATACCTGTTGTCACATTTTAGATTTCTTAATTTCTTTTGTGCCCAGGAAGTGAATGTGAACTGCACAGTATGTGTATATATGGTATTACTGAATTACAACTGCGTTGGTGAGAAGGAGATCTCAGTGCATGGATGCTTTCCGGTAAGATTCACATGAGGAGTTCATAGCAGGCTTGTCCCTTCTATGATAAAGGCTGAATTTGATCATGTCAGATTTGGCTCCCTGATAAACAGGCTGATTTGCCAAGTTTCAAAGTTAGTCTAGTTGTAGCTTAGAAGAAAAAGGACAGGTAGTAGACAAGTGATCATAGCCATCAAATCTCAGTAAATCAGCATCTGAGTAGGGTCAGTGCACAGAGCCTTCAGAAAGGATATCTCACGAGATGCTGTCACTAAAAGCTCTGTATGTTGACCATCTCTCAACCCGGGTACTTTCATGTAAGTAGTTAATAATAGTTATTGGGAAGTAAGCAGTAGGATGTGCTTTGTCCATAAGGTATTAGTTGATCTGTGAAGTTCCTTAATTTCGTTCCCCTGTCACAGACAAGCACAGTAGCCTCTCTGAAGTCAAGGTTAACCTCTCTGTAGTCTCTGCATTGCCTTCTGCAACTTCAGTGTTACAAACTAGTCACCTTTGGGAACAGCTCAGATAACATGAAGGTAAAATTAATTCTAACGTGTATTAAAAATATTCTAATAGTGGTGATAGCTAGTTTGTTTAATATGGTGGCAAGGAGTACGTCTACTGGCAACAGACAGAGGCTTACAGGTTTTTGCCTTTGAAAAAAACATGTTGGTTTTGAGACTTTATTACATGAGAAGGAAAGATTGTGCCTAATGTCCAAATTCAGTAGTCTTCAGTGCTTCTGAGCGATTCCATTAATTTGTTTTTCTTATATTGAAATAGTCACCTACCCACCAATGGGTAGAACATGTTAGCTAACTGCTAAAAAGCCAGGAGCAGTATCACTGATGAAATCACTGATAGCCTTGTACAACCATTTCACAGTGGTTTAGGAAGAAAGGAATATGGAAAGGAAGAATTATTTTAATGTAAAATACTGCAGTCAAAATTGATGTGTTTGTGCTGTGTTGTTCTTTCTAAATGTAAATGATTAGATTGAGCCTACCTACACTCTGCTTGCATTTTAAGATGTTCATTTAACAAGTCTTTTTGGACTCTTATATAAATAATCCATATAGTGTGTACACATTAGTACAGCAGAGTAATTTCCTTGGATGTAATAACTCTGAGAATTACTATTTGCATTCTAGTTGTATTCAGAGGCATATCCAGGATAGGAGCCCCATTGTGGCAAATGCTACTGCCCATGCAAGAAGATTAGGAGAACGAGTTTTTGTTCTACTGAGAACCATAGTGATTTGGCAGAATTTTTCATGAGCTTGGCTCATGTCCTTCTCATATCCTGAAGTCTCACTTCTGGGGTGTTTATGGATGTGTCCCTATAAATCAATTTTATATGGCCTTAAGATTATCTTGTACGTTCAACTGGCACATTGGAGATCATTTTAAAAAAGATGTAAGTCTGAATGTACCAAAAACCAATGGGAGAAGGCATGCATCACTGAGAGTGGAGGCGTTCAGAATTAGAGATTATTGCTCCTAGAGGTACTTGGTGGTGTTGGAGCTAATGCTTTTCAGCTGGTGAAGATCCCTGCCTGAGGTTTTTTGGGCAGGGCCAGTGTGCTGCCTGTTACAGCAAGTGTGGTGCCACCATGTGCTCTGTCATACTTTGGTCTGTAGGGAGATAAGACTCATGAAGATTTTACTGAGACGTATACAGTATTGGTGAGGGTGGAGCCCCCTGCTCCCAAGTCAGGCCTGGTCCTTGGAGTTGTGCATCCACAGAGGTGCTAACAGAGAACTCAGAGGTCCCACTTCCCCATTCCTGAGCAGTGCAGCTCTGACTCGCACTGATCTGATTCAATTTACTCAGCCAATATGTGAAAATTCACTTTTCTTTCTACTGGGTTAGTTTGCTGTTGGCTTAGCAAGCTAGAAAGACTCTGGAAGAAATTGGGTAATTCAGCAAAAAGATGAGAAAGAAATGATATGGCAGAACTGATCAGGCAACTGCTCCCAAAAATTCCAAATGTGAAAATCCAAGCAGAGACAGGATACATCTAAAGACTTAAGCAAGAAGTTTGTCACCTAAAAGCAGTGATTGTAGAAAAATTTACATTTTCATTTCTCAAAATTATTCTGTGAAAAATATCAAGAAAGCCCACTCAAATCTTCCCTATTTTTTCTTTAGCGTAAGAAAAGTATCTTTGAAAGCTGCTGGAGAGCTGGCTTTATAATCTGTGTGTTCATTTGACTAGCACAAAGTACGTAGGCTCAGAAGTTAAAAATTCTCTGAACGGTTACAGACCGATTGTATTTGGGCAACAATGTGAAACTTCATAGAAGTGGCTGGGAAAACCTAATGAGACTTTTGGTGGGCAGCTGGAAGTACAGGCCTCTTTAATGCTGGAGAGGGGACACAGCAGAGCCAAAAAGTCTCATGAATGCAATGTGGGGGGAAAGGAACAGTTTGTTATCACTTGAGAAATTGCCATCTCCTACATTCACAAGCCCAGATGAGAGCTCAGTGGCTCAGATGAACAGCCAGATAGCCGTTTTTGCTGCTTGGTGAACAGCTGCCCTTACTGAACCTTGCAAACCTACAGAAAGCACCAGAACAATGTTAAGATGACAGATTGTTTTCTAGCCCTTCTGTGCGATGTATAGATGTGACAAATAAAGGCATCAGAAGACACATAATCAGAATTATCGTGCAATCATTTATAAGAACAGCTGTGTGAGGAAAATCCTAATGGTCACCTTTTCAACACTTTTGCCCTAGTAGCTGCATTAGGATGTACAGTAGAAAGGGAGGAGGCTGGACTTCATCCTGTAATACTCTGCTGGGGCAGGGGCACTCCACAGGGTACGGCAACAGCTGGGGGCCGCTGCAGATCGGAATCTTGTAAATAATGCTTCTCTGTAAATGTGAGGAGACAACAGCATCTGGGGAGAAGGAAACCTACGGGCACAAATATGGAGATCACCTTTCTGTGCAGAATTTAATTTCTGCCTGGGAGTTCAATTCTGCTTTGTCCTCTTAGCTATAGTTTGTCAAAAGCGGCTTCCCCGTATTGTGCATAGGTGGTGCATGTAACACTATATAGCTCATGCTTCTGACATTGATTGGCATGTCTTGTCTGGAATATGTCATATTTCATGCGGTAAAGAAAGTGGGACTGCTATTCATCTGTAAGGAATTACAGACTCAAAATGGGACGAAATCTTGTGTCAAACCGTAGTTGAAAGTCCTTCCAGAAGACTTCGTTTTTACTATATATAAATTCTGTTTGCAGTTTAAAACCATCTGGTTTTTTATTCTTTTTTTTTTTTTTACCTTTTAAAACAATAGAAACAAAGCTGTTTGGATGCAGAGTTTCCTTTGCGTATAAGCACCTGAACATGCTTCAGAGTATATAATGCTGTGCTGGAGAAAAACAGTACTTTAACACTCATTACAGAGGAGTGTGTTACAATAGTGGACAGGCATCCTTGTCTGCATCCATCTGTACTAGTGAAGAGGTTACCACCTCCAGCTTTTTATCACCTCTCACTATCCAGAGATTACCACCCTTACTGTTCTGTTGCCAGTGCTCCAGTGTTGGACTATTGCCTGTTTGCTGCAAGGAAAATCAGCTAGGCTACCTCAGATCACCTATTTTAACTGTTTAAACTAGTCTAAATTTATATTGCTTGAAACAAATTAGGGCATGCTTACATGGACTGATGTACTGCATGAGTTGGATGAAAGTGATAGCTTTCAGGAAATGATGGAAGCCAGGGGAGTGCTACAGGCAGTTACCCTTGACTAGAAAAAGGCTGTTTGTTCACAGCCTGAGATGCACACATACAATGATTCAATGACTTCCTGCAGACAACTTTATTCAATTTTTCTTGATTCCTCAGGAGTTTGAAATGGAGGTCAGGCTTGTGTGTAATGCTCATTCATTCTCCTGTGAACATTATAATCTTTTCACTGTAGTATAAAGGTACAGAAATTAACTGTAAGTAGAACCTATCTTCTCATCAAGCAGTAATGTCAATTCATCATATTTCTGTATCCAGAAATAATATTAAATTATTCCCTTTTATTAAACTACAGAATTCTCTATAATGATTCCAACACCCTCTTTTATCTCTGTAAACCATCATTTGGTTCATCTCTAGTGACCAAACTGGTAGCACAGTCAAAAGGTGACACAGATAAACAGAATTATTTGCCTGAGGGTCGTGCCTGGAACACCAAATAGGTGAATTTATGCACCTTGTTACTTAGAACTACATTTGAGTTCAGCCTAGAATCCCAGAGCTAAAGTTTCACATAACAATGAGTTATAATATAGATAATAGCTTATATGGCTAAGTCACAGAAGTTGATGATATAATATATACTGCCAGAACATTTTGTTTTCAGTGTCTCATCTCTCCAATTCAGTGCATAATTTCCTTTTCCCTCTGGTCCATCTCTTCAGAGCTGCGATAATATCAGTAAATGTACCAATTTCCTCAGTTTTAAAAAAACACATTACTTTTAGTATTTGCTTTAGGAACTTTTGTAGTCTCCTATTGTATTACACTGTTTTATGTGGACTGAGCAAATCCACACACCCAAATACGCAGCTCAAATCTTCCCTGTCATATACCAAAAGCTACCAAACATAACACAATGACTTGTGTTTTGTCAAAAAAATGCTATGTATACTGCTGCACATAGGAAATTCATCCTGTCATTGGAGCTGGGGACTCTCCATTCTCCCTGAATGTCTTTGTGTATTTGACACTCAAAAAAAAAAAAAAAAAAAAAAAAAAAAAATCATCATCACCTTTTCTAGCTTGGTCATTATAATTGTGCATGATAAGAGAAGTGATCTCAGAGTGGAGACTTCTTTTTTGTCTGGAATAATGTGAATGTTTCCTTGCCAGCTGCCAGCACTACTTTTGTCCACTGCAGAGTCAGCTTCAGCCAAGTTTGTTCTCATTCATTTGTGCATCTTGGCGAAAGAATGGTAAAAAAATAGAAAATAAGCTGAGCCTCACCAGCATACTAATAGAACCCAAATTTTCTCACAGCTGGTGGCAGACCAGTGGATGCTGCTGAATGAACCCCAAACACTATGACAAGGGGGCACCTACTGAGACCTATTCACCATCCAGTTTTCAAGTTTTCCTTGGAGATTTCCACTGAAAAACCCAGGAAAAAGTCTATAGGGAAACTCCAGTCTATTCCAGTAGTGTGACAGTTGTCTTGGGTTTATCAAAGGCTCATAAATTTAATGAAATCAGCATGGGTACTTGGGCACATCATTTTTGTCTAAGGAAATCTGCAAAGACTGTATTCTGCCCTTTACTGACAGGAAATAATGATAGCAGAAACATTCTGTAAAAGGCATTCCCTGTTCTGGTGATCTTCATATTGCTATGAGGAGAAGATTAGATACAAAGGGCATTCATACTGATATCTGGGACAGTATGGGAATTACTGGTGTCATAACAGAGGAGCAAAGGTCTAAGCATCCATGTGTCCTTGCTCAGCACTGCTGGATTTTTTCGTTCTCTCTAGAGTACACATCATGCATCTTAGTTGTAATAACCATTTTCTTTCAATTCTCTAATGAGAGAAGAAATGAACACAGGATGGCTTTTGCCCAGGGAGTTATAGGTGCTGGTTTGTGTTCTTTAGAAGCTAACATAACAGGTTTGATTTAAGAAGTTCTAGAATTAATAGAAAAACTCTCGTTCAATATTGGTAAAATGCTATTAAAAAAAAAAAAAGGAAAAAATATTGCCAGTAATAATCTTTGTACTGTGTGACCAGACACTTGAAAAATTGATTTTTCTCTGTACAGAGTCTAGGGAAGAAAAAAAGGATATCTTTGAACCTAATTCATCACAGAAATAGTTCTTAATAGACAGAAACTGTTGGGCAATAGATTTGCAGGATTCGAGGGGGAAATCTTGGTTAGTGAGTCATTGTGTATTAAATGAGCAGGTGAGTTTGGCCATGGTTCACAGCAGGCATGAGATCTAGCTTTTGAAGTTTACTGCTCTCTTCTCTTTTTTCCAAGTACTAACTTGCCTGTTCAGTTGTACTGAAGCATATTCTTATGAAAGTTCTCCGTGATGGTGTTTGCAAGGAAGAGTTCTTTAGTGGTATGTCATGTGTCTGGTTCTGGAAATTAAAACAAAACCAAAAAAATCCCTGGCTTCATGGTCATATTCTTACAGCTACAGCTGTAGTAAACTTTAGCAGAGCTGAGTGTAATGTGTACTTGTGACCATACTGATTTTGATAGAATAAGTATATGAAGAAAACAAGAAAGGTAAGCAGTAGGGACATAAAATTATCTATACATGAAATGATTTGAGTTGACATATTTTAAGAAATGTAGTTTTTACATAAAATAGGAAGTGAATGAAGTCTTTGTACAGTAGGTTCTATTACTTTCTTTTGGATTTAGAATTATGAATTTTCTAGGAGTGTTATACAAGGATTTTTCAACAGGATTTGAGAAGTTATGTTTATTTTCATGTGTATGAAAATGTTGGCTACATGTCTGCTCAAAAATGTTAGGGAGGTACTAAAGAAGCTATTTCTATAATTATTTCTTTTGTAAAGTCATAGTAATTTAAGTGACTTTAACTTGAAAAAAAATAATCGCTTCCATCAACAACTGAGAGTGTGCCAAGACAGTGGAAAATGACGGAAGATAATTTATGGTAACTTAATCGTAGGGAGGTAAAAAAAAAAAAAAGAATACCACTTCTTGGTTTTCTTTTCTTAATTAGCTCAGTAAAAAAACTTTAAAGAAAAAAATTCCAAAACACATGCACCCTATCCCCCCTCCTAATTTCAGTTCAGTGCTATGATTGTCCTGCATGTTTTGAGTGTTCCTAGTGCAATCTAGACAATACAGACAATATAAGAATTTATATTTAAATGGAATGTGGAGAACACATTGTCTGCTGTCACTGACAGCAGTGGTCAGCTACCTCTGTTCTATACAAGTATTTTGTATTGATCCACTGTTTGCACCATGTTTGATATTGCAGACAGTGCATTCGTGTGATTGCATTTAATGATTAAATTGACATTTCAGGCTTCTCTGTTTGGCAGGAGGTTTTCTTGGGTTTGTGGTGGTGATTTGTTTTTGTGGTTTTTTTGAAGTTTGATAATAAGTAGCACGTATGCAACTGTGTTAAGTGCTGGTGGATATTGCTTGCTTTTCAGGCTCCTGTAGCTATCAGCTGGACATATATCACACATTTTCTGTGGGGGTTGAGACAGTTGTTAGAAATGAAAGTGAAGCTATTTTTCCTCTCTTTCATTTCATTTTGCAGCAGTGTCATGAATTTTGTTCAGATTTATGGGAGATTGCCTAGGCTAAACAACTGCCATTGCAAGCAGCAAAAATCACTCTACTCAGTTCATTTTGAGTTAGAACCATTTATTTCCCCTCTACAATGAGTTTAATAACTCTATAATTTTCCCCTACAGATTCACATAAAGGGCATGTTATTTTTGAGAAGAGAAAAACATTTTCTTCTACCTGAGCCTGACAAATATATTAGTAAAATTTCCCATTAACTGAAGGAAGAGTTTTCTTTATTTTGCACAAGTTCTTTCCTAACCTTTCAGGTAATTAACTATAATTATGCTGTTGTGTAATTCTAGTGTTATATATTTGAAGTATTCTGTATTCTAACTTTATGCAGCAGTTATTCTGGCTTTTTAGGAGATGACTCCTCTATGATGCTGTGCAGTCCTGAGGTATTGCTCTGTGTTGTACCCACCTTTTGGGGCATGTTTGTTGAAATATAAGGAGAATTATTCCTTAAGACAAATGTTCATTTTGTCCTAAGCATACTTCCTTCTCAATCTTTCAGCTTTATTGCTTCTTTTACTAGCAGGTTTGCAATTTACTTAATCCTGAACAAGGGCTTTTGGGGAGTGGAGATAGGGATTATTTTTGGTTGGGTGTTTTTGTTGGTTTTGTTGTTGTCGTTTTGGGTTTGTGTGGGTTTTGTGTGGGTTTGTTTTGGTTTTTTAACAAACCTAATACTGTTATTCTTACATATGTATAGACCCATTTGTGGGAACAGGCTCTGCCTCACATACATTTTCTATCTGTCACTCTAGCTGGACAGACCTTTTCAGGACAATTAAAATAACTGGTTAACATAAAAATTTTCCAATTGGTTATACAACTGCTGTCATAATGATTCATTTAATAAAACCATGGCAGGAGATGCTCACACACCCTTGCCAGCTGAGCTTTCCTAGTCTGCCACACTGAACCAACCTGGAATTTTCACATCAACGTATTTTTGTGTGTATTTTCTGGTATATGAGTCTGTGAACTTCAGAACACATGGCAAGCTTCCCAGAAATTACAAGAGATATCACAAAGGCGGGGCAGCATTTCTCATTGTGCTTCATTATGTTTTCAGTTCCAACTAGAATCAAGTGGAAATGAAATAACAAATTTGTCCAAAATTCTTAACCTTCCTATTTAATTTTAATTGTGTCTTATCTTTTAGATTACTTTTTGTTATTTTCTGATTGGTCTCTGATGGAACTGATGCTTCTGTTTCCTTCAGGTATGCGGAATTATTCCTATGTCCCTAATACAGTTTTCCCAGCTCAGCTTTTACTGGTGCATTTCAGATAATGAAATGTTACTTATCTGAGATGTATACCTGAAATATTTTTGGAGGAGAAAAAAATATCATTTAAATATTTTCCTTCAAACTCCAGATAAGCTTAAAATATTCTTTCTTACTAGATGAGAAGTAGAGAGTAGAAGGACTGTAAACATGCCATTAGAAAATGAAATTTCAGTCTACATTCCCTGTCTCTTTTGTCTCTGACACAAAGGTGAAAAAAGCTGGCTTTATATGAGGCCAGAAGTTCTCAGCTGAGGTCTGACAACCTATTTGTATTACTGCTATCCTAAAGTCCTGGTGGAAGCAGAGTAGTCCGTGGTTCATAATCCCTTAAAGAAGTGTTTCTGTCTAGTATCATGGAGAAGAGTTCCCAGGCCAGTCTCTGTTGGGTCTGGTCTGCATGGGGGGAAAAAAAAAAAAAAGAAAAAAATCTTCACAGATTCTCCATTCTTTTTCTGCAGTAAGTTATTAATAAAAACTGTCAAAGTCACAGTCTCACTAGACTCCATGCTGTTTAGACCATATATTGTTCTTTAGCCAGGAACCATGTCACACAGTGCTTCTGCAGCACAAAATCATCCCAAAAGGCAGAGGCTGCCTAGGACTAGGTGTGGGACAGAGCAGCCACAGCCCAAAAGAGCTTCTGTTAATTCAGTTCCTTTATTCCTTTAGTCAAATAGCTGTTATGTTCTGTTGAATGTAGTTTGGCAGTAGAAGATATAAATATGTTTACTGTAGCATTTTAGCCTAGGGTAGAGAGCTATTCGCTGGCACTGAAGCTTCCTGAACCTCCCAGGCAACAGATTACGGTTGAGTCAGTTTTCCTAATCTTGTCCTTGGCTCTGCAAGATGTGAATATGTCAGCAAGTAGTTTGGCCAGCACGCAGGGAACATGCCCAGACAATCTAGCACAGTTACACCTGTGCTATATGTGGTGTAGGTGTGAAAACACAGTGTTTACGTCCGTTGCAGCAGTAGTCCTGGGCCGCCTCCTTTCTTCCCACGCCGGCCAGTCTTCTGACTTAGTGTTGTGCTTTGCTTTGGACCATCTTGAAAGATCACTCAATCTGGAGGCATAAGTGGTCGGTGTAGTCCTGATCCTTTATGAGTTTAAATCCTGTTGCTGCTGTATTAGTTTTGGACTAGACATGCCCAGGGCATGTTCACTGAACATCATTCATTTGAACAAAACCACAACAGTGGTTGTGCATGTGATACTGGAAGTATTTAAGGACGATGTTGCTGACTCATAGGCCTGACAGATAAAAAAAAGTATTCGGAGAGAACACAATAGCTGACCTGTTTGCCAACTTGAATACAAAGTTAAAATTAAGTAGGACTGTGCAGACTGAATGTATTTGCTGAAAAGCAGGTTGACTATCTTGTGGAGAAAGAAATACGGAGCTTTGAAGTCTGTAGGCACAGACAAGCTTCAGGTTACTTATTGGGCCTCTGAAAAAAAACATTGCTCAGCAAATTAAGGAGTTTGTTTGGAGGACTCTCTATTTGTATTTTTCTGTTTGTCATTTAATCGTAAATTTTACACATTGTGCGTGCAACATACTAGTACATTGGACAATTAGACATACAGCACAGGAACTGCTAGCTGAGGCAAATCATCTCTGTGGTATGCTCGAGAAAACAGCGCCTTGACCAAAGAAACAAGAGAACTGGAATCTGAGCCAGTGGTAGAGCCAAAATGAGACAATAAACATCTCTTCGAACACTAAACCTCAACGGAGGTTGCCTAAAATTTGCCTAGGTGATTGGGCCTTCCTCTGAAAGCTGTCTTGCAACAGATTGACTAATGCAGACAAGGTTTTAGGTATATTCCTTCTTTTCAACAGTATTCAACAGTACGGACATTGTAGTTAACCAAGTGTATTGGGTCAGACTGAGCTGGAGTTCATCTTCCCCATAGCAGCCCTCATAGTGCTGTGATTTGTTTTGGGAGCTAGAAAGGAGTTCTACCTCCCATGTGGTGGCTGCTGCTGAGCAGGCCCCGCTCAGCACCAAGGCTGGTTTTTCAGCATTCCCCCTCAGTGTGATGGGGGGGACAAGATCTGGGGAGGGGATGCAACCAGGTCAGCTGATCCAAAATGACCAAAGAGATACCCCATACCTTATGATGTCAGCTGAACTATAAAAGCTAGAAAAAGGAGGATGAGGGGGGACATCCACTTGTCCTCCGGAGCAACTATTAGGCATGTTGGTGCCCTGCTTCCTGGAAAAGGGGCCAGGCATCACCTGCTGATGGGAAGTAGAGAATAAATCTTTGCTTTCTTTGGCTTCCATATATGGCCTTGCTTCTTTTTTTCATTAAACTGCCATTGTCTTCACCTATGAGTTTCATCTTATTTTCTCCCTGTGGTCCAGCTGAGAGGAGAAGAGGTGAGGAGGAGCGATACAGTGGTTTGGTAGGCATTTGGCACCCAGCCAAGGTGAAACCACTACACTGGAGAAGAATGTAGGATTGCTTTAGGTGTATCTGTGTTCCTGTAGAATGGAGGGACTGTATTCAAGGAAAAGACTTGGCAGCTACGGATCCCTTAAAATGTGGTGTTCTCAAGCTAATTAGATTATAAGAGTGCATGCCTGGGCTAATGGCTTGTCTGTGTCATGGAAGAAGAACTGAAACATTTTGCTTCAATGGTAGTATGAGTAAGATGCAGCTATGTAAATAATTTTGTTCAGCACCAGGGTGAGTGAATTCACCAGGAGTGCATTTTACCATGCTGTGGTTGGTATTGTGGAGTGATCTGGGAGGGGAGCACGCAAAGCAGCAGTTTCACAGTTAATCTACACCAAAACCTGCCCTGTGGGAGTGTATCTAATGTGCTCCAGCTTCTGATGGGCACTCATCCACAGAACAAGACTAGAATCAGTCCAAAATCATTTATACCACTCCCCTCCCATGGAGTCCTGTGAGGTCACTTTGGTGTTTGACATGAAATGTCTTACTGAGCAGATCTACTCTTATTGCACTGTAGTACTTCAGCAGATGTAATCTACAGCTGATGAAGCATGTAGTTACGAGACTATAACAAGGTGAATAAGTGCTAGTGGAGAAGAAATAATAGAGCAAATAAAAAAATACTTTTAAAAGAAAAAAATAATAGAATAAATGAAATGAACTTCTACTGTCATTTTCACACAGCATATCCTCTCTTGGAAACTGAGTGAGACCATGGATTAAATCCTTGTTCTATTTTCATTAGCTGTCATAGTACTGCATTGGAGCATGTACCTAAAACTAAAACCAAAGCAGAAAGAAAACGTGTCTTTTTGTTAGTTGAATGTTCATGCTTCTTATGTTTGGGGTACTTGCTTCCAATCTCAAGTGATATATTTAATAAAAAATATTTTTAAAACCATCAAAGAGTAAACCAACGTAAAAACCAACGAGGGTATACTTCCAGCCTTCCAGTGTATCAGCCACTCCTCCCAGTTTCATATCATCGGTGAACTTGCTGAGGGTTCACTCTGTCCCTTCGTCCAGGTCATTGATGAAGGTGTTGAATAAGACTGGATCCAGTAGTGACCCCGGGGGAACACCGCTAGCTACAGGTTTCCAACTGGACTCTGTGCCACTGATCACAACCCTCTGAGCTCTGTTGTTTAGAGTTCCCACCTTATTCAGCAGCAGGCCCACATTTTGCCTATTCTTCCTTTCACTATTGATATATTTGAAGAAGCTTCCTTTGTCAGAGTTAATCCCAAGAGGTCCTTGACCTTCCTTATTGTATCCCTACATATCCTGACAATGCTTCTGTAGTTCTCCCAAGTGACCAGTCCCCTTTTCCACATACTGTGAACTTCCTTCTTACACATGAGTATTTTCAGCAGCTCCTTGCTCATCCATGTTGCTCTCCTGCCTCCTTTACTTGATTTTTTAGTCAAAGGAATATACCTAGCTTGAGCTTGGAGGAAGTGATGTTTGAATATTAACCAGCTCTCTTTGGCCCCCCTACCTTCTAGAATCCTCCAGGGGATTCCTCCAAGTAGGTCTTTGAAGAGGACAAAGGTAGCCCTCCTGAAGTCCAGGGTTGCAGTCCTACGTAATGCCCTGCCTTTTCCTCATTGTGATACTGAACTCTACCATCTTGTGATCACTACCAACAAGACTGCCCCCAACCTTCACGTCCCCGACCAGACCTCCTTTGTTTGTTAATGCAAAGTCCAGCAGCACACCTCTCCTCATTGGCTCTTCCGCCATCTGCATCAGAAAGTTCTTGTCGATGCACTGCAGGAGCCTTCTGGACTGAGTATGCCTGGCTGTGGGGCCTTTCCAACAAGTATCAGGGTGATTGAAGTCACCCATGAGCTCCAGGGCATGTGATCTCGAGGCTACTTCCAGTTGTCTGTAGAAGGCCTCATCGACATCTCCTTCCTGGTTTGGTGGTCTGTAGTAGGCACTCACAGCGGTTTCTGCTATATTTGCGTGACCCTTAGTTTTTCCCCATAAGCTTTCAACATGTTCTTCATCCCCCCCTGGGTAGAGCTCAGTGCTTTCCAGTTGCTCTCACACATAAAGAGCAACTCCGCCACCTCGCCTTGTTGGTCTGTCTTTCCTAAAAAGTACAGAGCCATCCATGACAACATTCCAATCGTGAACTATCCCACGATGTCTTCAGTAACTGCAATGAGATCGTGGCCCTGCGACCGTACGTGGATCTCCAGTTCCTCCTGCTCATTCCCCGTGCTGCGAGCATTGGTGTATGAACATTTCAGAGAGGGAGTTGAGCCGCGGTTTTCTCCCTGGAGGGGTGTTAGGCCTTCTGGTTCTCAAAAATGCAAACATGCTGCCCCAAAAGCGCTGGGCTGCTACACCCAGGGGCCTCTCTAGCAAACCCAGTTACATCCCCCTCCCCCTTCAAATCTAGTTTAGAGCCCTGTTGATCACCCTCACGATCTCTTATGTGAAGACTCTCTTTCCTCTTTGAGAAAGGTTCTAGAATTCCCACTACCCTAATTATTTTAGCAGAATGACACAACTCAGTGCACTTCCAGGCAATTATTTCACCCTTCAGCGGGTGGCATAAAGAAAATAGTTCATGTGATTTATTTATTTTTTTTGCATTCCCAGAAGTACATCTTGTTGCTGCGCCATGGTGTCGGAAAATCAATTGTCTAAATAATGAAAACACTACAAATGTGCGTTGTTGCAGATTATGGAAAATGACAGACTTCGTTGGCAGCTAGTGTCACATCTCAGTTTGTGACACTTCCTTTTTAAAAAGTGGATGTCACAAATAAAAAGCAGTGACTTTGATTCATCTTCCTGATGGTACTATTACTGATAGAGGGAAGGCCAGAATTTTTAATGCCGTTTATGTATTAGTTTTGGAGAAAATACATTGCTGTCTGCAGTGTAGTGTAGAAAATGGCTTCAAGAATGAGACTAGGAGGCTGAAGAATTGTATTCCAGTCCTGGTACTGAATACTGTCTAATGGTACCTAGAAGCTTGTGGGGTTTTTGGTGTCTAATTTAAAGCAGAGATAATAATACTGACTGCACTAAAACTGTGACCATTAATATTCCTGGTACTTCAGAGTTGTGGAGCTTTTCTTTAAAATTTGGTGTGGTACTCTAAGGATGGCATGAAGTCAAAACGGGCTGGCTGACCATTACAGCCACAAAGTGTGATGTGTTGCATCATGTGGAAGGGATTGAGATAGATAGATAGATAGATAGATAGATAGATAGATAGATAGATAGATAGATAGATAGATAGATGATCNATAGATAGATAGATAGATAGATAGATAGATAGATAGATGATCTCCTAGGGTCCTTATTCCCAGCTCTGGGATTTGACGCTTGGGTTTATGAAAACACATACAATACTAGAGTATGTTGCCAAGTGGAACTTGTGGTGAAGTTGGAGCCTCTCAGCGACAGACACAAACTTGAAAGTAGTTCAGAGTGACATTCAGATTGGATGCTTTCTGTTGTTAGCTTTCAGCTGATGGGGTGTACATCCAGCTAATGAAGAACTGCCACATGCCTAGCTGACCTGAGCTAGGCTTGTTTTGCAGACATAGCAGTGTTTATTCTGTGTTTCTTGCTCTCTACTTTTCACTTTTGCAAGGAATGGTTTTGGTTTTGGAGGTGAATCCTTTAGGTGCTAGGTTCCTGCATATTAAGTTCCACAACAAATATTTTACTAGTTTTACTTTTTTGTAATCTGTTAGGTTTTGACTCCTGTTACAATTTTGCTTAGTTTTAGAAAATTTATGACTAGACTAATGGTCATACCGTGAATTATCTCGTACACCCAAAATAGTTGATTTTAACACATTTTCTTCTCTTTCAAATAAATCCTCTTACTGCTCTATAGCAGTATGTTTTACTAATGAGAGCTATCATCAGGCTTCTTTGTTATGGCGCTTCGTTAGAAATGTGCCATAAAAAAAATGATGACTTACTGGGCTTTCATCAGGTCTTAGCCAATTTCACAATTAAGATCAGTATTGTATTCAGAATTTCAGATTTCTTGAGTTCTCAAGGGGACGGGGGGTGCTCACAAGGGGTAAAATTCACTTTTGATACAGACTTGTCCTACATAAAACACTGAGGTAAAAGAACAGTGTTGTAACTGAGACAGGAGTATGAATTACTTGTCTGTAACCTACTAGTAAGCTTAAAATAGAGCACCGATGTAACAAGTTAGGCCAGATGTCTTCCTTTTCTCATTAAGATTCTGTTTAGACATTTATAGAATTCCTTTGTTTTGGAACATTTTCATCATCGCTCTGCTTCTATAGATCGTTTGGTACATAGATCAGACATAATTTTACCAAAAGCCTATTCACATGCAGTAGACCTGTGTTTCTAAAGAGGAGCTATTTCTCTGATTCTTTCAAAAGATGTGAGCAAATTCTGCACCATATTGAGTGTCCTTTGGCTGCAGGTAAAGAATTCAACAGCTTGTGGGAGTGCTAATTAGAGCTAATAATAACTTCAATGACCTGCCTTGGCTTTAAAATGCCTGTCAGAAATTACCCTGTCCTTGAAGGATAGAGATTTTTTCTGTGCACATGTCTGATTAGGGAGCTCATGCCTTCCTGTTTCTGTGTAAGGGGTCACACACAACTAAGTGGATGCTTGTGTGTGAATGAAAAAGAAGTGGGTGGTGTTGGGGAATCAAGAAGAAAAACGGCAAAGAGAGCTCTCAAAAATACTACACCAGAATTCTATTATTAGAAGGATTTCTCTTGTAGGCTAAGTAGCCTTGTTAAAACCAGAAATAATAATAGAAAAGCAATTAGAATAGGAATTGGATTATTCATAATAAAAGCTTTTCTCTCTAATCTTGGTACTTTTTCCATGGTTAGATTGCTGAGATATGAGCTGAGGGTCTGAGGGAAATGAAAGCTTTAATTTGAGCAAGTACCTGAAAAGCTCCAAGGTACAAGACTTTTATTTTATCTGGCTAATAGGTTACTGATGGAGCAGAAAACAATTGTATCTTCAAGGACATGGCCCTAGACCTTTCCAATGTAAATATCATTAACACTAGCGAGAAAAAAATAATTACAATCTTTTACGAGCTGTTATTGGAATGATAAATTTAGGGTGCTTCCTGTCTTCTCTTTCTTTGCCTAAAGTGATTTTTGCAAACCAATCGATTAAATTAGAGGAAGGGGAAAGGATCTTTAAAATTCTAATAGAGCCAAGAATTGCAAATAAAATCACTGTAGTCATTCACAGAAAAGCAAAGGTTAAATTCTGTTTTCTCCTGCACAGAAATCAGTGGAGAATGTCATAGAAACTGCTGGGATTACCCCAAACTTCTAATAACATAAATGACATCAGAATTTGATCACTGTATTCTTTATGATTTGCAAGGAATTTTAGAAAAATCAATAAATTAATATGCCTGGACTGAATGTGAGAAGTATCTTCCACTGTTGTTCAGCTCTAGTAATGTCATTACTACTGCTTACTTCTTTGGAAACTATGTTATATTTTTTTTCAAATGCTATTTTTCCTAAATTAGATGATGGGAAGCCTGATAAGGTAGACAGCATTTATCCTCAACTGAAAAAAATAGAATAAAATTAAAACCTTAAAATTACAAAAAAGGAAAAAAAAAAATCATTTAAAAAGTAGAGGGACTCAATGATAAGGGTCCTTAGTTTCTAACTAGACGTTTGGCTCCAGTGCTACCTGAGGCACTCTAAGCAGACTTTTTTGCCATCTTACTGCCACCCACTCATTCCTGACCTCCTGTAGTCCCCCATCGTTGTCCCAGCACAGCTGACAGATTAGTAGCACGGTAAACACAATCAGGGAGCTGATCCAGCTGAAAAATATAATCACTAGGGAAAAAAAAAGGATTACTTTTCAACTGCATCAATTTTCAACCTGTTTCGCTATAAGCAGCTACGCTGGCACAACGGAGACTTACAAAGTACCTGCAACAGCTACTTAAGTTGTTAATGTCACTGAGCGCGTAATGAACTATAACCTTTCCCTTTGACTTTGAAACATCTGCCATCACTGAGCACTGGTTAAATACAAAATTCAAAATTCAAGTATTTGAGGCTGTATTTGTGCCAGAGCTGGTCAGAAGTGGAATGTCACCCCTTCTATTAATTTAAATATTTGAATTTCTGTTAGATTTGGCATAACTGATGTTTTAAGTCTCATTTTGGTTATACTGTTTAAAGGGCATTCTAAAAATCAGAAAACAAGATTCACGTTTGATTGCCTTATTCTGGTCAATTAAGCTCGCTCAGGAACAGTTATGGACTGAGGGACTAAGTTGTACCACAATACAGAAAATGTTGGTTTACTGCATTTTCCAACTACCCACGTGATCCACGAGTGTACAATATACAATCAAGTTTGAATTTTCCGTACAGTGTCAGCTTACAGAAAACCCATGGGGAAATGTACTATCAACTTTACTAAAATTTCATTTACTTAGAATAATTTCAATCACAATTTTACTTAAGATAAAATCAAATAATATTTTAATGAGATAAAGGAACATCCGAAACACAGTCTTCCATCTGGAAATTTTGGGGATCCAGAGAGTTCTGTAGTGCAAAAGTTAGGTTGTGTGGCTGTTTACTTTGAAAAACAAAAATACAGGTAGACAGTAGCTGAATTGTTATTTAAAGTAGATTACTGAGTAACCATAAAAGAAATCATCAGGACTCATTTGTTTGAAGTACTCTGGACTTGATCCAGAATGTCTAACGAGGAGATCAGAAGCAATGATGTGCTGGGGTTGCATAGTGCTAAATGCTGATCTGATGGATACCTTGTGAGAAGTCCTTCTGAGCTCAGAGTACCTAGTCCCTGAACAGATGCAGTGTTAACTCACAGATGGATGAGAATTAGGTTCCTTTTTGCATATTAGGATTATCATATTCAAAGTATCCAAAGCCAGAAGTGTTTTGTTTGAGGGTTTTTTTTAGCCATCTTAAGAACTAACATTGATACTTCAAAAATAGAAAGTAACTAAGAATTTAAATATTTCTGGTAGGCCCATAAATATCAGCTACTTAGTGGTATTCAAGGGAGACTTTTTCATTTATATGAATGGCTAGATACATCTCCAGGCCATGCAGGTTTCCTCAGTGGAATTCTTCAACTAGCACTTTGATTTTTATGGACATACACAATCTTCATAAACTGGACTAGAAAGATAGAAAAGGCACAGAATCATAAGAGAGAAAAAACAAATCTCAAGTGCAAATGCTATGAATTTACTAAAATTCCAGTGATGGGCCTGGAAGAACAGAGGTGCAAAGATTTGGATGGAACAGTATGTCACACTCCTTTTATTTTTATTCTCTATGAACCTCTGTGGTAATTGTGTTCATTTCTGCTACCTAAAATTCCACGTAGAAGAATACAGTGTACTCAGCAACCCTTCTCAGTGCCACTTAATCTGAGCTATGACTTGGGGAGATTAGACTAGTAAACAGCACAGCTGTCTGTTCTGGGAGCTCTATCAAAGCCTGTAAGTTTAGTCCATTTGCTTCAGTCAATCTCCATTGCGTTCCCTAGAAATGCCAACACTACCAAGCCAAGGATACTAAGAGACACATTCCTTGGCTGGAGTTTCTTAGAAAAGTTACAATTCCTTTGAATTAACATCTTAAACTAAAAGATCACATTATAGCCACATGGCATGTGAGAAGACACCAAGGCTGTTAAATGACATGCATGAGGGTCATGCAGAACTCCTCTCTCCGGGAAAGAGTGCAGGAATTGCTATTGGGATGGAGGTAGAGTTCTGGCAGAGAGGAAAGGCACATGAAGTTTTTGAAAGATGAATCCTAAAGGTACTTGTGCCCTAGGAAAAATGTTAAAACCTCCTGATGCTGTCTGTGGGACAAACTACTTTTGTGGAATGGAGGCTGAAGGTTGCCAATTCATAAAGCAAAATCTCACGCTTAGTACACATTCTGTGCGTATTTGATGGTATTTGAAATTTTGTTATTTATTGGCCAGAAGAATGCTTGTGGTGTTTCTTTTTTCTGTACTGAACTTAGTGTGCCCTAGAGAGCAATATGTACAGATCAACCAGTTGGAATACTGTCTTTTTGGTGACTCTAACACCCAGATACTCTCACTGTTATACTGCAGAGTACTATAGTATGCAAACAAGCTCAGGGATAAATACTGTTCTGTTTTAATAAAGACAGCAGAATTAAATTGTAGTAGTCGATGAAACAGAGAAGAGCAGCTTCAGCTCACACTCTGGCATATTTTGTTTAGGAATATTTTTAGAGACTTACCGGGCTATCTATAGACAAAGATTTCTGATACAAACACCTCATTTTAGTGTCTCAGCTTTCATGACTCTTTGATATCATCTACTAAGAAAGCAATGATTTATTATGTTCCTTACAAATACCTATTCCCAATTAAAAGAACAAGCTTTAATTTCTATTCCCAGGTAAGCAGAAGTTAAGCATGATGGATAGAGAGCACAGTAGAGTTTTAGATGATGTTCCAGCTGGCTTTCTGTGTGGTTTCTAGCACTGCAGAGGTCCAATCACTCATGCTTTATGCTGGTAGCTGAGGCTTTTATATTAATATTCTAAGTTCCCTTCTTTCTTTTCGCTCTAGACTGATTTTATAACATACCCTGCTCATTTCTGCACTAACAGAAGAGCAGGCCAGAGAATTAACTGTAATCTAGTCACAGCTCCTTTGTTTTGCTTCTTGAAAAATATACAAAAAAATTCTTGAAGTTACTTTCAGGTGTCAGAGAAGACTCCATTTTTCTCCTGGTTGCAGTTGGTTCTTAACCTGAACAACAGTTCTGGGGAATTCTGCACAGGTATGGACTGTGAAGGTCTTGTTCTTGATAGTGAACCTCTGCTCTAGGTCTTGCTGCATCCAGCTTACTGTCATTTGCATAAACACAGGAAATAAAATTAGGGCTGTCAAGTTTCCTTGTAGTTTAGCTAGGCGCTGTTGTGTAGGTGGCAATCTGTATGTTGTCTTAGACATGAGCTATTTTATTCAAGATCAGTTATGAAATTGTACAGATGTTTGAAAGGCCTGAAAACTGCTGACTAGAGAATGGCAGAAGAGTGATCTTGGAGCATTAATAGGGATTGGAGTCTAGGATTAGGCATTTAAAAATAATTTAAGTAGCTGCTAAGGGCTTGATTCCATACCTGTAGAAGGATTTTGGGATTCTTACATAACGTGATTCAGTAAGAATCACATAGCATTGTTTACAGATCACCTATCTGGCATAATAAACTGGAGGTTAAATCTTTTCCACATCTCCTAAAAACATTGCTAATTCATATTGTTATTTCTTCCTCACAGTTTAGGCACTGAAAGCAATATACTGCTTCAGTAATTCAGTTATTTCAGAAATGCAGTAGCTTTCATAGAATTCTGAAAATAATTATAACAGTTTTAAATAGTATCCATCATTCTTGCAAGCGATTAAACTTCGTAAAAAATGTCCTTGGAAGGTTGTAAATTCTGGGGTGAAAGCATTGGCTGAATAATACCATTCAAAGTATTTTGTTTGTAGTGAATAAAAATTGCTCAAACAATTCCCCCTTAAAAATAAGATCAGAGTTTCTCCCCTGTCCCTTCCCTTCCTATTGCAAGCCCCTAAAAAGGAAGCCTTGGAAGGCATTGGCACTGTCATCTTAAGTTAAAAATACAAGTGACATAAATATGAAACTATCAAGTCTACTTCACCACAACACAGGAAATAATCAACTAGAAATATAACTAATCAAAATACTACCCTCTTAAATCATAAATACAATTTTTTCCACGTTTTTTGTCTGAAAGCCTGTAAAATTTAATTGTTAGTCTTTGTATAACAACTCATAGAATTCCAATTAAAGGTTATTTCTGGACAGGTTTTAGGAAAAGGTCATGATAATTGCTTGGACAATAAATTAATTAGACAACAAATCAGAATGTATTTTGATAATTCTTCAGTATAGGTTTTTTATTAGTTTAAGTAATACAAATATATAACACACACTTCTTTCCACCCTGATTTGACAGGATTTGTAATTTGAATGGCTTTTGGAAATGCAGATTGGCAAGCATGGAGTCAAACCTCCGATTTCCCTTATGACCCATTGTTGCTGAAAGGGAAAAGAGTGGTACTTGAAAGATTGAAAAAAATCCTTCAGTCAGATACTACAGATTATTTTCAGACTGAGATGCATAAAGTAGTGCCACAAGTGCTTTAATGTACAAAACATTTTAAAATGAAAGATTTAATTTCAGCATTGTTTCTACTTATTTGTTTACAAAGTTAGCATTAAGATATGGGAAAACATGTCAGTGTAGCAGAATTTTATGGGAGTTTGTCAACTCTAGACGCAAAGCAAGATCAAATGCGTGTCTTTTTCTTTCTGTCCTTGGACTTGCTTTGTCATCATCTCCCCCATGGTTCAGTACCTTCCTCTCTAAGTAGTATCTGTTTGTTTCACTTACTGAATAAAACAATACACAAAATTAGACAGTTACATTTGGATAAAGTATTTAAAATAGCAGAAATTTTGAGAGTTTCTCTAATAAAAATTGATCTTTCTTACAGGCCATGCTGGCTTTATTCCAGAGAGCAATGAGTTTAAATACCTTCTCTGCTCATATTCTGTATTTCTAGATTTTTATTTTTTTTTGTCATTTCCTTTCTGTTTTTTGCCTGATAGCTATTTATTGCAACACCATGACAGCTGGAGGCCAAGTAGGAGCCCAAATGTAAACAGTATTGTTGGTAAAAGATTCGAATGGGTTTTACTGGACTGGGCAAGCAAATTGGAAAGGGCAGGAAAATGTCTTTGAGTATTTTTAGGCAACAACTTCTGTTTCCACAACCATGAAGCAACCACGTTGTATTAGAAACATTTGAGCACCAGCAAAAGCTTTTGTTAGCTGATCATAATGGGCTTATGTAAGGGTGTGTAGTCCTGTGCAGTTATGTTTTCTGGAAATATTAGCAATTGTAACTTCTTTTTGAAAAAAAAAAAGTCAATTGAAAGGAACAAGCAAGAAAGTAATATAACATAAAACTGAGTATAGTTTTCTAGAAGAAAGGCTACAAAGTGTGAAAGCTGTAATTATTTTACTTGAAACATAGACATAAATTGTTTTGCTAGGGTTTTTTTTGCAAGAATTGTAATTCGCATTTGGCCTATTGCCAAAGCAGTGAACTTTATCGCCTGGTCCTGGCATGTGCAGATAGATGGCCCCTTCTGTCTCTTTTGCCAGTTATTGCTTATGTTGCCAGGAAATCTTAATCATGCTGCTTGGAAGTGGCTGCTGGCCCATCCCCCTGCCGCTAAGCTATTTCACTCTATAAGGAGTCCAACATAGCTTCAGCAAACAGTTTCTTAACTCTAGCTAACATAGAGGAAAAAAGGTCACTGTGCTAAGGACCATATGGTGTTAAGAGCTATATCATCAATATTGCACTGCTGTTGATGCAACCCTATTACTAACCCTGGAACTCCACATGGATTTGGCATAACTATGTTTTCCAAAATGAAATGTGCAATATAATCCTAGAGTGAACCACAAAATAAGCAGAAAAATGTTCTCTTTAGTAAGAAATGTTTTTATTTATAGTTATTCTCCGCGAAAACTAAATATATTAAAAAGAGCAACTGTAACTTTCTCTCATTTGATAAAAGAAGGAAGAAAATCAGGTAAGGAATTAGCTTGCGCTGCCACATTATCAAGACATGTTCTGAAGGTTCATTTCTCAAGAGTCATATGAATTCACTATTCATACAGTAGTAGTCAGAAGAACGTAATGCCTAAGTCAAGTGAATTAGTCTTCTGGTGAATTTAAGCTCCTCATTAAGATGTTCAGTCACTTGCATTAGTAGAAATATTGAAACTTGTTTCACGCCTGGGTAGTTCCTTTGTTGATTGAGTTCCCATTATTGTCTCTTTTCATGGGAGAAAGTCAAAGAGTGTTCTATTAGTTAGACTGCAGTAATATTTTGGACTCTGTGGTGAAGATTTATGTCTGAAATTATATTTGTAGATTTTTCCAGGTGCCAAAAGGAAGAATGACTGATTTAGAGCATAGAAAGTTTGGTAGAATTCTAAGGCTCCTGAGAACTTTGCAAATGCAGTGTACATACATAGAATGTTTCTGAAACAATACATTTGTAGAACTTTTCCTACTAATTGTGTAACACGGATCATTAGTGTTATAGGTTAGTATCCTAGTATGTGAACTTTCAACTTTCAGGATTTCTTGGACCAGTCTTTTGATATGTCATAAATTTTATCTCCTGAATCCCTATTTAAATGATCTAACTAGATGTGACCTCAATTTCAAGATCAGTAGTGATACATGAACTCCACTGAATCAAATCAGAAATATTAGTGTTTGCTGTGTCTCATTTCCATAGCCTTTAATCATGGTATATTTGTGCATATGAAGAAGAGAATTATTTTCCTCAGTAATTTTTAAAGCAGATTTAAATCTGACTTTATAGAGAGAAAGAGGTATGAAATATTAAATTCCTACATGTTTTCTGAAAATCAACAACTCGGTAGAGAAGAGAGTTATCTTGAACTCTGAGTATCATTTGGAAACAACCAACTAGTGACTCTTTAGGAAAGCTCGGAGAGGACTGGCTTGTGCTTGAGTTCAACTCGTGCAGACATTGTGGATGTAATTACCTCAGACCATTTTATCTCTGGAATTTGATCTTGCTTGAGCACAGATACCAAACACAGAAGAGTAGTAGTTTCCCAGTTGGTGCAGTGAGCAGCTCTGGGTCAGTCTTTACCTGATCCCTGAAGCTGTCTGCACTAGCTAGTTGATGGACACAAGCATATCCCTGAAACAGTCACAGCATGTACGCAGAGCAAGGCAGAAAAATGCTAGCTAGGAGACATGAGGAGGTGGCAGTAGCACAGGGCTGAGGAGAAAGACCCTCTAGTGGATCTTATACTGAGGAGAGTCCTAGCAAGGTTTATGTAAGGTACATGAGGAAACTAGAGTATGCTGGGACATCCATGGGTACCATGGGTGTCATTAAGTCATAGGGTAATTCTGGAATATAGACAATGCTAAGATAGGGGAAAGGAACTGAGAACCTGGAGACAGGAATGTCATGGAAGCATAGCAGGAATTTAGGACGTGAGGAGTTTAGTATATGGAGGATCTAAATGACTGGAAACCAAACTTACTCATGGAAGCACTCATCTTAAATTCAGCCACCCATCAAGCCATGGCCGCTAAGTAGCGCACAATTTGAGATACTTAATTTGTCTACCTGAGGAGAGTGGAAGGCTGAGCATATTCCAGTTGAGTTTGAACTTGTAGTTGGACATTTTAGCCAACGAGCGTCAATTGGAAAACAGATTACGGTGCTATTCTCTTCCATGAAAGGAATTGAGTTTGCTATCTTGGCTTTCTGTCTGTGCTGGAAAATTGTAATTTTCTCTCAATCTAGAAGTAAGACTGGCTTACAAATATCCTGTGAGCTTGTTGACCTTAGTCTTTGATCTTCTCTCCTTTAGTATAAACCCAAATCACAGAGAACTAATGGAAAGTTAAGGCACAAGTTATTATTACACTGAATAGTCTTCAAGGAAGTAAAAGGAAGGTCTTCTCTACATTTTTACTATTTATTGTAGACTGTAAAGAAATGTTAGGAAAAGTGATAGTCATCTTCAGTGTCAAAGGTAACCATCTCATCATCTTAGCAGATTTTAGTTCTCTATCTCTGCAGTTCAAATGGCTTTTGAATCTTCTATGTTTCTTGCATTTCTAATAATTTTCCAACTTCAGGTAGAAATTATAGTTTTGGTAGTTTTTCAGATCTGATGTGGTAAACTCCATGTACATTGCATTTTATTGAGGAATTTTATTTATGCCTTGGAGGACTTGATACACCTTTGTACGTCTTTTATGTCTCCTTAATATGATGGGAGAATAGAGAAAACGTAACAGCTACTCAGATTTCTATATAATCCATTCTCATGGTCTATGCTGTAATCTAAAGGTGTTAGCACAGTAATACTTAAAACATAACAGAATTGAACAACAGCTAAGATGTTACCTTCTCATTTGGGCAAAAAAATGTCCAGCTCAACTGCCAGCTGCAAGACTGTCAAGCAAAAAATGCTACCTCAACAGCATGCATTTTCATGTCAACTACTGTATAATTCTACTCTACACAATGAAGTGGAATAATGGAATATATGCCCACCTGATTTTATACTTCTAGCAGAAGAATAAAAAGAAATAAGGAATTGTGTTGAAATATTTTTCACATGCTTTTAGAAAGAATCATCTTGGCTCAACTTCAGGGATGTTATTTTTAGGTGTTTATTTCTGGTTGTCTTTTGGAATGCTGCTTTTAGAGAAAGAAATTTTGCCAAAAAATGCAAAAATTATTTCCTGCCGCACAAGAAAGCCATGGCATTTCAGAAACACTCTGTGGTTTTTTAAGAATAACCTCTGTGTGTGTTTTAAATGTCATGTTGTATTTGCTTGGTAATGCAGTCCATCTTATTCTACATAATTTAAGTGTAAAATAAGAACCTATAATATGTATTTATGTACGTAACTTGAACATAGACCTATTTACAGTGATTTACCTGCTTCAGTCAAATTCCTACGTACTCTTTTTTTCTGTAAATTAATTTCTTTTATGGTGCAGATGGATAGAATGATACAGAGAAAAATGAAGCAGACTTGTTTATTTACAGGGCACAAATAAATGAGAAAGACTTTTACACAGGGATTGCTCTTTTAGAAGATGGTTCCTTTAACAGGCAATTGCTTGTGCTGAAATTACAAACCAGACACTCAGCTTTGAGAAGGCGTTTTAGCTCCTTATAGTGTTCACTGCTGCAATTCCTGCTAAAGCAAGAACAAGCAAGTTCCAAGGTAGAGGGATATTCAGATAAAATATATACTATGCTCACTGGAAGCTGTCTCCACTTGACAGTGTTAAAAGGCCTCTCATGTAGGGCTAAAACCTTCACTGCTCTTCCTTAGTGAGAATTAATGCTTTATTTCCATTTGCATGAGCCATCGTGGCAAATGGATTTGCTTCATTGAGAAGTGAAATGAGGAAAAAACCTCCTTGAGTACACTAAGTGTGATTAACACAACAGAGCTGATTTGGGGAAAGGCAGAACTAGCTGAGCTACACTAACAAGTAAATGGTAACAGAAGTAAGGCAAAGTTTTGAGAACAGGGAATTATGTTATCTTCTGGACAAAACTGATGTGACTGAGGTTGAATTGAGGCAGGAGAACAAGAGAGTGAAAAGGTGCAGAAATATATTTTAACATTAAATGGATAGTTGGAATTAGAGTTGCACCAATGTAAAACTGACAGGAGATGGGGATAACAATGGAATATCAGGGCCTTTAACCTTGTAACTACTCTCTGTAGCAGATGTAATTAGGCTATGGTTAGCCTTTAGAAGAAAACACAGTAGATGTTTTTGCATTTTTGGAAATGTACCTGATCTGCTTCTTAAATCAGTCTCTCACTTCAACGTGTTGTGAACTAGATGTATCTGCTAGTGTGAATATGTCATGTGACCTGTCTTTTGTGGCCCAAAAGCAAGGTTTTAAGCTTCAGAAGCTTTGAGCAAACAAGTGAATTCCATTGACATAGGAGTACTAGGTCATGAGGGGAAAGGTGGATGAAGAGAGTGAAGTGGCTGACCTTGCTATAAGTGGTGCCACAAACAGTGGGGGTAGGAGAACATGAGCTGGCCTAAGGCCGCATCTGTGAGTGTAAAAGGACAGAGGTGCAGTGACTTCCTGCCTCAGCTTTGTATTTGTATCTAAAGTGAACTAAAATTTAAGCACACAGTGGAATTTCTATAGGATGATGTGAGAAGCCTCAAACTAAAATTAGTGCTCCGTTTTTTGATTCTCTCAAAAATACAGAATGTGATCAAGGTTTCTAAATAGCTTGCTAAGGTTCAGCAACTGCTCAGGTTGTGCCGGCCTTGCTGCCTGGGAAGCCAGGTCAAGTTGTGGCATTGATTGAAATGTACAGTTCTCGTGTTTTAATTCAAGGATTTTATATTGTTCAAAAGAAACTCAAGGGCAAGTTTAATACGCAGAATCAAAGAAAGGTGGTCCTGCTTTCTGTAGATTGAAATCACTATGTCTATTACATATAAAGTATTTTTATAGCGAATGTTTTCTAAAAGTGTTAATGCAAATTAACACTAATGCAAAACACTGCTACGGAAAGAGCCCATGTTTCTGTGGACATGCATATCTTGCTTTATTCCCAGCTAAACAAAAAGCTATATTTACACCCTTCAGACTTAAGAGTATTAGAAATGCAGTTAGACAAGAAGGAAAACTAATGGTTGCTACGTGTGGCTCCACGATGAAGGCAAATGTGGAATTGTCTTTGTCAATCACATTAGAGAGGTTTTAAGAAATGTGGTTGTGTGATGCACTGTCATACTCGAGTCACATATATACTGACATAATGTGCAGTGTCACAAATGCATAGAAAATGGTTGTACAATCATGTAAATTATAAAGATTCTCCACAGTACTTATCTATAAAACATACTGCAGATGCATCTCATTCATTTAAAGGTATTCATCACATTTGAGGTGAAAGGCAGCCTACATTAGACATGTCAGAAAATGAAAGCTTAAGCACTATCAGGATCCTTAAAGCATAGTAGAAAATTGTATCTATTTTATAGAATACTTCCAGCCCAAGAAGATTATGACTGATATCAGTTCAGTGTATATTTTCAAAGTAACAGATTTTTAAATTAGCTTCAGCAGAAATTTTGTTAAAGGTCAGATTACCTTAAGTCTATACTCTCAGAATGTATAGCTTTCCACTGAAAAATGTTTCTTGTAAATACAAACAACTACTTTTTCTGATAAATACAGACAGTTATAAATTCCACATTTTAAGGGAACATAACACTCAAAAAACCCCCCAAGCCCCAGCATGTTGATGACCATACAGTCAGTACTACGTAACTTTTATAGCATAAACAATGAAAACCAAATTCATGATCACTATTTATGTTTGATAGGATATTACCTCTTTTCTTTCCTCCATCTGTATTTGCTGGGGTGATGATACAGGAAAGCAAGAAAAATGAGAAAAGTTGCAAAGTTTTCATTTCTTCTTTCTCTGAATGAGAGTTGGGGAATGCACTGCTAAATTCTGCCAAGAGATGGAAAAAAGAGAGAATTATCAATGCTTTGCAAGAAATTCTTTGCTCATTAATCATTAACCCTGAATTCTCCTGTCCGCTGCTCCAGTCTTTCCTTTTATGGAAGTGAAAATGGAATTTGCCTGTTTCCAATCTCTTCTTTCTCTTCTTTTTTATTTCATGCCACTTGTGGCAGAAATCATTTTGAACTGTATCCTCCTACCTTGCTCAACAGCGCTCAGCTCTGAATGCAGTGGACTTGAGGGTGTTTGTTCTCTGAAATACTGCTAAAGGCCATGGGTAGCCAGCACAAATTTGGTTGGTCCACTGCTCACTCTGAACACATTGCAAAATAACCATAAGAGCTGAAGGTTAATCTAAATATTTCATTAACATAGACAGATCTCACTCAGGCAAACACCAACATTCCATTTTTTAAATAAATACTTCTGTTATTTCAGTGATAAAATTGGTACCAGATTTTGGATAATCACAAAATGTTTCCTTTAAAATTGAGTGAGTAGTTTTTTACATAAAAAATTTACTAATGACGCACAATTAACCAACACCTCTATCCACTTCCAGTAAAACAATCATAAGAAAGTGTACGTCATAAATGTAGGAGTCATTTCAGAGAAAAAGTTAACACTAATATGGTATGTTTTATATTGGAAATCAAAGCAGAATCTTAATTATGGCAATGCATAATGAATAAATGTCACAATGCCTAGGAGAATGCCGCAATGAATATGTCCATACTGCAGTCTGAGAGGGCAAAAAATACTCTTGGATAGCCAGCAGGTATTACCACTGAGATCTGACATATGAGCAGGACAAAATTCTGTCCTCTGGGCCTTGTTACTATCAGTCTGGAGGATCACAGTCTTTCCACATCAGTCAATATTCTTGAGACATACTCGGAAGTGCCAATGATGATGTAGCCATGGTAACACAGGCCTTAGCATGGACTGCAAATCAACTTGCATTTCCACTAATCATTGGATTGCTAGCTCATGTGGGTTAATGTTGCCAACCTCCATCACTACCTGCATACCTGAGCTAGTGTATAATTAGCCAGATAGGTCTATGCTGTACCTCACTTGTATGCTTTGACAGCATTGCGGAATTTTCCTTACAAATAGGTCTCTGGCACAGTTTACTTTCTCCCAGGTTCTGGAAAATTAAGAAGCCTTCACATGCTCAAGAAGGAATGATAGTGTAAATTCTTTGCTAACCTTAGTCTGTGAAGGTTTTGCTGCTAGTAATAGCAAATAGAAACAATATTTTAAGAACTCTAGAACTGTCTGTGTCAGACTAAACAACTGAAACAGAGCTTGTAAACTTGAATAAGTGTATTTTGAGTGTTCAGTGACCCCCAGCTTTTTAAATGAAGCCTCTTATCACAAATTATCTAGAATGTGTGAAATGATAGCCATACCATCCCAGCCCAAGGAATTTTTCATTGTTCTCTTGTCTTTATAATTAAGAACTACTTTAAAGTGTCCCAGTTACAAGATTTTTCTCTCTTTTAGAAGACTATAAGCCACATAGAACTCATATACCATAGCAGAACTGGTATGTTAGACTACAGAGAGAAGTATTCTCAGCAGGGAGTCTGCTGTCACGTTTGATACGTTGTTTTGGCATACAAGAGCATGCTTCGTGGAGAGAGGCCCATGGTGCTGGATGTTGCATGAATAAAGGACTAAAATACAGATCACCTCCTTTCCTTGCTCTCTACAAAGAACTTTGAGTCTAGGATACAGCTAGAAAACTCTACAAGCTGTCTCTAAGGTCATACCAGTCACCACAGTTGGCAGTGATCTTGGCACACCAACTGCTGGAGAGTTGTCAAGACAATTGATCTGTGTGTGTGTGAAAGTATGTTAATAAAGAGGCAATACAGAAGCTGAGGTGATCTGATAAGGATGACTGGCTGATAAATACTCTTCGCAGCAATATTTTTCATGGATGTGAGCAAGAAAATTCTTGGCCAAGAATTTAGACTGTAATGGTGGACAGGAAATGCAGTATTTTAGCAAAGATAACACTAGTGGAAATCACAGGTGTGATGTAGTACAGCCTTTCAATGAACTAAGAAAAATGTGAGCTGAAGAAGATGCGAAGGTTACAGAACTGACTACAGGTTGAATGGTGATATTAGCTGCAATAGTCAAGAAAGTATAGAGCATTTAGGGGAGAAAGATTATAAGCTCTATTTCCTGTAGACAAGAATTGTTCTGGAACAGGGTGGTAGATCTGTCAGGTACAGAACAGGCTGTTGGATCTTTGTGAAGAGATTGCCTAGAAAGAAAAGAATATAATGATCAATCTTTGGATTTACCTCTCACTAAAGAACCCATGTAGGAAACTAGAATGGCATTATGAGCGTCTTATGAAGGATTGCTTAAAGTGACAAGAGGAAAACTGGGAAAAAGACTGGCAAAAGAAGGAAATGCTATCTGCATCACTTCATTTGGCAATCCTATGTCAGTTATTGCTAATATTAATTTGTCTTTTCAGTGTTGACAGAATATCAGCAATAATAGCAGGAGAGCTAAGCAATGTTGTGGTACAGCATTTGAACAAGAGATTCCAGTGTGTATTCAGTATGAGTTTAGGTAGCACAAGAGTGCATACTATGACACTTTAGTCCACAGAGAGCATATGCAATTGTGTTCTGGGGGAAGGAGCTTCTCCTAATGGCCTCAACAGTATTGTCACACAATGTATTTTCAGAGCGTGGACTTGGATGTTTCTCCTCTCCATGTATCTTCTCCATTTGTTTTACATGAGTAATACCAATTGTCTACTCATAAAGAAAAGAATGGCTCTCCTGCAATGTAATGAAAGTTAAAGGTAGAAGACTCTTGATAAATAACTTTCCTGTGAATCCCAATATTGAAGTCATAACCTTTGCCATCTTCAATGTGTTTATCTGGTCACTTGATGAAGTTACCTACTTCACTTGAGCTGCTCTGTCTCAGCTTAGTTAATTGTTATGTTTGTATAGCATATATAATATTCTATGAATATATAACCTAAGTTGTTTTAGGAATTAGTTCCTTATGTAAAAAGCATGACAAGGAAGAGTGGTACATTACGAGACGAGAAGGATGGGAATAAGTATTCATCAGAAGGGACTGCGCAATAGCTACTCAGAGTTACTTTCTGCAAATTGACATACTGAAATGGCTTTCTTCAGCCACATCTGAATGTGTATGAGGTGCTGTGAGTGGAAAGTGCAACATTCTGGGTGAAAATCATTGCAGAAAAATGAGGATGCTCTGGGTCTTTATATTAGTCTGCTGGCCAATCATAGAGGATTCAGTGTGAATTAAACTGGATACTTTTGAAACACTAATAGTTGCCTGCTGCCTTGGATACTTCTGAAACTCTAGTAGTTGTCTGCTGCTCTGCCAGGGCAATGTGAGTGGTAGGACTGCTCTGCTATGGTTCTGTACCACTGGCAATGACAAAATTTCCAACAGCTGAATGCAACACAAGTGCTAGAAAATCAAGGAACAGAAATCTCAGGGACTATAAAGAAAGCGGAGAGATTGATGTAGGAAAATGACGCTTGGAGTACACAAGTTACAACGTGTCCTGATGTGACTTTCCAGAGTAAGTAGGTGGTTTGTTCTTTAGACTTGGGTAAGTTTCTGATTCGTGTTGCAAAAATGTTGATTCTTAAAAAAAACAGTCTGAAATTAAGTCCTTAAAATTAAGGTTTAAGTATGTTAACCATAGAATTTAAAGGCTCCCTTAAAACGTACTCTTCTACCAAGTGAGTAGATCTGATCTCTCTTTTCCGTAACATCCAGCATTTGCACCTTACTTCATTTTCCACATTGTAATCACTCATACCTACTATAGTGATCAGGATTTATTTATTTTTTTTAATAGTAAATTTAAAAACAGGTAATCCAAACTGCTCCTCTGTGAAACACAGAGAATTCATATTTGTTATTTCATGGAGGCTACTGCTTTGCCTACTTTACATGAAATAGAATGTTTTCTTAAACACACAGCATCCAAAACCAAATTTCCAGCTTATGTTGCTGTGTTTATATCTAGTTTGCATATGCTGTACGAAGGCTTGATAACCTTCTCTCTTCTGCTAGAGATTCTGCTTGTACAACATAGACCCAGGAGGTATACTCTTAATCAGAATCCCCATCTGCTTCTTGGCTAATGTTCCAGTTGTAGTTAGACCTTTTGCACATATTCATATCTATAATAAAATTGATGGTTTCACTATTGAGGAGCAGCATGTGACTAGTGGTGCATTGCACCATGCAAGCTTTTGCTTAAATATATTGCTCTAATCCAGTTAAATAAAGAAACACGGAGCAGAAATTTGTCAGGCATACAGTCCTGTTTTTTTTTCCTGAGACCACACTGTTCGTCAAGATGGTTTTCAATCACCTAAAGACCAATAACATTGTAGTACAGGATGTTCTTTCAGGTTTAGAAGAGATTTTATGGGCCAGAACTTCAGCTGACATAAATTGGCTTCTGTGTAGCTATAATGATTTTCACTAGCTGAGGATCCACCCTGTGTTCCTATAATTACCCACTTGCATCTGAAAAAAGATTCATGTAATGGTTATGCTAATACATCTGAGGTTATAGAGCAAGAAAATTTTTATGTGGTTGAATTTTTAATGTGATTTTATTAATCCAGAATTCATTCTGCCTGTTTCATCTTTCCTAGGACTTTTTAATGTCAAATAACTCTGAAAAGACATTTTTAGGTGGACTTTTGTGTGTGGATTCATGGCCTATGTCAAACATACAGCAGCTGCACATGAGTCTGAAACTTCCTTTACAGCAATAGATCTTGAGCCACCAGACTTTTCAGTATTAAATTCACAAGTAAATAATTGATCAGCAAACTTTGTTTTCTGATATAAAGGAAAACCACTCATTTAACAAGGCCCAGAGTGAGGTCCTGCACCTGGGGCAGAACAATCCCAAGCACACATAGAGGCTGGGTGATGAGTGGATTGAGAGAAGCCCTGCCGAGAAGGACTTGGGGGTGCTGCTTGATGAAGTGCTGAACATGAGCTGGCAATGTGCCCTAGCAGCCCAGAAAGCCAACCCTGTCCTGGGCTGCTTCAAAAAATATGTGGCCAGCAGGTCAAGGGAGGTGATTCTACACCTTTACTCTGCTCTTGTTGGACCCCACCTGGAGTACTACATCCAGCTCTGGAGTCCCCAACAAAAGAAGGACATGGATCTGTTGGAAAGGGTCCAGAGAAGGGCCACAAAGATGATCTGAGGGCTGGAGCACCTCTCCTATGGGCTACTCCCTATGAGGGAGTTGGGTCTGTTCAGCCTGGAGAAGAGAAGGCTCTGGGAAGACCTCATAGCAACCTCCCAGTGCCTGAAGGGGGCTACAGGGAAGATGGAGAGGGACTCTATAAGAGCATGTGAGGATAGGACAAGGGGCAATGGTTTTAGACTAGAGCAGGGTAGGTTTAGATTAGACATTAGGAAGAAGGTCTTTACTCTGAGGGTGGTGAGACACTGGAACAGGTTGCCCAGAGAAGTTGTGGACGCCTCATCCCTGGAAGTATTTAAGACCTGGATCAGGCTGGATGAGGCTCTGAGCAACCTGTATAGTGGCAGGTGTCCCTGTCCGTGGCACAGGTTTGGAACAAGATGATCTTTAAGGTCTTTTCCAACTCAAGCCATTTTATGATTCTGTGACTTACATAAGCATAGTCTTATGAAGTACAAGTATCCTCTGCAGGATGCGTTTCATAAGATAGTCTTCTAGGACTGATCACCCAGAATATTGTCTGACTTTTGTTGCATACACAGCTGGGACTAGAAATTGCGTTCTTGCAATTTTAAGTTTTCTTCTAAGTTTAACACATTCTGTATATGTGTGCCTTTTAATAATTTAAAAAATATGCTCCACTGACTAGTTTGTATTATAAACAACTGTAAACAAAGAAGAGGACAAAAATACAACTGCCAAACATAAATATAATTGTACAATAAGTGGGTTGTGCTCCTACTTCCGACTTTAAAAACAAGGCATTTTTAGTTTACTGCTTTCGATGTCAGCCTAGTGCTTTTTGTAACAATGCATTACTTGTTTGGTTGTCTTAGAAGAATGATTTTTTTTTGGCATATGTGTCTGTTTTCCTCAAGAGTACACTGTGTTCACTTGAGGTATGTCTCTGAAAGCTTAAAAAATGAGAAAAGCACAGATAACATGAACCAAATAAAAGAGGAAAACAAATCCTAGTAAATCTGGGCTGTCCATGCTCTTGCATTATGTGTAGAATATTGTGTGCTTGTATGTTATTCCTGCCTCAAAATAGGTAAGGAGCTGGCCTATTCTCTGACTTTCATTATAATTAGTCCCATTCTTCAGTAGACTGGGCTAAATTTCTGCATGGTTATACGCTACTGAAAAGGGTAGGACAGTTGCAGGCTTTTTTCCACCTTCATTCTGTCTTATTTTGGGTTTTCACTGTTGTAAGTGCCTTATTTCAGAGATGATTGTGTATCCTGTAAAATATTGTATTGAATGTATCATCGTTCAAGCAGATTTTTCGTAGAGTTGTGATCTGTAACATGAAGGAAAGCTTCCCTGAATCAGCACTGCAATGTCAATACTGGAAAGAATAGACGTGCTTTTGGAAACCCCAGCACGCCTGCTGAGATCGTTTCCCTTCGTTGGGCTGTGTAAGAAACAGCTAAACAAGTGCAGAAAACCTCATTGAAAGACTACGACCCAACCTCTTTTTTTTTTTTTTTCCCTCAAGAACTGAACTTTATCATTCTAAGCAAAAACAACACAAATGCAGTGCCTTTTGAAGCTGCCTTGCTTGTTCACCTCTCTCATATTGAACAGAAGCCCGTCTGAAAGAGATAAGTATGTGGTGAAACCAACAATCCTCTCTCCCTTCCCTTTCTAGCTGCTGTACTTAGGAGGGAGACTTTTTAACAGCAGATAGAAAGCAGACTTGTTTCAGAAATTGAGTGATGGTTGTTATGAGTAAAGAAGACAACAAGAAAAAGACAACCAGAACTTATTGTAGTCAACATATTTGAAGAGGATACACTTGAAAGCATTTAAAAACAAAGGACAGAACCATGCCAAAGTAATGGAACTTGAAAGACATTAAACATTCAAGTGCTAATTGTTGATGACTCTTAGGAGTTAACACAATCACGAGAGCAAAACTTGGACCTCTGTGGAGCTGCTGTCACTGAAATTGAGTCTTTATAAAAAAGGAAGAACAAATAGACAAGAAAGCTGAAAGAAGAAGAGTAGGACTGAAATACACAGGGTAGATACAAACAAATAGATCTGAACAATGCAACAAAAATCTCTTTGAAAATAAGGAAAAATAGAAACACAAACCTGTTACCTGAATAGATAAGTTTTCCCAGCATAGCCAGACTAATCAGTGCTAAAAAATACTTCCAGGCAATCATTTGTTCTCTCCCTGCTGACTGCATGATTTTCATCATGTGTCTGAAACAAATGGTTCTGCCCACCACAGTCAGGAGGCACTTTCAGGGACAATACTGAAGGTCAAGATTAAAAAACCACCAGAACAGGATAGGGTAAGGGAGGACCTTTCCTTGCAGTTTACTTTGTTCCCTTCTCACCTCCTCTCACCCTAATGTCTCCTTGCTCTGACTTGGGAGCTAGTATGTTTTGGCTTTCTCTGTTGCAATGTTGTAGTCATTAGTGAGTGTAGAGAATGGGAGGATGAGGAAGCATAGCTGGGCAAGGAGGCTGTTTGACTCCAAATGCTTTGTTAGTCCTAGGGCCTGAAACAGCTTTTGCTAGACTTAGCAGAACTGAGATGCTGGATTGGGTAGACCCTTGAACCTGATGTATTGTGGCAGTTCCTACATTTCTACAAGATTAGAGAAGATTAGAGGGTAGAAAATTGGCTTACTTGAGGAATGAAGAAGCCTAAAGACTTTAAGCATCAGTTAGGATAAATACACATTTTAAATATCCTCCAAACTTTCTGAAAATCCAGTCTGAAAAACTGCCTGAAAGTATTTTCGGTGGCTTTGCCTTCCAAAAACGTCTGGAGCTAGGCAGAAGAAAAGAGCACTAAAACAATGTTAAAAGCATTTAACCTTTTTGAACCTTAACATTTCAACTCCGGTTCATATTCTGTTTGGCCTATAGATTGGAATGTTTGACCAATCTTAAATTGATCTGGGACAAGCAATGTGATCTTTTTAATGGGATTTATATCAGCAGATTTTGTAATCAGCTGCCCGCTTTTATTCCTTGGCAATTCTGCAGATGTAACAAGGGCATTTGAAAGTTCAGTTCAGCTTCTTAGTCTGCTTACTGTGGCGGTGATGGGAGATGTGCTCCTTGGGACTGGGTTTTATCAGGGTTATGCTGATTGCAAGCTTTCCTGGAAAATGCAAAAGCTTATGCTTATTTACTGTGCTAGGATGAACATATCTAAAATTTTCTCTTACTTCTCAATGTAGGGCTGTAAGACTAGCCTGGAATTACTTTTTATCCCAAGTGAAGAGAAGTGTTCTGCAAATCAAGACCATTAAAGAATATGACTGTCAGCCTGTAGCTTTTATTAAGCAGTGTATTATCTGCAGATTATGTTTTCGACCCCTGAGGCAATGTGTAGAAAAAGCTTTTGCCAGGTGTAAGGCATGGATTGTTTGTCATTCTCTGACACTAAAGAATCTCAAACTTCTTCATGAGCACCAGACTTACTTGAAATTGAAAAGTAGATACACCCTAGCCACTTAAAATACAAGTTGATATTTTAAAATGAAAAGACCAAATGTGCCTCTAGGTAGGAATGGTTAACTGCATTTTTGCACGGCTGACTGAGTAATACATATGCTCAATACATAATAGTGAGTAAAATGTCACAATTGAAGCTAGAGGAGCATGGCCTGGACTTTTCTCCCTGCATACACCCTGTCAAGATACTCCTAGTTTAATTTACAAGGAAACAACTAGAAATTCCGACACAGACTTCAGCAAAATTCTTCAGACAACAGGAGACGCTTCTAGGTAGTCTGCGCAGTCAGGTTTACTTCTGCATTCCCATTCCCTCCTGCCTCGCTGCTGAGCGGGGACACGCTGTTGTTCCTTTCAGTCCCACAACAGTTTTATTATTGGAACCAGATTTCATCTAACAAAAGAAAGGACCACATACAGAAAATGTGCACATCCCTTGTTCTTCTTCTTGGCAGGGCAGTAGAAGGTAGGAAGGGGTTATCTGAAGAGGTATGGTAGATATTTTACTGAGTTCCGTTGAGAAACAAGTTTCCTAGAGACAGCTATTTCTCTCTGAAGATTTCCCCCTGTGTATTGTACTATATAAAATGCAGTGCTGAATGATCCATTGCTCATTTTGGTGCCAATTGTATCTTGAAAATTAGCTTGCTCAGGAGATAATTCAAGTAATGGGAAGTTCAGCTGTCTTGCTACAGAACAGTGGATCATTGACTTTGTTCACATAAATGGAACTGAATGTAGCCTACTAGAAAAAAATTAAATACTTAATTCTTTGTTAGTTCTGGAACTGCAAATCTTTGATGTCTGATTAACCATAGGATAATTGATTAAGTACATCAGCATTCCAAGGTCCATAGTTAATAAAATGATTCACAGCAGCAAATCGGTATTAGACTTGAAGTGACTGTGACCATGAATTCAAACAGTTTCTTGTAAATATTGATGTTCCACCACTGAAATGAGAAATGGGAAGACACACTAAACACTGAAGTTAGCACAGATGTTTCCTGTTATGACAGATTAGTAAAATTTCAGTATTCAATGGATCTTTAACACACCCCACACCCCCTGCTGTGGTATTCATTTTTAGCATTGTGGAATAGGCCAAAAGAGCAAGCATATAATCAAAAAGAAACCACACCATTTTCTCTAGCTCTGATTTCTTTTTTTTCTGATGGTATTCCTTCATTTGTATGTATAAACATTTTATGGGAGGCAGCAGAGGCAATACAAAGCTAGTTCTCCATCTGGGAGTCACACTTACCACAGTCATGTGCACTGCAAACAAGTCCTTGAGCACGTGCTACATACATAAGTGCTAATTGGGAAAGTCTGATGATGTCAGTTGTGTAGCAATAATATTTTTTGCCAAATGACCAGTTTGTGCTTGTGGCTTTTAAGTAGCTCCGGTTCAACAAAGTGCTTGAGAAGTGTCTTTGCTTTGAAGGGGAAGCTGAGCAAAGAGCTGAGTGGCTGGATGAGCGCTGTGGGAGTAACGAGGTCAGTAACCAAGAGAGTTGCCACAAATGAAATAGTAGTAAAGCTCATCTTTCAGTAACTCGGTTGGGAGATAAAAGAGGAGAATGAAGCCAGCATAACAGTGGCTCTGCCCAAAATATGCATTGCAAACACATCCACATTTTACTGTGCAAACCAAATTTCTTTCATGCATATTTATTCAGGTTTGAATGTCAGCCTTCATTTCTCACTCACATACATACAGATGATGCATATATGACATTAAAAACCTGGGACCTGGGGATTACTTAAATTTTTTTTTTTGTTCTCTTTTCTTCTGTACTTCAGTGTGAGTTTGCACCGGAAAAGGGAATTTTGTTTGTAGAAGTCCATGATGACTTCTGAGACAAGGTAACAATATCCAGTAGAATGTTAGAAGACAGAGGTACAGCATCCTGTAAAAGTGATTAAAGCCCTCAGAAACATTCTTTAAAGTAAGAGATACTTTAAAATTTTCGCCTAGATAGTTATTGAAAAGAATTTTAAAGCCCTGATCAAGAATTACAAGTACCAAGCTAAGAAGCAGATTTTTGATGCTATGATTGCGCATTTTTGCAGTAAGGGAAATACCAGGATTCTCTTGTCCCTGAGGGGAACAACCTCTGATCTCATTAACTTTCTCGTAAATAGCAGAGGGAAAAAGGAACCTGGCCTGTTCTCCAGAAAGTGTGGTTTAAAGATTCAGCCCAGCTACAGCAGATCATGAAGGACTGTTGCTATGCACTTTCAAAAAAAAAAAAAAAAAAGACCAAATCTCATAGCATGACAGCAAGCACAACAGTAATTATTGTAGCTTCCAGCTGTTTTGTCTTTGCTTTTGTTCTGTCTCCAATAATCCGTGCTCCTGAGAATTAGTTGCTTCTTTCTGTGTCTTTCTTTATCAACTGGCAATTCCTTCCCTTATTCTTCTCTTCCTCCCTAACACTGGTGAGCTATAGTTCAAACTCACCTATCAGGTTTTCAAGCAACTTCTATCTGTCTCTCCCTGACTGCAGTATAGTTTACTGCTAAAAGGAGTTAATTTAGAGAAATAAAGTACCCCATCCTGTGCAACATCAGGCAAAGCTGGTAAAAAAATACCCCCAAAGCAGGTGTATTTAATGCTGCCATTAATATCGTTCACAGATTGGAAAGAAAAAAAAAGTGAGGAAAAGTAGCTTTTTGCTTTCTCAAGCTGTTTTCTTCTGAAGAGTTTTGTTATCTGTTTAGAAATGTGTTTAAATAATTCCACAATATTCAGCTTAAAAGCATAAGCAGTAAAATTGTATCTAGTTTATCGAATACCGTGTTTAAAATATGACATTAGGAACCAGATGTTTGGGTCTGGTTTCTTTATGTGTCCCTGCTAGTTCATTGGCAATTCATTCAACTTGCCGCTGTCTCAGATGTCCCATTTGCTAAAGGGAGTTTAATAGTACTTATTTTTTTGGAGCATGGTGAGGCTGAATGAATCCTCTGTAAATGGCATTGTATTTTCTGGAGGAAAGGTACTATATAAGTCAAAGTAATAGTTTTGTATCTAACTGAATACTTCGATCTAACAGATGGGAGCAAAGCTTACAACAAATGTTGAACGTTTTTCTCCCCTGCATATTTATCCTATTTTTTATATCACAGAACTCACTCTGAAATGAATGCCTCTTAAATGAAAATAAGTGTTAACAGAATACGTTTTCCCACACACAGTTATATGTTCCCACACGAAAAACTTGAACTTCAAATTTATTGTTTTTAGACCACACACATTACCAGGGCAAACTGTAAATGTAGGGAGGCAAACAGCCATCCTTTGTGCTGTTTGGCTGTAGCTCAGCTTTGCTGCTTTGCAACGGGGCACTGCTTCCTCCCATCACCTACCCACATCTATTAGGATCCTGCACATTCAGCAGGGCAGATGTTTTCTTTCTAATGAAAATAGTAGCAGCAACAAGTTGTTGACTAGCTTTCTTTTACAATCTCTTCAGCTGATCACCTTTCTGTGGTTTTTAAGTAAGTATTTGGTTGTTGTCAGCAAAGGGTGAGGTGTGCTGTGACTCCATTCACAGCAAAACAATGATACCCACCGAGGAGGGTTGTGTCTCCATCACCAGCTGCAGGAGGTAACTTCAGGCTTTTTACTGTTACAGCCAACATCAAACTCAGATTTCTCTGCACACAAGCTCCCTACTCTGCTCTGTGTCCTGCATTTGCTTGAGTTGATGCCCCTGCACTAGCCTTGATTCCAATTTCAATCTGTGCTTTTTCTAGGGCTTCTGACTGGCAAGCCTGATAGTTGTCTTTCCCAAAACCTTAAGAGATGTCATGTTATTTTTTTGACTAACTCGGGGAGTGAAACACAAGTGTTGATTTTGTGAATTTTCAAGTTGACTATAGGTGATGAGAGAATAGGTAAGCAGTCTAAAATCCATTTGCCGTGGAGAAGAGTCCTATTGCAGAGGCCTTATCCATGGGATGCAAACCTTCCTAAGCCCGTACTTGCTGTGGCGCCATAGACCTGTATCTCCATGTCTGTGTTTTTCTTCACTCTGCACTGTAGCATGAAACCCAGGGCAGCCACCGTTAGCCTGCAGTGCCCTCACACCACCCTTAGGAAGAATACAGAACTAGGCAGCTAGCCTTTCCCCAGGAGATTTTATTCGCTTACTTCAAGCAGGCCTCAGTGTCCTGCTATGTATTCCTTTCTTTTCTGTGTTCTAATTATAACTTCAAAATTATTTTTTTTTAATTTCAAAGTTCCACTTGGCACCTGGTACCAAAATTACCTGCAGAGAGAGAATTCAGACTGTTGGATAGAAACCTTTCTTGTCACATTCCCTCACAGATGGTCCAATCTGCTCTGCAGTTCATGCCTGACGGTTGCTTTTTCTGGCCGTGCAAGAACACACATTTAAAAATTTAAGTTCCAGATAAGCCTCAAGTAAGCACCTCAACTATGCTCTATACCCTAAAATTGTAGGTGTGCAATGGCGTGCAAGACACATGTAAAGAAAATGATCCTGCTACTATCACTTGCATGTACTTTGGGAGAGAGATCCATGTTTGATACGTATTCAAAGATATGTGAGAAGTGTCTGCCTTTTCAAACAAATTAATTAAGATAGACGTACACCATTCTCTTCTAATCACGGTAGATATGGAGAATACATCCTTCAGTGTTTTCATTTGTTTTATTATTTCAAATCCACAGAGAACATCTCATTTCCTTTGTTCTTTAGAGGGAACACTTTAATGAGTAATGACTTGTACAGAAATAGAAGGTACGTAGATGCACCTCAGCTAGCACTAAGGTAAATTGCCTGAAGGGCCCTGCAGTATTAGCTCTACTGGTTCAGGTGCGCCTTTGCACTCTAACCACACCATGTGGCTCCAGGGCCATGTTCTCCAAACAGTCAGATATCCAAAGAGAGACAGCCTTCCACTGAGCGTGTAGGATCCCAGCTACATCTCGAATTCTTCTGTCTCGGGGTAAAAGCAATGAACAGCATAAAAGAGCTGCAGTACTAAGCATTCACAGAGTACTCCTGTACATTCAAGGCACATTCCACTGCAAATGCTAGCCTCAGGTAAGAGGCTTTGGCGACTGGAGGGAAATATGCAGGGTCACATGTATTTAGTGCTGTGACATTTTTGGCAATGTTGTGCGTCATTGTTTAATCCAGGAAGCCAGCATGGACTGAGGCCTGCAGGCGTGGCAGTTTTGTGTCAGAACCTGTATCCAAACCAGGTGAAAAGGTGACTAAAACTCCTACACATCCTGAGCTGGTGTATTACTGTGTCCCTTTGAAGATACAGTTTAGAACCTTACCTTGTAGCTTACTAGTAACTAAAAACATTTTTGGACAAAAGGAGCATTTTCAGAACGTGTTTGTGTAGTGTCTAGCGTGGTGGACAGACTGTCTAGGAATCACTTATACGTGAGCAGCAATAACTCACAATTCCAATTCCCCTATTGGTTTACGCGAAGCAGGTTGAATAAGCCATTACAATGTCATATATTTTTATCAGTGCTCTCAAATTGTTGTTGGTTTCCTCTTCCTTTCTTTTGTAATTTATATTTTTACTTCTTGAATATATTGAAGAGTACAGTCCTTGTCCTTAAAAATGTGAAGAGTAGTTATAAGGTATGTTGTAGAAGATAACTCTCTGAAATCTAGATGTAACTATAAATATTTGTTTTGTTGCAGTACACTGACACAATGCTTTCAAATCTACACCAGTGGCTTAGGGCAATTTCCTAAAATGTTACAAGAAGTGACTGAGAAAAGCCAGCCCATTCATGATAGGTCTGAATTCGCTATTCGTGGACTTTTACCTTCTCTAGAAAATGAGAAATGGAAGTGGAAGTTAAAAGATTGAAAAAAAAATTGCACTAAACAACGCGTTTTCAAAACTATGGCAAAGCACTGAATAAATGCTTTACACTGTATATTTATCAAGTCAAATTCTGCACTCTGTCTGCTTAAACCATCTTACTCCAATGTACTGTTTCTTAAATATTACCAAATCACATATATACTTTTCTTGTAATGAACTCTTAGAAATCTCGTCATGAAAAGAAGAATAACAATGCAAAATATGTGGTCTTGTGTTACTGGTGCATTACACAAATGCATATTTCATTCTAGTTACAGTAATTTTACTTTGCTACAGAAGGTCTAATAAAGATGCACCTTTGCTCACTACCACAAATTTCATCTGAAACATACTTAAAGCACAATTTGTAACTAAATTTTGGGATTTTTTTCCTCTATAGAACTACAGGACCGTTTTAATCTTATTATTTTTTAGAAAAAGAGGATATTGTGTTTCTGACAACCACATGCCATATTGATTCCTAAAAAATTGTGTCTTCCAGTCTGTTTGTTCCAGATTAATGAAATTACCATGTGAAATTCTACAAAAGTTACTACACTTTAAGTACATCAGGCTTTGTTAATGCAGAAGAGATAAAACTGAATTCCATTTGCTCTGAAATGACAGTCTCCAAATTGCAGCAAATTCCTCAAAATGCTACCCCTATTTTTGCCTGTCCATTCCGTATGGTATTTGTCAAGAGATAAGTTAGCATGAAAATTCAAATGAGTCATATACTCAAACCTTAAGGCTGGGTATTGAGCAGAACAGTTAATGTCACATTTTCCCACTCAGTTTTTGCTACAGAAATAAGATATTCAAATCAAGAAATCAGTATGTCATTATGTTTCTATAGATGATATATGTGTAAATTTTGAGATGGATGCAGAATCTTTCCATAATTTTTTTTAGTTAAAAATCTGCATAAAAGCTTTTAGAAGTGTCTCTGGGGATCACAGTGAAGTGATAATAATTTTTCAGAAATTTTTTAGAAAGTTTTTAGAAAACTTCACAGTAGCAAAAGTCCTAAACATTTAAAGAACTACCGCAACTTTAAGAACAGCTCTTAAATATTTGGCCTAGCATAACCCCAGATCTGACTTTCAAAGGAACTGAATATTCCCAATTTTGGTTGAATCCCAGTTCCTTTCCTCTGAAAATAATAAATTTCAAAATAAGTGGGGATTTGACAGTAGGGTAATTTCCAGAAGAATCACTCGTTCAGAAGGGGTTTAAGGTCATGTATAAACGTATATTATAGAGTCATAGAATGGTTTGGGCTGGAAGCGGCATTAAATATCATCTAGTTCCAACCCCGCTGCCATGGGCAGGGACATCTCCCACTAGACCGAGTTGCTCAAAGCCCCATTCAACCTGGCCTTGAACACACAAAGGGATGAAGCATCCACAGGTTCTCTGGGCAGCCTGTTCCAGTGCCTCACCACCCTTGCAGTGAAGAATATCTTCCTTGCATCTAATCTAAATCTACCCTCCTTCTGTTTAAAGCCATTCCCCCTATCCTATCACTACATGCCTTTGCAATAAGTCCCTCTCCAGCTTTCTTGTAGGCCTCCCTTAGGTACTAGAAGGCTGCTGTAAGGTGTCCGTGAGCCTTCTCCAGGCTGAACAGACCCAACTCCCTTAGGCTGTCTTCATAGGAGAGGTGCTCCAGCCCACTGATCATCTTTGTGGCCCTCTTCTGGATTCACTCCAACAGATCAAAGTCCTCCTAATGTTGGAAACCCCAGAGCTGGAGGCAGTTCTTCAGGTGGGGACTTAAGAGAGCAGAGTAGGGGGCAGAATCACCTCCCTCAACCTGCTGGTCCTGTTTCTTTTGGTGAAGCTCAGGACATACAGTTAGCTTTCAGGGCTGCAGATGCATGTTGCCAGATTGTGTTGAGCTTCTCACCAACCATCACCTCCAAGTCCTTCTCTTCAGGGCTGCTCCCAATCCATTCTCTGCCTAGCTTGGATTTGTGTTTGTGATTGCCCCAGCCCATGCGCAGTACGTTACAGTTGGCCATGTTGAACATCATGACGTTTGCACAGGCTCATCTCTCAAGACTGTCAAGATCCTTCCCTCCAGTTTATATTTCATTTTAACTTGGCCGGAGTTGGTCTAACTTGAAGAATTGGTGTTGTTTCTAGATTCTTTTTTGATTTAGCTACAAGGTCTTGATACCCTTTTCCCCTTTTTCAAGGCTTTGTTTCATGCATTGTGATACTTGTTCCCTCTGAGAGGAACAAAATACATTGTGAAATGAAGTTCTTATTTGGAATTACAGTACATGTGTATCACATTTTAGATTTCATAGTAGAAGATATCTAGGCTGTATTGCTGGCAGATGACTAGAACTGTAGTCCTTAGAGAGCCATTAGTACTGATATGGAGCATATCACATACAGCCAGTCTTCATTAGCAATTTTGACAGCCTAAGGCAGGGAGGTTTGGACATACAGTATTTTGCTTGCATTTGCTCACAGTTTGAGCCATGTATCCTTGTATTTTACTGATATGTTATCAGGGGAGCTATTCCTCTGGATTACATGGTGATGATTTCATTTTATAAAAACGAAACAAAAAAGAAAGTAAAAGGAATGGCTTTAGGAATTGCTGAGATCCCATTACTTAGAAGAAAAACATTACCTGTTGTTGTTTATCAAAGTGAATACAACAGAATATGACAACAAAGAATTTAGATAAGGACTTAAAAATAAGGATTTGACAATATTTCCTCATTCTTTCAGTGCATGTGACTTTTAAGTCAAAGCCACGTAAGCATTTTTATGTCAAACACTTGGCTTCACAGTGGTAACTACTAGTAATGAATTACATGGCCTGGTTACTACAGACATGCTAATAGCTGACACTGTATAATTGGCAGTTTCCTAATGTACCAAATGAGGAAAAATCAAGTGTAAAATGTCCATGTATACCATAATTTCTGAAAGAAGTGCTTCCCTACAAGGCTGCTTAGTTTCGCTGGTGCTTATGAATAGGAGCGATGCTCTTCTGTTCAGGAAATTGGTTTTGGATTTTGCTAAGGCAAATTTGGTGCATTGACATTAGTGGGCACAGAGAAAGAAACCCTCTGAAAAATCTGACTTTTAGAGAGTTGACCTTGTATCACAAGGAATGAACCCAGTATGCGGCTGGAGAATTGTGCTAGAATTCTGTAGATCCCGGGGTGGCAGTGCTTCTGTGTTTACTGCTGCTGGGCTGGCAGAGCCTCCGAGGCAGGCCCTGGGGGAGCAGCTCACAGCACAGCTGATCCCTGGCTTTCCCAGTTAGTCAGGATGGTGGAGCTCCAGTTAGCTCCTTTCCAAGGAACAGCAAAATGTCATTATGATCCTTTTCTGGAAGAGACTGATTCATGAGGAGAATAACTTTCAATCCCAGAAGAAAGTTAATAAAATTCCTTAAAAATTTGGGCTGCCAAAGGAGAAACACTACAATACATATAAAACCATAAATATATTAAAAGTGCATGAGCTGCAGTGGTTAGTATGATGCCTTCTGAGGAATGGGCTTCATTTTCCATTCCTTTCAAGATTTCTTGTACTGTTTTGAGTGACAGAAACTCAGATCTATAGAAAATTGAACATTTCAAAAGTGAGTACGCTTTTTTCCCTGGGCAGGCACTCTGGTCACCTGAAGGAATACTGATCCTCCTTCTTTGGTGATGACAAATTAGATGGCCTCTTAAAAATACCCCCAAATAATATTTTTATTGCACAAGTGTTAGGAAATTTTTATGATGATCTTTCTAGATTACTATGGTATAATAATATTAAGTATAGGCAACATAAGCATCACATCTTTTAAACTAAACTGCTTACTCAAAACCAAAAAAAGCATCCTTTGACTACAGCTCTTGGACTTCTTTCAGTTAATGCCTGAAGAAACAGAATGTGGTTTTTTTATATAAATCAGGACCAGAGTTAAACACATGGGGCAATTTGCGTGCTGAATTTGGAGTTAAGATTTGACGTAACAAAAGATACTACAAGGAACTATGGTGAAGTTTAAAAAGATCAGTACAAAGCTAAAATTTATTGCCAGTACTGTTCTTGCAGATCAAAGCTATGCTAATGTGGTCTAGAGTTACTTTAATATTTTGCAGCCTCTCATTCCCTCAGTGCATGTTTTAAGCATGATTTGCTCACTTTTATAACAAAATAACTTGAAAAAGCCTTCTGCTTTGAATTGGCCTCCTGAGGTAAAAAGTCACAGAGATGTTAAGTCTCACATTGCTTGCTCCAACTTCATTATGTTTGATGAAAGAAATATCTTGATCATATCTTGTAACATGCAGTACTTCCTGAATAACTGGATTGCTGCAAGAAAGGACATCTTTTACCTGGATAATGAAATTATATCCTAATTTTTTCCCTGGTCTTCTTTGTATGATACATGCAGATGATTGGCAGTACTGCACAGCATGATGGAAAGCTTTGAAAAGCAATCTTGTCTTTAGGGGTGGATGAGGGGAATCTTTATGGTTTTCCTGAAAGATGTACTGTGCAGCTTTTTATGCTCTGTACAGAAAGAGGTCTGTGCATATTCTAAATATATTTATGGGTCAGAGTGTAAATGTTAGGCTCTGTGATCTCCGTGACTAAAATCAGACCCATCAATTATGTCAGTGGGAGGTTACTGCCAAGATCAAAAGTAGATTATAGGCCTGGCAGAGTCTGTGCTCATAGAGCATTGCTGGTGCATCTTGATGTGCTGCCCTAGCAAAAACCATGTTACTAATGTGAGTGCAGCACGTTCCAGATTGCTGTGAGTGAAAGTTGCTCCTTCAAACAAAAATGTCCGTATAACTCTGCACTACAGCTTTTGCTTATGCAAATAGTCATGTGTCAGTTTTTTCCATGCTCATGTCAAGAGTATTGACCAGCTCTGATACAGGATCATAGAAGCCTGGCCTTCAGTAAGTGGGCTAGCAGGGCTAAGCTGAACCCTTGCCCTATGCTCTGATGAAGGTGTTGAGCATCCATAAGATTCTGTGCTATGCAGAGCAAGGATAGAAACAATTACTTAGCTAGGACAACCCCAAATAACCCTAGGGCATCCAAATCCTCAGTCAGTCATAAAATTAAAATTGCCATTGGAAAGGACTTTTCTTTCTGATCCTTGTCTTGGTAAGGAAATAGAAAAAGCAACTCCTAGCAGAAACTTAATTTGCCTAAAACCATTGGATGGAACATTCTTGGTCTTCCTTATGGGTATAAAACAAAATTATTGGTTTAAAATAAATATTAAGGCTTTTCAGTGTACGCACTATGATTTAATTGCTCCAGTTTCTTCATTTTTGACATATTAGAGCATGGGGTCTGAAACTAAGAGATTGCAAGGCATTAAATCTGGAAGGATTGAGAGATGATGAATGCAGAATCTTTGTTACACAAAGAAGTAGAAAGTATTGTTCAAAAAAATGCTCTGAGTCAAACCAATTTGGGACCCATTGACAGCAAAATGACCTGCTTATCCATCTGTCTTTCAAATGAAATGTAAGACTTAGGTCCACATCATTTGTGACCTTTTTAAAAAATTGAATATTTCTACTGAAGTCTGAATGCTGTTACTTTTGGTCTCCTGGCCAAACTCCAAAATGAATAATTACTCTGCTTCCTCCTTTTCTAAATTACAGCACCAGCTTGATTGGGAGCAAATGCATTCATCGTTTGCTGACCTAAACTGCTCTTATATTACTGTGCACTATTAACTGTTGCTGCTTTTCAAACCATGGCTGGCTGCATTTCCATGGTGGATTAAATGACCTTTGGACAAAGCATGCATATCTTTAGCTTGTTTGAAAGACTTTGGGACAAAAGGTGCTGTATGTATAAATGCTATTATAGAAATAATTTTATACCCAGAATATGCAGGCATTGAAGTGTGTTCACTGAACAGGGGAAACTGTTGGCATTCGATGATGAAGCTGGATGAAGGAATGAGACTATTTGGGAACAGAGTGTGTATGCTCATGGCTTGGGAAGCTGGTAGTCACTGATTTTCATGAAAAGGGTACTTTTACTGAGAAGCATTGCAAAATTACAGAGCAAAATGGGAAGCAAAGGGAGAGTAAAGATTTACTACAGGCTTTCACAGGAGACTCAGTGCTTAGTGGATACCTGTTTCTGTATAATGAGGGTAGCTAGCAGGATGCACTTTGGGTTATTTTCCAGGAGATAAAGTTGTTGAAAAGTCTGATACACTATTCCAGAAATTCTGTGTGTGATTTCTTAAGGTTCTATATGTTGTTCTAATTATGTTGTAGCTTCTTTAACAAAGGTTCATACTCAGCCTTAAAGGTGAGGGGAAGCCTGAACCAGTGTAAGATATGAGCAGGTGGCTTTTAAAGGCTTTACCTTCCTATTGTGCTGTTTAACTACAGCATCATCCTTGGTTTCCAGTGCTTTGGTCATTGTATAGCACCCTGAACTCTTTGCCTGGAGTGTTTTTAAGCTTAGATGCTCAACAACACAGCTGTTTCTAAAAAAAACCAGTACAGTCTAAACAGAAACAATGAAATGAAAAAGTTATTCGTGTGAACCTGTTCTGATTGCAGGAGAGCCATGTGGCAAGAAAGCACTCTTATCTAATCCACAGAATGGTTACAGGGGCAGCAAAGAACAGATTTTTACCCAACGGGCTTGGCTTTCATTAACCTTTGTCTCTCTGTTGTGAGTAGAAGCACTGTCTGATCTTTTCATATAGTCTGAAAGTGGACTACACTTATTGCTGGAGAATTTTCTTTCTGTAGATAACTTGAGTCTAGCATGTACAAAGCAGAGCTGCACTCGCATTCTCCTAAGTGTAAAGCAGATTAAAACCAGAAATTTATTTCCAACACCAAAGCTATTACTCAAATACATTTTTAAGTGTCTCAAAGTCAGATCAGTACTTAGCAAAACCGAGAAGATACAACCTTCTACAGAGAGCTGGTGAGGTCTTGAGCCAGTAGCATAGTCCAGTGGCACAGACAGCCCAGGCTCCTGTGCAGCTCCTCACCATCTCTGAGCAAGTGGCTCTATCACATCTATGCTGAGGAGCAGCACTGACTTGTTCAGGACCCAAGTGGGAGACTGCCTAGGTGCAAATGTTTATCAGCAGTAATACTGAGGTGGTTTGAGCTTCCCATTTTCTTCCTGTCTCAGTGAATGAGGCTGCCATCTCCAAACTACAGCTAATGGTTTGAGCATCAGCCTTTTGAACATGGATTTGTAAAGCATAGCATAAACGTGTGGGGAAGTGCACTATTCAGAGAACATCATAAATATAAATATGGATTTTAAAGTATTACATGGAATAAAGAGCCTGTATTCCGTGTGCTATATTCAGATGCTCATGGTGAACTCGAATATGACTATCCAGTATCCTTCAGTTGGGTGACTGGTACCAGAACGCTAAAACCCTACAGTTCATCTGTCCTAATATTGATGCATTTATACCAGAAGTGTTCAGTTCATTAGTTAACTGAAATTATCATGCTTCCATACATTGCTAGGATCTATTCTTAGTGCTGTTAGGATGCATTGGTGCTCTTTCTTTTTTATTTTCTCTCTTATAAAACTGTACTAGAAGTACAGTGTTCTTTACAAATAGGAAAGTATCAAGTCGCTCCAAAATGTTAGTTTGTCATCAAGGGAAAGAACAAAAAAAATCGTATTGTGCACATAGTAGTCAGAAGGGCCTGCTGACCAGTATGAATGGTCTCTGAATCGCTACCAGACAAAAACCCCCAAACATTCAGAGAAACTGAAGCATCTTTGAACTGTCTGCTCTGAGTAAAATGGGTTCATTTTGCAACAGACTTTATTTACTATGAATAATTTGCTGAGCTTTATTTAATTGGCAGACCCAACAATAAGCAATCTTATCACATTTCCCACAAGCTCTGAATCATGTTAGAGCCCTTTTGCACTGTGAAATGGTGGCTAGTTTTCCTCTTTCAACATCTGTTTTTAGTCAATCTTGCCAAGCATCCATCCACTGATGTTATAACGCGATATTAAATATTTAAAATTACAAAGTAGCTTTAGGATAGTGCCTGAACAGCATTTAGCTCTCTCTCATTTTGGATTTTTTTTACTTTGTATATCGTGTACAGAACTTTACAAGAAATCATAAAAATCTATTAGTAAAAGAAAAAGGGAAACACGGTGAGGGAAAACTACATCATTAACAATCTCAAAAGAATTACAGATTCTCATTTGGATTTCAGTAGAACATAGACATCTAAATCACTTAGGAAATTCAGCAGCTTTTTTATCCAAACAGAAACAATCCACAGCCTTTTCCTTCCTTTCAATAATAGTCCCATTCAGTGATGTTAAATTATATTGAAAAACCTACTGAAACCTAAGTAAAATCTGCATGTCAGCAATTCTCATTCTGAAGTAGTAGATAATGGAGACTCAACACTGTCTGTAGATTCCTAAACCTCTCATATGTACCAAGTAGTCTTTTCACTAATATTCTCAGTCATAAGCAATAAGGGATCTTACACTGATTTAAAGCCTTCATTTTAACCTCTCTGTAAAAAAGCAGCTTAGTAACACAACTTCAGCCTGAACAGAATTCAGACCACAATGTACTTATTATATACAAAAAACATGTGCTTACCCAACTTCGCCTTACTTGATGATATATTCCAGTTTGGCATAAACTATTTCGTAAAATGAAAATTGAAAAAAAAAAAAAAAACTGTAATGAAGATTCTCTCCTTATAAACAGTGGATAAATATCACAAGCAAACATTTCTCAACTTTATATCCTCTTTGACAGGAGGCACAACTTTGTCACATATTTGAATAGCTCCTTCAAAATTGGCATGTTCTTCAAAATATTGCTAAATAAGATCATTGTGTACCACATTCTTGTGCCAAAATACACTTTGTAAGTAAGTCACATATGCATTTAAGCATCCAGGACAGGATCTGAGAATTTGCTTTTTTTAACTATAAAATAACAAGTTTCTATTATGAGCTACATTCTATTCTGCCTGTGAGAGAACCATAACCCAAACTCAGTAGAACTACTTCTCTCAAATTATAGCAAACTATCAGACACAGAAAGGAAAACCAGAAAATATGTAGGCCACAATCCTGGCCATTTCTAAGTCAACAGCTGATGTGTCATTCCCTAAAGGAGACCGGTATTTTGCCTACAATGAAGAGTTCCTTCGAAGCTGGCTTTATGGCCAAATGAAAGAATAAGAATTTGTGAATGAGGGAGATAAGATTTACGGTTATGACCAAGGATGCATAAGCTGGCATGAAGATAAAAATGTGCAGAGGAATCTTCTACATAGTACAGGAAAACACATCCATGTAATAAAATACAAATTTTGAAGGCAATAGAAATAAAAAAATTGAAACCCTAACATGGGATTTAATTGATCAGATACAGAGATAAATACAAAACTCCTGTTCAAGGAAAGGTTTCTATGATAAGCAGTTAGTGGGCTCGTTATCTTACCATTAGTTGTGACTAAGAATATTGTAAGTCTAATTTTCAGGTTTTCATTAAGGAATACCCTGGAAAGCATGAGTTTGTGGGAACCAATCAATCTGGATTTCAGGCAGAAAAGTTCTATGTCATTAGTTTTCTTGCCTTCTTCAAGGATAGAGTGTCACAGCTGTGGCTGGCATGGATGATACAGGGGATGTAATACAGGGCATGTTGAAAGAGAAGATGATTTTATGCTTTAGTGAGAATTGCACAGCAGGAGAAAAAGCATGTAATAGATAAAATTCCATCTTTGAACAAAATACTGAATGTGATTATTAGAAAATAATAGGTTTCCTTAAGGATTTGAAAGACACTTCATTTGTTTATCACTGCATCTAATTACATGGGATGGCAATGTCAATTTAAAAATAATCAATCGCTTACAAAAACAAAACTAAAGGTAAAGAAATTGCAGAATAGTGCAACTATGTCCTGGGAGACTTATCTATTTAAGATTATACCAGAGTTAAATGATCAGTCAAGTACAAAGCAGACAAACTTAAATTGCTACTTGCGTTTAGATAAGTACATGCTGCATGTGTTAAGAGCGTGTTCACAGCAAAAGTGAGATAAAGGATTTTAAGAATTCTGGCTGCTTTAATCTTGAAAAAAAACCACTGGAATAACTGTCCCACTGAGTTAGAGAAATGAACCCTGAAGAGGGTTTCAGGGGAAAAGGAGTTACCTGAGAGTTTCTGAGGAATGTATTTCCTAGCCTAGAGAAATAATATGAAAATGATGCTTGGCTAGGGCAAGGATATTGCTCTGGTTTGCTTTCCCAGGGGAATTACCTTTTGTTTTAGATAAGGGAATCCATGGGTGTTTAACCGTAGTTCTGGAGGCTTTGCTCCAGCACAAAATGTTCACCTCCCCAAACTGCAGGCCTGGCATATAGCTTTCCATATCTCTTACTGCTTTCCTACTGTTAGGAGCCCAATCACTGTATGTTTACAGAACAAAGTGCACTGAAGTTTCAATCTCTGGGGCACTTTAGAGCAACTCTCTAGCAAAGAGAACATTTGCAGCAGGTGAGAAGGAAATAGCATGTGAGGAGGGAGCAAAGACAGAGAAAAAATAATGAAGCTGAACAGAAGTATTAAACCTTCATCTCTGGTTTGTGAGATAAATGAAGGCCACTCTACTCAGTAGGCGCAGCTCTACCTCTCCAGATTTCATGAGGAGGCAGGAAACTCAGGTTTATAATTTCATTCATATCCCTGGATTTTCCTCGCCCCCCTACACTGCCCTCGTGTGGTCTTTGTTCCAGCACACACACAAAAAGATGTGCTAGAGCACAAAAAATGACACTTTGGGTTTTGAAGCAGTGTGAAGCCAACCACATCAGATTTTGGACCTGATTCAGGTGCTTAATTCAGGATATTTTAACTAATACTATTGTTGTGCGCTAAAATCCCATCCTGAAGATTAGAATCTTTGTTACCTGATCAGAACAGTGATTCTTAATCTGATTGTCAGTCCTGGTGCTCAGAGAGCAGGCCTTACTATGATCTAAATGCCCATTTCTTCCTTGATTTTAGCCCATGGGTTTATATCTCTTGGTTGCTGTTGTGTGGCATGTGTGAAATGAGTTAGTGGTTCCACTCCTATGCATAAGAGAAGGGTGGTTATACCATGAAAATCAGTGTCTCCAAGCCAATGAAGTGATTAGTACAATCAGTTCTCTGAAACAGAGAGGTGAAGGCTTTGGGGGTAGTGGGACTTTCTTTCAAGTGTGACTCCTACACCTGAAGCAGTTAACCAAGTTAAAAATCCCACTAACTATAGAATGTGCTGGATATGTGATCTAGAGAAGAGTTTTGGGCTCTAACAATCATGTCCTTCCACAACTCTAAACTGTCTAGAAGTGAAATTCCATGAGACTGGCAGGAGGCAACTGCTTGTTGTAGCATTGGCCATCAGTCACTACAGGGTGATGTTGCTCTCCCCGTCACCCCCTGCAATGTCTGAACGAGATCTGACTGGTGCCAGTTGGAGATGACTGGCTATGGCTGCGTGTGTCATGTTGCAGGCTGTTTTCCTCTCTTAAGATAGAATTGCCCGACTCTCAACATCACCTCTTCTTCCTGCCTTGTGCTCTATATTATATTGCACCTGACTGTTGCTGAAATAAGGACAATGCTTTCCACGGGTTGAGGCTCACACTGTTTGTGCTATAGGCAAATCTAACTCTAATAAAACCTCTGGTAATGCTGAATTGTGGCCTATAAATATTTCTACACCAGTGATTTGCTGGGCAGTTTTAGTTTAACTGCTACTTTAATACTAAAATGCAGCATAGAGAGGGCACTCAGCCAGAGCTCCGGGTGCTCTTCCTGGCTCAGCCACGGTCATGTTCCATCTGTTTTGCTGTCTGTCACATGGGAGTACTAATACTTAAATTCCCATGTGAAATGCTTGTATAGCTACACTACACTGTGTAAGAATTAACTGTTATTTCCATAGACTTTGGGAGCCAACTTTTGGCCTTTCTGTGCACTCATATGCCATTAAATTGCCATAAGCCTGTCTAAAGAAATTATTAGATATCCCACCATCGAAACAGAACAAGAGAGAACAGATCTAAACAACAGCAGGTCTTAGCAACCATTTCACACCACCTCCTCCTAGGGGAGGTAAACTGATTGGAGCTCATTTGTGTGTGATTTGAGGAAAAATCTCAAGAGAAGCAGTGGGTAAGAGAAAGTGGTGCTGTGAAACTGAATTTGATGAGTCCTGTTGGGCCACATGACCTCAACTGTCACCTTGAATCCTTTTCTGCTTATTAGTGAATGCCCCTTTCCTTCAGTTCAGGCATTCTTCTGTTTAGGCAAACACAAATAACACCTATATACTTCTGGTCTGAAGCAGACAACAAAGAAAGGAGAAAGAACAAAAGTAGCTTTTCTGTGATAAACCACAGTCTGATCTTTAACAGGCTGTAGCAACTCTGAGAAAAAAATGGCTAATGCCTCCGCTAACAGGCAGAGTTCTTGCAGCTTTCCAAGAGGGAAAAGGCATGGTGATTTTGTGGCAACACAGCTCATGCTCAGATGTCCATATTTTAAAAAAGACAAAGGGTGCTGGTAGAATATATGAGAGCAATAGCCTTAGAAATTAGTAATAGAATGTGAAAAGAAATCCTTTCCAATTATGAGTCATGATTTCTCAACAGTGCATCCATTATAGCATAAAGTACGACCTAACACACCCCGATTGTCACTATGTAGGGCCTATTTAATCACTGAGGAAACATTTTAACAGTCGTACAAATGAAGATACAATTATTTGAAGATGATCTGATAATGACTGGTTTGTGGAAAGAAGGTTGGATTTTGGCAGCTCCCTCCAAAGAGAATTCCAACATGGAGAGAATATAATTTGCAAATAGCAGTGGTCTGTATCAGAAAAGAAAGCATCTGAAATACATGGCTGTGAAAACAGAGGTTTTACTTCTTTTATTTGTTCTCCTAAATTTTCTGCAAATTTCCTATGTTCAAACCAGTGGTCCCCATTGTTGGCCCCAGTCCCCTTTCCTACTAGCACTCTCAGATGTTCTTTATTGTCTCCTTTTATGCTAAATTATATGCAGATTGCCACAGGTGCTTCTAGAATCCTTGATCACAATGATTTATCAACAAATATGAAAGTGGATTAGCAGAGTTTAACTATTAACTGTGCACAGAAATAGAGAGAGAGAGCGGGTAGCAAGATAACTGCCCTGCTCAGTGAAAGATGTGTGGACAGATGTATGAGATTTTTGCAGCTAAACTATGCAATAATATATAATAAGTTATCATTGTAGAAGGTATGCTTCATTCATCACTTGTGGAAATAATCAGGTGGCAGGAAGATAAAGAGTCTGCCATACATGTTGGTGTTTCCTAGAATTTGTAGATATTTGTGAATTGGTTTTGCTTTATGTTCTTAGGAGATGTGTGTCAATATGTATGTACCTTTATTCCTCAGAGTTTGCCATTATTCCTGCTCATCTCCTCCCTCCCACAAGCCACCATCAGTGAACGTGATCAATTCTAATGAAAGAACTCAACTACCGTGTATTAATTTTAGATGGCATCTCAGATGTACTGTCAGATTAGACTCCTGTAGATCCACTGTGCATATTGAAATTGTGCTAAAGCCCGTCTTTATTGTATCTTGACACTATTTTGTGCTATAAGAACTCTTGACAGCAAAGCTTTTGACTAAATCCACAACAAAGCTCTGTTTAACACTCAACAATCTGATCTCTATTATCCCGTTGGACTATTCCTGTGGGTTGTACTTGGAAGTTTTATTGCAACTATTTGGAGGTAAACTACAGATCAGAGTTGAAAGGAGAATTTGAGAAGGAGGAAGGAGCAAAGAAAGATTACTACTTTTATTTATGACAGAAGGTATTTTAGTGTGTGCTATAAAGGGAAAGGGAATAATTTTAAATCCAGCCTCAGAAGATATAGCTTTCCATCTTATTTTACATTTGGATCATACTTCAGTGTATTTCTCTGACAGTCCATCTCATGCTTTTAAAAGAACAGTAAAACACTGCATCACATTCTGACTATGCAGGGAGGAAGCTTTTCTGATGCTTTGTCCCAGTCCTACAACAAATTAACAAGTCAAGGCACAAACTCATTTTTATCTGCAGACTTGTTACAGTCCTTTTTCCTAGCCCCCAAGGCAGAGTCTGTTGTGGGGTGAAGGCTAATGCACCCAAGAACAAGATCACAGAATCATAGAATCATAGAATGTTAGGGGTTGGAAGGCACCTCTAGAGATTATCTAGTCCAACCCCCTTGCCAGAGCAGGATCACCTAAGGCAGGCTACACAGGAACACATCCAGGAGGGTTTTGAAAGTCTCCATTAATTTATTCTCTACCAGTGAGACAATGAATTTGCAAGACAGAAAATGTCCCTAAACATTTTACTTTTTTGGACTATGGGACAAATTTTGCTTTTTTTTCCCTGGTGTGAGTCAGAAATGGCTCAGTTACAACAGTGCAAGTTGGATAAACCCTGTTGGCCACAGTGGGATAGCTGAATTTGGCCCATTGCTTTACAACTGTGTTTATTAAAACAGTCAATCTTCTGGCTGCAAGGAATACTATAGAAAGAACTAAAATTTACATATGTTGAGATGTACTCTGCATAACATTGTAACAGATCAGAATATCAGACTTAGCTTATATTTTACTACAGTGCTTAACACATGTGTGTGGCAGCACAGGAGAAAAAAGCGGCCTCCTCATTATTCTCAGTGTGTTTTGCAGCACATCAAGGCATCTAGGCAAGACTCAGAACCATGGCAGGGCTGGAAAAAATTGTCTGAAATGAGGTGTAAAGATGAATAAAGAGTAATTTCCTTGGTTTAGCTTGAAGAAAAAAGTGAATTTTTTTCAAAAAGCAGCAAGAAAACTTAGGAAGATTTGCATCTAATGTGAATGGTTCCGTGTATCTCCAATTAGCAGAAAAAATACATCAGAATGTATGATGAATAATACGTCTGCTTGGTCCTGTTCTCATTATACGTACATCTGAAGTGGAACGAATACCATTTATGAATAATTTAATTAAAATAATGACAAGTATTATTTTTGTAGCATGCCAAACTGAAACATTAATTTAATAAGGCTGAGAATCATGAAATGCAATCTTAATTACTAGAAACTAGAATAATCAGCTGAACTGAGGCAGACAAGACAATTAACTCTTTAGGAAGGAGTTTACAGCTGCTAGGGTGGAACTAACATCCTAAGAGAGTTAGCATAGTCATTACTTTGAAATGCACAGTATTTTGGAATATACCATAAAAGCGACATAAGATCTTTTCATTCTGCACATTTTTTGAATATTCTACAGCCCTTAGAATTTTTCCCAGTATTTTATGTTTGTGTTGTCTGCCAGCCCCTGGGCTTGGTTAGTACTAAATCTCCACACCAGCTCTCCTTCATAGTGGTGGCTAAGCTGTCATCAGGTGAACGTACAAACTAGATGATACTGCTGGGCCATTGCAGGCATTCCTTTCGTGTTATCCCTCTCCTGTCTATAACCATCAACTTCTGCTTAATAGTGAGTAAAGTCTCTTGCATCTTGCACTCTCCTGGGAGGAACTTCACTGGCTTGCCAGGTAGTAACCTTCTGATCTCCCAGCTGTCCCCTGCTTTAAGTTCAGAACATTTTTTATCATGGCTTCCCTGCTCAGGTTTACCCCTCGCTCTAATGTATTTAAAGAAAATGAGCATAGTCTGTTCTGTCAGAATAAGCAAAGAAGTTGTTAGATCCTTCTCTTGTGAGATGATTATTATTTCTGTTTGATTTCAGCTTCCTTTAGTATCGATATCAAAATTGTGCAAAACTTTCTGTCTGGCTGCTTTTCAAACTGGGTCGCCCTCTGCAAGGGTGACCTTTTAGTCCAAGTTCAAAGTCAAAAGCAACAGAGAGCAGAAAGTTGTCACCCCAAAGATAAAATATATGGAGCTTTTAAACCACAAACGCTGTGCTTGACAGCATCTCTATTACTTACAGCAGGCCAAAATTACACCGTCTGCTCTGCAAGTGGCACTGCTTTTTTTTCTCAGCGTGTTCATTTCTCTGCTTTTCATTCTGTGGCGCCTCATTTCTGACTCATCATATGAACTGAGATAACGAAGAGCTGAAGCTTCGAGTTTTTCTTCCAAAGTCACCACACGCTCACTCTCATCAGCCACATTGCCCATTCACACTGAGGGCCAAGTGTTTTCTGGTTCTGTAATTCGATAGTTTGCAACAGAATTACAAAACAAGCAAAAGTGTGATTTAGTGGAGCTAAAATACTATTCCCAAATTACAAATGTGGAAGACAAATTTAGTCATTTACACTTTCTGAATGAAGGGGGTGTTTTAACCTTTGCCACAGTATTTTAAGAGTTCATATTTTGGAATACGGAATATTCATAATCATTAAATTCGGTAAAATATTCATCAGCATCATCAATTCTCATTTCAAACGATTTAAAATGAGAAAGAAGGTAAGAAGTTATCTACTAACACTAATAAAACTGACAGACTAGGAAAAAAAAAATCTTAATCAAGTGACATCTAGTGGCTACCCAGCAGCATGACTGAGCGCCCCGGGAAGCTGACCTCACTGCCAGGCTTCACACAGCCCCTGAAGTTCAAGCCAATACAGATGAGGCAATAAAAGTAAATGCCATGGGATTTTGAAGAGCAAATACCTGAACATGTCTTTTTAAAACTCTGCTGTTAGCTGGCACTTGTCTCTTAGAGAGCAGTGTGTCCCTGGAACAAGTCATGTTCTAACATGAGAAGTGGATCCCACTGTAGTCTGTGAAATATTAAAATTTACATCAATGGCTTGAGTTTCTCTATCTGCAAACTAGCGACAACACAGGGAACACTTTTGTATTCAGCACGGCTTTCCAGCAGTGCATTATTAAAACAGTTCTCACAAAATGTTTGCCATTTCCAGATGGAAAATGCTACTAAAGAGCTTGATATTGTCAGGCTTTTTAAAAGTGATCTAGTGGTGGGTAATTGAATTGATGATGTGCAGGAGATGAAGAAGCTGGTATGCTGCTCAGCCTAAAGGGAAAACCAAGACAAGAGCTGTTAAAACAGTTACATTTAGTCCTTCTCTCTCAGAAGTGGTGCATTTGGAGGACTTTGGAGAGGACAATTCTGATTTCACTGCTATCCCATGTGCAAAAATGGTTTCACCTTTTAAAATTTGAAGTGGTCATGCTGTGCAGCCTTTTGTCTAAATCAGCATAACCAGACAACTTTCTCCATAGCTTCACAAAGAACACCTTTGTGCAGGAGCAAAAGCATTTGGTGCACTGCATACCAGTGCAGTAGGGATGTCCTGGGTTTCAGACAGTGACTATGGCCAAAGCCCAGTTTACACGAGTAAACTGGAGAGCCACCAGCCGGCAGGTCTGATCGGTGAGGAGCACATCAACTGACACAGCTGTTCTGACAGACGCCTGGAATGATGGTGCTTCTCTCACCAATGGCCAGAGCAGTATGCTGCTGCCAGGAATGGGAATGCTTCCCATCTTTGCATTCTGCTGAAAATCTTTTCTCCTAGGTTTGTTAAAAAATAACAATAATTATTTCATTTTTAATTATTAGCATATATTTTGCTGCTCTTGGCATTTTCTGTGTGGATTGAAGTTTCTCTTCTCATTTTGTATTTTATATTTTCTTGAAAGTTAACACTTTTTAATACAATTTCAACTTCAGGGAATATAAGGAGAGGAGCATCAATATCTGAAATGTCTGTTGCTCCATAGTTTGTATCTTTATTAGGTTTTATTTCATAGTTTCTGGTGTTTTCCATGGTACATCTCTTATTTAAAAAAAATAAATATTTTTTTTTCCATACTAAGTTTCAATGATAATCAATAAGCTTTCACAGTAAGTAAATTTTAATGACAGAAAATAGAATTGCACCTTTATATGGACAGACAACTGGCTTCCTGATATCTGATGATAGATATCAGATGATGCTGATCTGATGATGCTTCAGAACTGACTGTTAGGGTTATGTTTGTACAGAATTAATCTATGTGGAACCACGTAATTAAATTCAGACTTTGACCCAGGTTGAAGTGTTTTGTACAACTATAAATCCATGGGATTTTAGAGGTGAGATTGTAGGAATCTGGAAATTTAGAAGGGCTGGAACCATCCACTTCACAGAAATGGTAGTCAAACCGTGTGTAGTTTTATTTTCAAGTGTGAGTCCCAGAGAGACATTGGTTTTCATCTGCCCCACCCCTCCCCAGCTCCTCCTCCTTCTCTCCCTTCACCCAGTATCAGATTACGCATGGAAAAAAATGGCTTTACACTGGGTCTAAGCAAATGTGCCAATTCATATTCTTCATGAAATCTGGGTCAGGATTTTTCTTCTTGGTTCTAGACTAGTGTTTGATGTCGGGGTGCCACGTGAGTCATTCAGTTTTAACTATTGTTATGAAAACAGGGCAGGCGTATCAATTTGTAAAGAATACCTACAGAATATGTTGTAGTGGTGGCCAGAGAATAACCTAATCCTGGAAAACACAGAGGAATTACTTCCTACTTCACCACAAGCCTTTTAAATGTTTCTATAAAGCAGAAAGCCATGACTACTGTGTTAAAGACTCAAAGCAGCATACCGGCAGATTGCCTGGTAGGGCAAATAAGGGCATCTCACAATCCAGTCTTCACAATCCTTAAACAAGAGGGAGAAGCAATTTGTTGAGTTTTGTCATTAGATAAATATTCAGTTCTCAGGTGTAACAGTACTGAGTATTTTATTGAAACTTGTGGACATCAGCCTGCACTCTCTGTACGTTCAGGCTTTTACAAGCCGTTTCTATTACAAAGGCATCAATGCTTAAGCCAGATAGTTAATTGGTTAAATCCTTTTTATTCACCAAAAAAATGTGGGCGAAACACTGTTCCCCTCAACACACTAGGCAGATTCTTTGTTTGTTCTTCCAAGCCTACTTTTCCAGAAGCCACTCTGTTCATAAAGCTTTCTCTGAGAAGGATGGTTCTTTCTCTATCTCTTTACTGTTATTTCTGTTCATTCTGTTTTTTAAAACTGCATCCCATTCATTAGGGCAGGAAGAGTTTTTCAGCTTCTAAATCCAACCCTTTAAAATGCCTGTTCATTTCTGCTCTCTTCTGTGAGAGGAAATTTCCTAGATAGTCTATATTTTTCATGGGATACTAATTATTGACACTAATCATAGATCAGTAGAAAGTATAAGCTCCACTGTCTATATAATTAATGCAAATGTTGCTAAGTTTCTGTAATTAGAAGAATGTGCTCCTGGTTTTTGTTTTTATTTTTCTTCAGGATGAGTAAGATGGGACAAAACACTTATCCATCCACTAGCTAAATGGTGTGCTAGAACATGCTTCACAAAGAGCTAAGTATCATCCAGTGAATTTTATGGAGGGAAAAGCTGTCTCTAATAACAGGTTGCAGACACTAATTGGCCCAGCTGCAATTACTCTTCAGGCAGAAATTGCCCCATGTATTATTCAGGTTGTCACATCAGTCATAGGTCCACTGATAGGCAGATAAGCTACACACATTTCAATTTCTGATAACTGATACTGAGAGTTGATGTTCAAGTTTTCTTCATTTTTGGTGACAGCAACTCACTTACATGACAGTTGAACCAGTGGAAAAGATCAACTTAGGATCTCCCAGGGGTCCTCCCAAACTCTCGTTCTGCACGGTGATGAAGGTACTGCGTGGCACAAATGATCGCTTACACTGCAGGTAGGACCTGTGACTGCAGCACACATAAGCTTTCTGTAAACTTTTCTGCAAACTTGGGAATCATTTTGGGCATCAATGGGATGCTTTTGCAGAGGTTAGCCACTTGAGTCGCTTGACTTCCCAGAAGGCTTATGTGGTCTGTGCCACCGCTGCTATTAGTACCTGAAACAGCTGATGTAAAACCTAGATTGCAAGTGCTACAGTCACATCTCTTGTTGGAACTGTGGAGGAACCCAGATAGAGCAGCTGCTGCTTACCTACCCTTTCTAAGCACTAGTGCTGCATCACAGCCTGCTTTTTAACTGGCAGACAGGGACAGGAGGTCCAGCAAATTAACCATAGTTTCAAAGTGTTCTGTCCTTTCTATACAATGTCTGCCTCATGATTCTTTCCCTTACCCTAGAGTTAGAGCAGCTTTATGTGTGAAAAGCCATCTTGTTTTGTGTTCAGAAGAGAAATAAATGAGAATTTCTAAATCATTGAGTATTTCTTGTGGGGTAAATCCAAACCTCATTACTGATCACAGTGGTGTAATTGCCGTTGTGGAGAAGTTAATTTTTAAATTTTATTAAATAAAAAAGTCCATCTTGTTTGGCCTTTTAGAGCTCTATAACCAGCAGAGGCTCGAGTACATTTCAGAGAGGTAGTTTTTTTCACTTGTACTTCTGTCCAGTGAAACGCAGATCAGAGGGTGCTCTGTAAAGTGGAATAGGCCAGAACCATATTGCCAGCTATGCTCTTGTCTCAACCCATTTTTACAAAGTGCTCTTTGAGCACTTTTTATTTCTCATTTTTTCAGTACATATGATACACCCTTTCTCTGAAATAGAGGGCATATATTTCCCATTCTGGTGAGCAGTGTTGTCTCTTTGAGACTACTTCTGAAGATTGTGAGTTTTGGAGCTACAACTTTGCCTTGCAAAATTTGAAAAAAAAAGTACTATGGTGTTTTTATTTTTTTAAATCAATATCTGATGCTCCAGATAATCTAGGTTCTACATTAAATGCTTTTTTTGCGAATAATGGACTGTGAGATTTCCTAGCTGCCTATTAAGGAATCCATTTATTGAAGTAAAATGGTTATGCAATTGTCTTAAAATTTAGGAACAGCAGAATGCATTTCAGTAGGCAGAATTTCAGATAATTAATTCTGTAAAAGAAAAAAAGGCAAGCTAGAGGGTATAGTCATTCCTTCAGACTAACCGCTCTTCAAAAGTTCTTTGCATCACCATTCAGCTGCTTGATACTATACGAGAGGAAGGGTTTTATTTAGAAAGGTGCAGCTGAAGGCTCGGTTTGCGCCCTGTTAGGTGTGTGTGGTTTTATTAGAGCGAATGGACTCCTGTGCAGGGAGCAAGCTCTTAGATTACTGTAGCTCATGTTATTTCCCAATGCCTACAGAAAGCCCTCCATCTTCCACTCTCTATGTGCTTTACAGAACAAACAGGGAGAGCAAATAAAAAGTACCTTTGACTCTTCAAATAGAGGCAGTACTTGTTTGCGATAGGAGATGGCCAGCTCCACGTCACCCAGTTCTTCACAGATCTGCCACTGGCTGCACTGATAGTCTGCAGAAGGCTACACTAGATCACATTTTCATACTTATCTCTGTAATTCAAATGGCAAACATTTCATTTGTAACGAATATGAATATTTCAATTGATTTCAATAGTCTAAATCAGAGCTTGTTGTGTAATCAACCTTGGAGAGAGGATGAGAAGACACATGTTAAACTACTTTGGCTATAACACAAAGACTGAATTATATTTAAAAAGCAAATCTGTTTGGCAGTTATGTAAGACTATTTTATTATGTTTGTTTCTGACTTGGAAAAGGAGGAGAGCTTGGCAAGGAAATGTTTTGTTCTAAGTCCTGGCAAGCTTATTCATATGTCAAAAATGCTGTTTTGTCTACTTTTCATTTCTTTGAATTCTGCAGACATCAGAAAATATACATGTGTGTTTGTGGACATTTATTCTGTTATGAGAATGTAGATTCATCATGTGAATTTGAAATCAGAGGATTAAAAAATTAAGTATCACAGCTCTTTCACATGTACATGTCAGAAATTTAAAGTGTTCTCAGTATGCATTCTGAAGAGATAAATACCCAATTTAGTAGAAATATTGCCTGGATTTTCCATTCACCTATATGAGTTTTACATTAGCACAATTTTAATGTTTTCATTGAGCTTACTCCTGATTTGCACATGGCAAATGAAAATAGAATCAAGTCTATATGCTTTTGCAGACTTACACTGATTTTTGGTAGGTTGTCAATTTAGTTGGAGAGCCATAAACTCATTAGAATACTAATCAAATTATCATTATAAAAATCATCTCAATTTCTTGAAGACATTTTCCATAACTTACTTGACACCTTGGCTGGTTTGGGCTTTCTGAGTTTCAGTCTGCGGTAGACTAATACAAATGATCTATAAAGAGTTGGGAACAAGGTTTTACTGGACATTTGAAATTTTATTTACTAAAGGCAGTTTTCTTAACTGCCTTTGCAAATACATCAAGAGCCTAGTGATAGGAAAACTGAGCTATGTTTTCTAGATGTCTGTAAGCATATGCTAAATTGGAGGGATTTTATCTCAGACTTTTTTCTCTCCTAGAGCACTTGGAGCAAAGATTAGTGTGGGTGACTTAAAAGCCCTATTGACATAAACAGTTTTAAACACCTTCCCATATACTGTATAAACAACTATCTCTGAGAAGATAGCATCAAAATTATTAGAACAGGTATTTTTAAAGCATCGGTACTTTACATGTATTACATTTTTATGTTCCTATATGTGTGACATACCCTGAAGAGAAATTCCAGAATCATATTTACTGGAGGCTGAAAGAAATAGCTTACAGCTCCTTCGCAGTCAGTGCAAAACTGTATGAAAGAAAACTTTTATTAGCACCTTTACGTTTCACATTGTATCGGGGACCTCGCAAGCAGGTTAGATAGTTCACGTAGTCTCAGGTCTAAAGAAGTTCACAAGTATTCTTTTTAGGATGGATTAGTGCACAATGCGTCTCAACTAATCTAGCTGAGAAAAATAGCAAGTTTATGGAGTACCAGTTCTGCTTTAATGTTTGAGTTGAAAGAGCAATTGCAGTATATTTCATACCAAGGGGCACTGAGTAATTCTGTCCCCCATAGTAGAATTCTGTCTCTATCTCGCTTTTGTTATGATTTTGTAGTCAGGAATGACAAACTTTTAGTATCCGACACAGAGTAATGAAAATGATATGTGCAAGTATTTCAACAGCTTGTATAGCAGCTGGCAAATGATGTGTAGGAAGGTTTGTTCTTTTGTCCATGAACATGCAAAGTATTTACTGGTCCCCACCTTTCCAATATGAAATACTAAATAATAAACTTTAAGGTGATAGAAGGTCTTAGGAAAAAAAGTGCTTTTATGTAATATATGTCTCATATTTCATTATGCAACGAGAATACACCTAAAATGTCAAGACAGGACTTAAAATTTAATCTTCACTCGCACACTAGACGTTAACTTGGACTTCGTGTGAATCCAAGGGCATTCAAATGTATTTTGATAAAGGTTGGCTGCTCAGCTGTCTATAAATAGCAAAGGAACCAAGTAACACATCAGTAGTAATGAAAACTCTATCAAATAGTTGTACTAACCAGCTTTAAACCTCAGCAAGTATAAGAATCCTGTAGTGGAACCTTTAGCAATTATTTTCTACTACATGGACTAAATAGGAATGATGAAGTTCTAGTGCATGGTTCAAATGTTGTACGACCAGTAAAATATGTAGGTAATGTACTAAACAGAAGACAGTACAATCTAAGAAACAAAACCTTTAAATGAAGTTTGTGGTGAAATAATTTTTTATTGGAGTAAGTTCTCATGTATTTCCAAGGGGAGAAGAAACAGTTTGCCTACATGTCTTTATTAAACAAATTCTGTAAAGAATTATAAATAGAAAATTCTGAAATTGACATTTCAGAATTTCTCATGTTAAAAACCTATAGTAATTCATCATTTGGTAGGGAATACAGAGATTCAAATTAGGTTTATTTTACAAAACAGTTAAGGTAGAAATTAGTCAGTGAGAGTGCTTTCTAATGATTGAAATGTGCCTGTGCGAGCTACCCCAAGTAGGTGTGCCTGTTTCAAACCCTGTTCCCTGCTGTTTCTGAATACTCTTTTTGATTTCCTGGACCGACCTTGGTCATGACTTGCTACCTTGCATTTGCCTGACGATGGCTGAGGTGTTGATGGAGCCAGCTGCTGTCCCAGCTATACTCTGCTTGCCCCAGCCCATTGCCATGGGTTGCAGTCCCGTCTGTGCTGTGACTGACGAATGCACCACAAGACTTGACCTGGCTAAAAGCATTTAAAATATCAGCCATGTTGAATAGTTAAAAGCTGACATAGGAATCTCTTGAGGCATATTCCTTCTAGATAGGAAGTTCCCCATTGTAAATAGTTTCCCTGCTCTAAGGCACCAGACTTCTAATTCAGCCTTTATTGCAAATGAGTCTGGTTCATGTTAAATAAAACACCCCAGGAAATCTGTGCTTTTCACTGTATTTGTTACTTATGTAAATCTTTTGACAGCATCCATTGCTCCAAAATCAAGTTAATTGAAAACAGAGCAACAGGCGTGAACACAGTCCCAGCAGAGCGTTGTGTTTGATGCTGAACTGTTAATCTTTATTATTCTTCTAAGACATTCTCCATATTTCTACCCTGTGAAATCCCAGATACCAGATGAAGACACAGTATTATATACCAAATCTCACCCTTTTTCTGAAGACTGTTCCTATTCAGCAGCTTTTAGGTAGACATTGTAATTGTAAGTCAGGTTGATGTAAAGCTAAATCTGTGTTCTGTTGACTTGGGGCTTTGGCCTGCATTTGCAAAGTTTGGGTAGATTCAGAGGTTAGAATCCACGTCTAAGGCCACAGATGCTATGCCGATTCACTCAGCTATAGCATGTGGCGCACGAGTCTCTGAGTGAAGGACAACCCATCGTGCCGATCTGCTGCCTCTCTGTGATGTTTCAGTGACATTTTATACTGACATAAATCTTTGTAGGCAGCTCCCAAGTTTTATAATAGGGCTTCTTTTTGTTTATATGAGACCATGTTCCCGCTGCAGATTTACGTAGTTTGGATAAAACATTTATCTGCTTGGCTGAAACACTTTCAGTGTAATGCAGCCCAACATATTTGCCCAGAAAACAGCGCAGCAGCATGAGCAGTTAGTAAGAATGGGTAAGGACACAGGGAATTTAGGAACTATCACCTAGCTATGTTTTTTTGTGCTATGATGAGTGTGTTTGGATGAAGTAACTTATTCTACATTACTATGCTTTTGCCAGCCTAGTTATATTGATTTTCAGTTCAACAAATCACACATTACCTGCCAGCATAGTCAGGCCAGCAAAAGCCCTAATATACATGCACCTTAACCACAAAATTAACCAGCTGTCTATGTGCTGAGACTGTGCTAGCATGATGTTTTAATCAAGTGAAATTCAGGCAGAAGAACACAGCACTGCAAGTGGCTTTTTGGGACTGAGCTGCTCCACATGTAATGTGCCACTCAACTAGAATTGCTTGAGAATCGCAAGATTCTCTGAGACAACAGAAACTAAGAGACCTGAAGTTGGTGTTTGTATCATAGTTTCCCTTAAGTAGGACATGGTGTTGACAGTGCAGGAGGAAGTTTGTTCTTTGATTGAGGGCATTGCCGTGGCAGCTTGCAGATTTTAGTTTTCAGGGAAAGAAACTTTCATGGAAGTAAGATGTAATTGCACAGAGGAGCTTTCATTCTGTGATACTGGTTTTGAAACTGTGCAGTGCCACATGTTAGACTAAGGTAATTAGGATTCAGCCCCTAGTTGCTTAATCAATAATTCTAAATGGTAGCAACAAATAACAGCACATTTTTACTTTGTGAAGAGAACACAACAGTTACTACCATAGCCCAGCCCCTAAACTGGAGCAAAATGATGGTGTCAGCAGCATGTTCCACCTTGGCCAATTAACTTCAGGAGCAGGTGAGGCTAATTAGCCCCACCTGAAGCCATATTAATATGTTTACGTAACTCCTGGGATGCAAGTTTGTCCCTTCAGCTGGGCATGCAACAAGCACCATGCTGCCTTGGGACAATTGCAGCTTTTTCAGTTAACAAACCTTGCTCAGTTACTTGAGGACACAGGTATGAGCATTCAAAGTCTGTAGCACTTCCACTTTTGAGATTTTTTTCTCTAGGTCATATAGTTGTCTCCCTCCCTCCCTTTTGGCCATAGCTCCTGCATCTTGCTGTCTTTGCTTTTTGGCACAACAATAATTTTTCTTCTACTTGGCCTTTGCAACAACTGCTAAGTCTGGTGAGGGTATCTGCCTTCTATTTCCCGGGGTTTGTATGCTCTAACAGCTCTTCCAAAGTACTTGGCAGCTTTTGAGCTTTATTTCAGCATAAGCAATTGTAATTTTAGGGTTCACTGTCTTTCTCTACAGATCTCATGAACTTTATCAGGAATGTGACTTTTTTGTGACTTGCCTTCTGCAATATGGGCAGCCCAACATCGAGGAGCCATCTGCGTTTTCTTCTCAGACATGGCCTCAGATAAAAGGTATGCCTTTTAAAAAGTACTCAATACCTGGAGTACTTTCCTGTTATTTAAATACTTAGTCCCAGCCTTTGATACATTTTTCATTTCATGTAGAACACACAGTGGTTTTTTAGAGGCCTGGACTTCAGAGGAATTTGAGAGTAAACTACAAGCTGTTTTTAAAAAATTAAATTCAAACTGTGAAAGGAAATAAAAAATATGTCACTTATATTTCAAATCTGAGTTGACTAGATTTTCTAACGTATGTGAATCTTTTGGTTTTGCACTCATGGACCTGGAAATTATAATAAAATTATAATCCTGAGAGTACTGGTTGTTTTTTTCCAGATGGGGAAGATGAATATGATATTTGAAAGTGTCTTGTAGGAGGTCAAATATGGTTTACATATATAAGAGGGGTTAAGTAAACTGTGTCAAGATTTTCTGCAACATGTTTTACTGAGACTAAATACAACATGTCAACAAGTCTTTATGGGCTAACATTTATAGAAAGTATAAACTATTTCAAATGAGGGCTATCTGCTGAGGCTTAGCTGTTAAAAATGTTTACCTCTCTGTTTATAGTTTTCTAAATCTGGGCTGTTAACAGAAATACAGGCAACTCCTTTAAATATTACAAGTTTCCAAAGAGTCTGGCTGAAGCACAAAATTCTAACGGTTTATTTACTGCAGACAGTGTTGACTATTATTCTGAGATAAATAGGTTAAATATTGGCTACATAATTTTAGTTGCTATGATTGTAAGTGAGCAACTACTAAACTATGCAAGTATATCTTTTAAGTCTAGACCAAAGCAATCTAGTGTGAAGGGAATGGCTAATTATCCATGACATGTGTGAATCCCTCACAAAATGCAGTTTTATTTTGGGAAGTATTAAGATAAAGTAGGTATATATTTTGTGTGTTCCCATGGAGAGCTTGATTCAACACTCACTAAAATCAGTGAGCTTACTTTCAGTGGGAATAAAGTTCTAAATTAATGCACCGCATTAATTTCTATACAAATACTGACCTAGTCAATTTTTCATGACTGCAGTTCAAAACTGTGGCTGTCCTACAGACTCCAAATGGCTGGGGAGATTTTTCAGGAACCTAAAATTTCTAGTACATGTCTTGGATTGAGAGATATGCTTAGTCTTTTGGTACAATGGACGTTTTAGAGCATTTTGAAATATGTTTTTATTTCCTTATCTGAGATTCAAACCATGGATAAGTTTATTTTTAATAGTTTACAGAATTCAGAGAATTTCGAAGTATGTTTTCATACTCTTATGTGTACTTCAAACCATGAATAAGTTTGCAGTTAATCACTGTTACTAAAGATAAAGCAAATTTATGAGAACATGATTTGATTTGAGTTTTAAGTCTTTGAACATTATGCAAAACAAAAAGAATTTCTGGAACACAAATATGAAGGTTGTATTGCAACATTATTTTCAGCTATCCTGGGAGCTCATTAATTTCTCAATATATCTTTGGTCTTAACATAATTTTCTATTAAGTAATTAAGCAGTGAACTTGCTATCCTGTTTCCCATAATAATATACTGAAGTATATCTAATTCTCTATTGGTAAATGGTACTGTAGAAACATTGTTCTGATTAAAAATCATTAGTTGATAAGAAAGAAATTAGAGTGACAGGATATTTGTGATCCCACTAGATCAAATGCCATTTTGTAGCAACATTGGGCGGTGTACTAAGACTATATATTATATATAGCTTTCAGTATTAGTCTATATATATTTTGAAAAATGGAGCAAGAAAAAATTAGCCTATCTATTCTTGTAGTATAATCAAATCTTTTGAAAATGTTTCATTTTTAGTGTTCCTAGTGTGGCAAGTGTAGAAAATATAGAGCCCAAGTGACCTCTTTATTGCCTGGTTCACATAATTTTTCTTCTATTTGGTCTCTGAAAGATATTTTCTCCCATATGTTATTGTTTAATCCAGTAAATTTTGTTTGGACTACATTTTCAATTCCTGGGCTCCTGACTTTGCTTATTATAACATCTATATATAAACCACCTGGAAACTAGAACATTCCAATACAGGGACATCTTTTAAATTTTTTGTCCTCAATGCCATGCTTGGGTTTCCTATAGTTTTGAGACTTCTTGAAGACTGAGAAGATATGGAATTTGCAAAGGGGGGTGAAAAATAAAATTAATAGTGGAAAAGTTTAGAATATCACATGATACGTGCCTTTAATTCTGGTATTTTCGAGGCTGAAAAGAGGAAAATTCAAATTTATTACATTTAAAATATTCTTTTTGAAAAATGGAGCAAGAAAATGTTTTCATTTATTTTGGAGCTTTCTAATAAATAAGAAAATGTAATTCTGGCTGAAGACCCAGTTTTAATTCACATTTGGTAGATCCCAAAATTTTGGCCTCACTGGCATTTAAACAGTCACACTTCCATATACTTCATTCATGCCAGCAGCCTGCTTTATACCTGCAAAGCTTTATTACTGTTTTATATATAGTCTATTCTGTATGTGGGTACACAGAAGATCATCACTCAAAGTTCATAGGAAAATTCACAGGAAATTCAGAATGTCTTTGCTATTTCTCTGCCAGTATTACAGGTTGTATAGCCCTCCTTGTCACAAATGTGGCTGATGGCTTTCTCCACCTGTTTGTAGAGAGCTTACTTTTTTGGTGCTCAAGCCATGGAAGCTCTTTTAAGGGGCTGTTCTCTATCTGTTTCTGTCATTTTTTTGTCCTTTGACACTGCGATAGGAAAAAGTAATTATCCCTTAGAAAACCTCAAATATTGACTAAGGAATAAACAATTAGATCAGATCATTGTTGGCATGAAATATTCCAGTGTGCTATTTCAATAAAGAGCACTTGCTTTGCTTTAAAGATTTTTATTAAGGTTCCCAGGAGGCCAAAACAACCAATCAGCTTAGCAATGAGCTCTCCAGCTCACTCTGGAGCATTTAGCTCATGTTACTGTTTGGGTCACTTTGCCACATTCTGGCTCCTTCCCTGCAACTCCATTAACTGGTAGCTAGTAGTGTAATGGAAGCAGTCCGCTCCCCCGACAGCCTCTTGCATACAAAGGTAGCTGTTCTTGTCTATCTTTCAAAGTACTTCAAAACTGGTAACACTTTTTTTTTTAATATAAATACAACAAATAACTTAAAAATAGAACTGTATCTGGAATGCGAGCTACTTAGCATGGATTAATGTGTTTATTAAAAATCTAGGGATTTTGGATAGTCTCGTGAGATACGCATGACCTTTTCATGCTACTCCCTAGAGATTCTAGTCATCCTGTCCAAAAGCAGCATAAAGTAGTTCAGTCTTGTACAAACGATTTAATTAAGCTCACTTTGAGCTTGGTAGTGGGATATAAGCATAGTAGACCTGCTCAAATCACCTTTCCAAGTATGCCACAGTTGTCAAATATTGTAGTTATTGGTGCAGTTAGTGCACAGGGTTTACGTCTCTGGATATAAGTAAGTTTAGTGTTTTCATTGTTAAATATAAAGAATCAACTGCTTCTCTTAGTAAGCTTATGCTAAACGCTTCTCTGTTTAACAAGGAACCAGAATCTGCCTCTGAAACTCTGTGCTTTGAGTGTGGTGATCTCAGCTTACTGGAAATCTACCCAGTCATAAAAAACAGCCATTGCTCTCAGCATTTGTTGGAAACTGTATTATTAGCCGTCTCAGCAAGGTCAAGGACTGCACAAATGCTGTAAGCAAATATATCTTCCCTACAATAAAGGGCTAAGTTTGGCATCAAGGATGTTTGTGGAGCAGCACAGAGAAGCTGCGCATCATGTTATCACCCCGATACTCTATGGGGCCTCATCATTGTGCTCAGCATCATATAAACCTGTAGCAAAACAATGTCTGTACTCAGACCTTCAAGTCTGATATTGTCCTCCTCACATGGGCACAGAGGATCTGAGTGACCAAAGCGTGGCATTGCCTATTTGCATTACTTTTGCTCACTCCATTTCATACTTAGGCTGCTGCTGACTACAGAAGCCACCTCTGCAAAAACTGTAGGGTCAATAGACCTTATTCTTACCAATTAATTTCTAACAGGCTGCTAACATTTGAAAAATCTTCTAATTAAGATATTCAAATAAGCAAACAACTTAATAAAGTACAGATACAGTACATGTATTTTGAGACTGAGGCAGATAAATAAATTTTTTTGAATTAATGTTATCTTGCCATACTCATCACATTTACTATGTATATTTTACAGCAAAATAATATGTTTCTGTAGCATTTATGTAGCTGTGTTACAGTCTTCAAAAAATATAGTAACTTAAGGTGATAAACAGCATCCTGTCCAAATCAAACTTTTAAAAACAGACTTTCTTTATAAAAAAAAAAAAAGAAAAAATATACTGAGTTTGTGGCTGATTGTTAAAGCTTACAAGTGCTGTAGCTTTTGATGTATAACTGCCTGAGAGTATTCTAGGTGGTATTTCAGTGTTGCTGTTCTAAAAAAAAGTGGATTCTCTGAAGAGCTGCCTTCCAGCAGGAACTGTTCTATGCCAGATTATATTCACCTCTTCCGTATGTATTTATAACATCCTGTGGCCAAAGGTGCCCAGCAGAACAATCACATCCCTGAAGTACATCCTTATGCTTCAGTGCTGTATTTGCTACAATAGAATGTTTTTTTCTGTCTAAGTTTTTAGCCGACCCTTGTGGCAGAAGAGCTGGACACCTTGACTCAGCACTGCACCCCTTCTAGGGAGGCTGGCCATCTTATTCTTCTTGGAACAGTGAAGCTGGGGTACCACTACAGCCCTTGTGCTATATATTGCTTTTGATAAAGCTGTCCTACAGAATTAAGGACTGTTCTGACAGTGAAAATCTTCCCAAAGCCACTGTAGGAGGAAAGTTTGTGGGATGAAACCCTCTAGGGCCGACTGAGCAGCTGCAATTTTTTGGAAGCCTAGTGTGTAACACGTGGCTCTTCCACAGTCAGATGCACCATGTGCATAGAGTCAGGGAGCTTCACAGTGTATACCAAAGCTGAGGAGTGAGATGATCATGAAGGAGTGTTTATTATCAGACCAAATAAAAGCACACAAGAAAGGGCCGCCTTTGTATGTATTAAAAAAAAAAAGCTCCGAAGACTTGGAGCAGAGCAGGACTCCATCACGAGCATCAGGAAAAATGATTACAGAAGCAAAGTTCATAGCCAGAGACTATGATGTTACAAATTTATTACGGGAAAATAAGCTTGAAAGCAAAGCAAAATAATTATCTGTGAGCATGATTATCTAAGTCATGATAAAACACCGTCAAAAAGGCTCAGATGATAGGAGTTCTTTTACAGCTTTTCATTTTTATAGACTATACCTGGTTGCTATTTGGGAATGAAGTTTCTACAAGGTTATCTGTGCTCAAAAATCTACTTAATATTTTTAGGGATATATATTTGTTTCTGGCTTTCTTATTTCTAAGGAACTTACCTGAAACCAGATGTGCAAATAAGAATTGTTAGCCTTGAATGCTTTCCATCCAGAATCTGGAAAACAAGCTGTTTGTTAGTGATTTATGCAGCATATCCTGTAGCACAGTGTAGCTAACTACCAAGTTTCTCAGGGTCAATCATGTGTAACAAATAGAATCCACCAATGCCTGAGCTATGTCTGTTGTTCTAAGATTTCTCTTGAGGGAATTCCAAATCCCATGTACTGTAGATCTTCTTTAGCGAGGTAATTATTGTCCTGACCAGTTTCTGTAAGCAACACATCTGATCAAAAGCAAGGAAAAAGAGTAAAACTGCCCCATGAATTGTTGGAAACCCAGATTACCAACAGTATACTTTTTAAAATACATCTTGTAATTACTTTTTTGGCTTCGTGTGCCCTCGTGGCCAGGAAGGCCAATGGCATCGTGGGATGCATTAGAAGGAGTGTGGCCAGCAGGTCGAGGGAGGTTCTCCTCCCTCTCTACTCTGTGCTGCTGAGACCCCACCTGGAGTACTGTGTCCAGTTCTGGGCATCCCAGTTCAAGAAGGACTACTGGAGAGAGTCCAGTGCAGAGCCACTGAGCTTAAGGGAGCGGAGCATCTCCCTTATGAGGAGAGGCTGAGGGAACTGGGTCTCTTTAGCTTGGAGAAGAGGAGACTGAGGGGTGACCTCATTAATGTTTATAAATATGTAAAGGGTGAGTGTCAGGAGGACGGAGCCAGGCTCTTCTCGGTGGCACCCAATGACAGAACAAGGGGCAATGGGTGCAAACTGGAGCATAGGAGGTTCCATTTAAACACAAGGAAACAGTTTTCCACAGTGAGGGTGGCAGAGCCTGGAAGAGGCTGCCCAGAAAGGTTGTGGAGTCTCCTTCTCTGGAGACATTCAAAACCCACCTGGACACGTTCCTGCGTGATCTACGCTAGGTTCCCACTCTGGCAGGGAAGTTGGACTCGATGATCTTCTGAGGTCCCTTCCAGCCCCTAATATTCTGTGATTCATGGAAATGGAATATTTTGGATGGGGCTCGGTGTTCAATAAATATGAAACACCAGTGGCACACAGTCAAGACAGGAGCCCGAGAGAACTAGATGCCTGCTGCCAGTTGTACTAGAAAACCAGATAAAAGACTTTGAAGAGGAAAGGGCTACAGATCCACTTGTAGGCAGGGGAAATATTTTAGGTAGATTTTTGTCCTTTGTTTTAAAGCTGTACTGTTTGGTTTCTTGTGCTCTCTAATTTCAAGGAACCATCTATTATAGCAAATGGGATTTATGATGGCTTCCAGTATTTTGTATCTTTTAGTATTTTGTCTTTTTGTGACAGAGAAGATTGAAATGTCTGTGTGTTCATATCCATATTTTGTCCAGCCATTGTATTTTCTTGGATTGGAAGCCTCTGAAGTGCTAGTGGTGTTCGCATATACATCGCATTTGCAAATGGCCTGTGCCTTTGAGGCATCATTCTGTGAAGACTTCATAAGTGTAACGACAATGTTTCTGAGTCTGTGGTTGTCTGTTGTTGTCTTCCTTCCCCAAGACTTGATGGAGTAACCTTTACACTTATTTTATCCCCTGGGATTTCATGGTAATCTGGCAACTGGATTCATATCTCTTTTTGTTTGTGTTTCTGATAGCATCTTCAAACATGTGAGTTGTTTCTGTAGCCTCAAAAATATGAACCCACTGGGGATTACGTGTATATGAGATGAAATTCTCTATGCACTGAAGTCAAACAGGCTTTCTTCATTAGCTGGCAGAATGGTTACACAGCAGAAGTTTCCTGCAGCTTGTAGCCATCAATTGCCAATGTCTTGAACATCTGAGATGGAAATTAAGATAAAACAATTCTGGTCTTGGTACTGTGCAGCTTTAATGGAGAGGTCCTTAGTGCCTCTTGTGAGGGACTGCAGCAGGGTTCACACAGCTGGAAATTAATTCAAGAAAGTTACTACTGTGCTTTCCCTTTTTCCCACTGAGATTTGCATTCTTTTTTATCTTTTTTTTTCTTTTGTTTTGGTGTTCTGAAAATGTTCAAATCATCAAATTTTGCTCTCATACTATGGAAAACAGCACTGTAGTTTAGTCCTTTTATTCTCAAATTTTTTTTGTAAGTCTGTTTAAAAGGCATTGACAAAACACCCGACTCTAATTCAGTAGTATTTGTTGTCGAGCATGTGCTGCTGCTTTGGCTTCGTGTTTGTTATTTGATGCCTTGGTCATGCTACAGAAAGTGTTGCATCTGTTCAGTTCTGGTGGAGACTGTTCATTTCCTTCTATTCAAACGCTGACTTTTCAAGTCCTAGCATATTGTTTACTTTGTTCCTTTTGCATTCACAGCCCTGTTAGTAACTGGAAGGCAGGCAAGGTTTCCTGAGACAAGCTATGCAGTGAAGCAAAGTATTGTTATTTCTGAGGGTGCAGAAAGTATTCTTTACCTATTAGACTTTTATGTGCCTAATGCTGTTGAAATAATAGTAGTAATGTGCCCAAACTGGTCCTCTTGGTGATACTGAAGTGTTAGAATTTGCATCCAAGACAGACGTGAGTTTTCTGGTAGGTGAACAAGAAGACTTCTGATGGTGTTCCTTCATCTATTTCCATGTTCCTCAGTAGAATGTACACTATTTTCCAAAGTAACCAAACATTTATCAATCAGCCTTTAGAGTGATCTCTGGTCAAAACGTTTTGTTTTACCAGCTTTTGAAGTTTTCTCTCTTCTTCATTATCACTATATTTATCAGTGTAGCATGTAGCAGGATCCTTACTCTTGATTTCTGGATGGTTAGAGCAATGTGCGGAGCGTGAAAAGAGAGCTTAATATCTAATAATTTAAAGCAGACTACTCAGTCTCTAGGCAGATCAGAGAGAGATCATATTAGTCTGTCCTCTGTCATGAAAAAGGAAGTAACTGGGTCATCTGGCCAGAAAACTTGATCATTGCTGATTTAAGGTGATCTAATATTCATATTCCCTATCTTAGCAACAACTTTTGAAGGAAGTTGTGGTTAGCAAAGAGAGAAAAATTACATAAATGTGTCATGTCTAGCTTCATACTCTATGGATTTCTTAAATATTTTCAGCCATTGGTGTTTGTGTATTTGAATCAAATATTAATCTACTGCTTTCTATGCCATTAGAGTGTGCAAATAAGCAGAAAGGCACTAACATTCACAGTACAATAATTATAACTTTTTTCTAAGAAGTTATAAGTGCAAACCAGAAGATAAAAAATCAAGCTACTAACTGATGTGCACAGTACATTTTTCAATTTTTTTTCTGGATGATAGTGCACTATTTTTAATAATGGTTTGAGAAAGAAAGACTTAAAAAAAATTGTATATGTTTGAAAGAAGTAATCTGTTACGCAATAACAATTACACTAAACAAAAAGAGCAGCTGTTACTGGAAGTTACAGTTAATTGTTGTATTTTCCAGGACAAGGTTGTTTGGTGGGAACAGTGGGGAAAAAAATGCAAGCAACTGCCAAAAAACAAGCGTGTGAGGTGAAACTTGAATTTGCTCTCATGAGAACTTTCTAAGATGCATAAGTAACTGAGAAAAGCACGCTATATTTAAATCTCTGGAGAAGTATTGTACTGTATAGAGACAGAGCACAGCACACAGTGTTGGCAGGAGAAAGAAAGGAGAACAGAAAATAAGAAAGACTGATGGGAAGGTAAGGGCCATCAGGATGGATGGAGCACAAAATGTCTGCTGCCACTTTAAATTGTTTTGGTTTTTTCTTTTTGTGGCTTCCTAAGTAAATTTGAGGCTTCTAGTCTTTCCCTCTCTCCTTGCCCCCACAAATCAGTTTTTTCCTGTGCTTTTTAAATGAGATGAGCAAAGCATGTCCCTCTTACAAATCTGTAGAGCAGAAGACAGATAAATTAGCTTGGGGCATTTTGGAAGCACTGTAGGCCAAATCTGATGTGATATATATGTTCAGCCTTGAGAATAGAAGGCTCAAGGGACACCTTATCATTCTCTACAACTACCTGAAAGGAGCATGTAGCAAGATGGGATAAGTCTGTTCTCCACTGTAGCAAGCAAGCAATAGAGCAAGAGGAAACGGTCTCAAGTGGCACCAGGGGATGTTTAGATTAGATAGTAGGAAAAATTTCTTTACAAAAGGGGGTTGTACAACACGGGACCAGGCTGTCCAGGGAAGTGGTGGAGCCACCATCCCTTCAGGTATTTAAAAGACATGTGGATATGGCGCTTAGGGACATGGTGACCTGGTGTCACAGTTTAGAGTCAGGGCAGCCCCAGAACCTAACAGATGCTCTCTGTTAGCCCCCTTCCCTCCCCAAAGGGGAAGAGAAAAGGAATAAGGAAGAGAGACTTATCGATTAGAAAAGGAAATTAGAACAGCTTTAATGAAAATGGAAAATAATAATAAGAAGAAAATTAAATATATACAAATATATAGCCAGTATCAAACCCAAACACCCCCTGATGGCAAATACGTCACCATCACCACTGATGTTGTGGAGCAGGCACCGGGAAAGTCCTAGAAAGGACCCAGCAGCAGATGGGAACCGAGTTCAGGAGCTGGATTCTGGTCCTGGATTCAGGAACACTCCAATCAGGATCAAAGACAGAAAGAACAGAGTCCTCTTTGGATTCCAGCCATTGAAGGAATGAGAAAGAATCCGAGCAAAGGCCCAGAGCAAGAGCCCCTGAGCAGAGAGCAACCAAGCAACGGCCCCCAGCAGCCAAATATGGTGTCTATGGGATGGAACACCCCCTTGGTCAGTTTAAGGGCACCTCTCTGTCTGCTCCTCCCTGCAGGTGCAGCTTTTACTTTCTGCACTCCCCAGTGTGGTACACAGGATCTAGCAGTGGCCTTGGTCTGCACACCAGTCCCTGGTGCTAACTCTAAACATCGGGCATTATCACTGCTAGAAGCAGCACTGCCTGCAAAATCAAGGAACTGAGCCGAAAAATAAAAATCACAGAACAGAATTGTTCTGTTCTAACTCAAACCAGGACACCTGGCAGTGCTGGGTTAATGGTTGGACTTGATGATCTTGAAGGTCTCTTCCAACCAGAACAATTTTATATGCATGCCTTAATAGCAATCTCTGAAGAGAGACTTAAGCAAAATAACCCACCTAGGTTCTGGCTGTCGTTTGACCAGTGGGAAATCTGTGGCGGAAAACATCCCTAGGCAGGCTGAAGACAGGAACAGGAGAAGGTCCAGAGGTGAGAGGCCTGGCCCTCTCCATTGCACAGGTACCTCCTGGCCCAGCAGTGGCCATTACTCATAAGTATTTCTCTGCTTTCGCACTGCTTCTGACCCACAAAATCTGCCACAGGGGCTGTGCTCTGGGAATACAGCTTGTTAGTCAATGTGTTCTTCCAGCACAAGGCTATAAAACATTGTAGGCCATAATAAGCAGCTATTTATTTCTTAATATGCCCTTAGGTGCCAGAGGGGATATTTCTTTATAAAAGTAAAATTAGTATTGGAATGCATTTATTAGAGATTGACTGCATTTATTTTGAACTACAACACACTCATCTAGTTCTACGGTCAAAACTCTGAGTACTGTTTCCACTATACTCTTGAGCTCGGTTCTCTTACCCTTGTCTGTATTGCCTTCTGTTGTGAGTAATTCTGCTGGCTTCTATGAAACAACATGCAGTAGCCAACCTTTAACTCAGTGTCACTTTCCAAATTACTTCAGTACCAAGTTTCGCTCTAAGGAACAAACACATTGCCACAAAAACAAACAAACAAAAGCAACAAACAACAAACCTCGACTGAAAGATGAGCAATGTTCTTAAACTTCTTTATTTTTCAACATTAAAATGACCAAGCCTGATTACCATTAATTCACTAACCAGAACATCTTACTGCTGGAACAACTGTTTCTTGTTGCCAACTGTATTATATTCAACATGAATGTTACCACTGAATATCAGTTGATACTAGAAGATTGCACAGTTTATGCAAAGTAAAAACACTTGTTTTCATTTTGTACAAAACAGATCATGATGTTTGTGTAAGCTATGGCATAAGCTGATTATTACTGTTCCCATCATATTATGGAGGTACTGGTCATGGTTCTGTAACTAAGATTCAACTGGGTTTTGACCCTAAAGCAGGAATTCATTCTTATAAATGTAAATTATGTCAAATCTGAGAGAGATCTATGACACTCTGTTCCTCAATGAAATTCTGGCTTTTATGGAGTCAGTATGAATTGTGCTATTAGTATTGTGTGTCCTCCAAGAATTTACAAACATATTCTATGATTATTTAAAGTTTAAAATTAAGTTCTTTAAGCAAACACAATTGTAAATGACTAGTTGAGAGCATATTTTAGATACTGCTGTGTTACTATGCTTGTGTGTCACAGCTTACAATTTGCATGCTGATAACTTCAGAAAGTAAATGTAATTTTAACAAAAATTCAGTGCATAGGAATGGCGAAAGTAGGAGAAACAAGATTTCATGTTGATTTGCGTACAGAACCTGTTGTGATCTGAAGGATTTGAGGAAATGCACAACTTTATGTGCCTTGGCTAACACACAGATACACAGCAAGTGTTGACTGGTCATTCAGTAGGCTGTATAAATAAACTGTCCCTTTCTTATCCCTGACCTATATTCTGCTTTTCCCCATGTTTTCCCTGGTGTATTAAAGAAAGCGATAGTGTGAGGCATACGAAGCCTACTGACTATGCCAAATTCTAGCACAGTGATAACCTCCCTCTACCATTTTGGTTACTTCTGGTTAGTTAGCTGTCTATTTTTATTTTCTGCACAGGTATCGGTGTACGTGGAAGAGTAAGTGCTTTTCAGACCTGAGGGTAGCACTCTTGACTATTTCTACCTATGTAATCCCTCTCCAGGCACAGATGGTTGGCAGCCACCTAGGAGTGCTCCTGCCAGGTTTCCCCGAGGGGTAAGAGACAGCCCTCATTGCAAAGGAGGCTCAGTCTGCAATCGCTTTCCCATACCAGCTTGCTTTATATATATTGATAATACAAAGGACAGATGAATGAGCTTGTCTGTGCTGCTGATACAAGGTCTGCAGTTAGGAATAACTTTCCCATTGTACTCTTGGTTGTCCTCTATCTGCCTCTGCTCAGATTGAGGACAGATTCAGTAAACCCTCTCTTCCTGGTATTGCAGCTCTCCAGATACTGATACAATGCAGTCAAAAGTGAGTGGGTATAGCTACGTCATTTTTTAACCCATAGCAGAAAAACATTGAAACAAATGAGCATTTTGCACAGAGTTGATACAGTCTCTGGGCAACCTGAGTTCATTAGTTCTATGAGTTTTCTCCAAGAACATAATTAAAATTAGCATTGTACTCCCTTGAATATACAGCACAGCATCACCAACCTTACAGTTGTAGCAAGCTGAGCTTTACTTGACCTGCTAATTTCATCCTTTGGTGCCATGAATTCGACATGGCATATCAGGAGCATCATAAAGACATGCAGTGACACAGACCTGACCTGCCCAAATACTGAGGCAAATTCTGACCACAGTACTTTACAAACAACTTCTGTGGATAACTCATCACAGGCTATTAGTAGCAACACAAAGGGTTCTTCCCTTCAGGAGTGAAATCAGAAAACAGTGTGGAATTCTAGGGAGCAGAATTCTCAAAGGGAAGAGCATCCAAAGGGAAGAGCACCCTAAAATGAGTGCATTGAACTGGTACCCTGAAGTTTTGCCATTAAAATAGTTCAGGAGCATCACTGAATAGGATGTCTGTTTGTTTATTTATGATCACCACCACCATTCATACATATGTATACATATCAGAAATGAACTTTGATGTAATTGGATACACTCAATTTATAAAAATTAAGCAGAAATAACTTCACTGTTCAAGGCTGGGTATTTAGGAAGTGGTCCATGTCCAACCACTTAACTTTAGTGCAAGAGAATCCATGCTTCAGAAGTCTGCTGTGGAGCTGGCTTTTCTTGGGGAGTTCAGAACTAGGATTAGGTCTGAGACCATTTTCTAATTTTAATTACTGCTACAAAAGTAAAAGTTACTTCCACAAAGGAGATAAAATCCCCCATGTAGATCAGAAGCAGAAGGCCTCTTTAAAGCTTATACAGACGTAGGTCTTATACTGACCAGTGCACAGCATAAGACTCTCTTGCTGGTCCATCTCCACAGGAATGAATTTTATTCAGAAAGCACAGTGGAAAAGGTTCAGATTAATATTCTATCTTAGGCTTTTAATACTGGGTAGCATAAAGGTCAAGTAAATAGTTTAAAAATAACTGAATGTTACTGCTGTGGAGAACCTGCGCAGAAGGATAGCTTTGTATTTTTGGTGCTGATCTTGTAACACAGTACTTGCTCTTGGTGATCGTTCCTAAACCTTGTCACTGATGAGTCGATTCCTTGCTGTTCAATTAGTGGCTCCATAAAATTTTTGTAAGTTATTTAAAATGGCTTCAATTGACATTTAGGCAATTTGGGTATTGTTTTTAATTTTCAGACAAGCCATTCTTAAGTAATGGCTATAAGAAGTGAGTGATGCACATTAATTCAACACTCTGCCAATTCACTAGCTATGCATGCAATTTTGTAACAATATCTCATTTATGGTTAATTAGGCAACATGATTAAGATCATATGTGTTGAATTAACAGGTCAGTGCATCATCTCACTACGATTTCATCTAGGAGATAACTTGATCTGAAAGCCATATGAAAAGAAAAATTTACCCTTTCCAACCCCAAGTTCAATTTTGAATGTCATCAGCCCAATGTTTCATGGAAGGAGGTCAGTTTTGAACTTGTCCTCTATATAGATACTCTTCTTTGAAATGTGAATTTCTAATTGAGGCATACAGGTTTTATAAAAGGGTTCAAACAATAACTTGCATAAAAACTGAACAATAAAATGAATGAAAATTCTCCACTTCTTACTCCATATTGGTCAGTTCATATTTATCATACACATCATTTTCTTCTGGCTGCGTATCTGAGTGATGAATTTCAATAAAAACAATATAGATCACTGCTCCAAGTACACCTCCCAGCATAGGTGCAACTATAGGGATCCACCACCAATTATTTCCAGCCCTGTAAGACAAAAAAAACCCAAACAAAAAACAAAACAAAACAAAAAAAACACAACACATCTAAGAATTATTTGTTACTCCAGTGAATACCCTACCTTTTATTTGGCAGTGAACAAATATGGTGGCATGGCACACTATACTGTAGACCTTTCTGTTTTGTCTCTCACCTCTGTAAATGGATAACATCTCTGCCAGTCCTGCCCATGTTGTGACCGAAATGCTAAGTAATGACAGTCAGTCATGTTGGTCTACATGCTGTACTTGCACCTTAGAAAATAAGGCCTCTTTACAGCATGTCTGTTTTGAGGACAGAGAATAATTTCTCTCTTGTGGAAAATGGGCTTCATTGACTTAGAATGAAATGAACAGGGACATATTGCACACCAGTCTTGACTGATGCTGTTGCCAAATGCTCATGAATAGGTTTTCAGGAGTGATTAAAGCAAACATATGTTGTAAAAATGGGTTATCTTGTCTGCATGGAGATTTGCAGGTTCAGGTGCAGGCCTGCAATAATATAAATGGTGTTCCTCTTGAGATGGACAATATATTATACTGAATTTCGAGTATATTTGCCTTGAGGAATGGAATAAAACACAGTGACTGTAAAGTGGACTATACATGACTAGAATGACCAAGATTCAAATTTCGTGATGTAGTGTCTTATCTCTGTGTTTAAGATGTGGGATCTTTCAGTAAGTGGTAAATAAGCATTGAGAAGTTTTATACACCTAAAACTTAATCTGTTTTAGAATAGTTGTATTCAGTAAGGAAGTCTGGCATATTGGCCTCACTGAAATGTTTACATTCACTTTGCATAATTACAAGGCTTTAATTTTAAATGTGTAGATTTCTGCACATTTCTAACGAAACATCCACTATTAAATTATATAAAACAGTAAGTAACAACCTCTTTATGCAGGAGACGGGCTTGTAGAATTGCTCTTCCTTTCCTGGAGATCCATATTGAGACAGTAAATTACTGACTGTTGGTTTCAGAATACAGACTCTCTTAGCTGTACTGGTGCATGAAGGTTCTTTGTTTGATAACAAGCTGTATTAATTGAATATGCAAGTCTGCAGTGAAAACCCAGCCACCTCAATTTCATGCATATTGAAAAAGAAGAAATAACCTTTTTTTTTTTTTTTTCCTTCCAGAAATACAAAGGAACAAATTCTTCAATGAGAGGAACTTTACAGGAGTAAAGGTAAAAAAAAAAAAAAAAAGTAAAAATTCCTGCCAAGGGAATTTTTGAACTGTAAGGATTATTATTTAACACCCAGTTGTATAGATTTATGCAGAAGTGAATTTGTGGTTAAATCACAACACAAGAATAGAACAGGGCTAATCTCACAGTGGCCTATTGATAATAATAGTATTCTTTGTTCAGAAATGCCTAGGATGTGTATCTTTTGCCTTTGGAATTATTTATATTTTGCCCTGAGGATATAAAATAACTCCTGATATTTTGCTGAGTTTATAGATCTGTCTGTTGTTGAGTCATGAATGTCTGTTGAGCCCCTGAATTTCTAGAACAAGTTTGGACTAAGATTTTATTGAATTAATCAGCACAAAAAAAATCCATGTCAAGTATTTGCGCGCAGTCCTCTGTGTATGTACACGTGCATATAATGAAGGTGTTTCGTGGCAGGTTTCTCACTTGGCTAGTTCCATGAACTGACACGTGCCTCATTAGCTCCTGCACCATCTTCTCCAAATCATGGCCTGTATTTGCAGCAGCTGCCGTCAGCTGTGTTCTAGACACTCTCTGCTAAGATGATGTGTGTCAAGTCTTTTATAGAGGGCAATGCCAAAGCTGAACTGAGATCAGGACACAGCTGAGTTGTGAGTTTCCCTGACAATCCTCCTTCATTGACACAGGAGCAGGAACTCTGTGGCAAGCAGAGATAGCTTCATCAAAGTAACCTTAGTTCCCTTATACCCTAGTGTTACCAAAGTTCCCAGCTTTGCTGCCAAGTTATCAGGAAAGCATCCAGCTATGCCTTTGTCATCCTCAGGCGGTTTTGCTGTTGGGCAGAGCAGGGGGGAGCTGGCAGGGAAGGGGAGGAGGCGGCGCCCAGGCCTGGCGAGTGGTGCTTGGCTTAACTGCAAGCGTTTCCAGGAAACTACTGCATGTAAGCTACATGGACTGGGAACTTTGGCCCGTTTTGGACTTGCAAATACATTTCTCACCAAGCCAGCTTCTGTGGGATGGTGAGATAACACTATTTGCTACAAGAAAAAAACAGGATAATTCAGGCATTCAGCAAGGTGAAAGGGGTCTGGCTACTGTTCTATGCTCCGGGGAGACGGCAAAATATTTCAGAGGTCGCTTCGCCATCCAAATCCCTGTGCAGACAAGAGACGCGTCTCCCGACTCTGTCCAAAATGCAGTTTAGGTTTAGTCCGGGCGACGTGTCCCGGTGCCGCCGGCGGCTCCGGCGGCCACGAGGTGTCAGCGTTACCGCGCCGGCGGCTCCCGGGCTCTGCAGCTCCCGCTCCCGCCTCCCGTGCGCGGCTCCGCAGCACGGCAAAGCGTGTGGCGTGTGGCACTGCTGCTGCCGCTGCCCCTCAGCCCAGACCCCTGATAAACCAGGGGTGAAATATTCAACGGGTGTCTTCAAGTGCTGAGGCGAAACCAGCCCTGTGAAGCCGTTTGTCACTGCTCTGCAGGCAGCACTGCAGCGCTCACTCACCTGGACGAGAGTGACTTAGGCACCTGCTGAGATGCTTCTGTCCTCACTCCAATGAATGTTCAATGTCACTTCAGTATTTCCTATTTTCCTGCTCGGTTTGTGCCGCACTCCCTCGCTGTCGCTGGGGAGCTGTCATGCTTAGGTCCCAGTGCCAGAGCGTGCCTTTACTACTAGAGAGCACTTGCCTCAAGGTTGTGAATGCCCATTGAGCTGAGGGTTTAGCTGTCAACTGTTGCTACAGTACTTGAGTCTTTCATGTACATGTAGTGACAGCAGAGCATCAGGAGGCTCAGGATCCCAGCTACAATTATTCAGGTTTCTCCCCTGACCTGTAATTGATCCAGCTTCCAGCTACCTAACAAAGCTCAAGCCCCAGCTGAACCTGTGCTGTAAAGAAATGAGAATGGATTCCTGTTGTATCATTCCCTTGAACTTGGTTATAGCTGTAGGGTTATAACTGAAGTCAGGGAGAGACTTCTTCCTCAATTCATACGTCCCTCACTCTGCTCTAAGTTTCTGGCAATGACCAGAGATCTCATATCTCAATTTTTATACTCCCATTCTAAAATTTCTTAGTATAGTCTTTACAGTGGGCATACATTCCTCCTCTATGTATAAATCCTAAAACTAAATTGGAGAAGAGCCCCTGTTGGTACAGATGTAGAGTTTTCTTGTAATTTCTTAGACTTTTGGAAAGAGGAGAGTTTACAGGTATTCTGTGACTATACCACAGTACAATCAGGCTTCCAAACTTTTCCAGCAATGTAATAGCCAATTTCATAATATAATACAGATTATAGCACATGCCACTATAAGTAACATCATAGACAACAACTACTTAAAATTAAATAGACACGAGAGAGGCAAATCCTAGTTGTGGGATGTCAGTCTGTGTGCTTCTGTTTTAAAAAAAAAAAAAAAAAAGTAGTACAGTCTAATAGTATAGTGTTAAGAGCTGCTGGGGAGAAAAAGTTTGGAGGTGACTGGGCCAGAGAGCTGGCCTCTCACCAGCAGCTTGCCAGAGCTATGTTACATCTGAGCTTTGGATCTGGCTTGTGTGACTCTGTGCCTGCTTCTGCTATGCTGTGCCTAGCTCTTTTTTTTTTTTTTTTCATATGAAATAGCTTTGCTACTGCTCTCCTCTACTAACGCACATAATTTGTGTAGATAGAAGTAATTGCTGAATAAATAAAGATTATTTGTACTTGGTGAAGTAGCTAAAATGAAATCTGTATTGACTAGAGCTCTCTAGTGGTCTGCAGTACTTCTGGGGATTCCTACTTGTAAATAACTGGTAAAAAATATACGAAAATAAACCAAAATATCTACCTCCTGACAACAGATTACTCCTACTTAGATATCCCAGAGAGCCTCTTACATTGGATATGTGTAAGCTGTGGACTTGATGTGCAACTAATTAGCTGTACATTTGGCCAGCCAAGAGCATGTGTGTGAGTGCGCGTATGTGTGCATGGGGATTTGAGAGTATGCTCTGAAATGTGGGAGAATGAAGGGAGATTTCTTCTGTTCACTTCTCTCCCAGGCAGGAAGTCAGGCTTTTAAATTGTTGTGTATTTCTGCAATAACTCAGTAGTAATAATAGGCTGAATCAATCTGATATGTCTGTGTTTTTACAGCACCCAATAAATATTCCCACCTAACTCTCACGATTTCATTTTTTGTCTAAAAGCTGCAGGACAAGAGAAGAAAGCACTCGTTTTTTCAGTGGCCTCTAAGAATCTCTAATATTTTGGGAAGGGTCTGCTTGAAACAATGATTGATATTAGAGATAATGCATGTTTGATTTGCCCTAGGAGCAGGAAATCCTTCTTAAAGCCCGGTTCCTAGAATGTGCATGAATAGCTTCCTCTGGTATGCAAAGAATTACCTATATGTATATAAAGTATGACTTGGTACCATGTTGAATCAGGATCTTACTTTCCTAGGAAGCAATGTTAGCCAAGAGCATTTAACTTCATATCCAGGCATACTTACGTGAATACTTCCATCCCCCATCCTGCAATGGCTGTGAATAGCCTTGGGCCTAGATCCCTGGCCGGGTTCATGGCACAGCCACTGTTCATTCCCAAGGAGCAAGTAAGAGCGATTATAAGAAGTCCTACTGCGATTGGCTCCAGGCCCTTTGGTACACTGTTGTTTCTGGTGTCAAAAATAGCAAATATAGCCAGAAGAAGAACAGCTGTTGACATCACCTGGCCAATGCAAAGAAAAGAATATTGAATAAGTACGTGCCGATTCCTTCCAATAATGAAAAGAGGGGCTGTGGCAGCCCTGTGGATTGTGGTGGCTTAGACCTAGTATTTAGATTTATCCCACTATAGAGAGTAGTAAAGTTTGGAACCCAATGCCTCTCTACTTCACAGTAATAAGTTTTGCTATCTGTGCTGAAACAAAAATACAAGAAATGTGCTGAGGACATTTGAGGGGGGAAAAAAAATAAAATATGCAACAACCTGATGTGGAAAGAATAGAGGATTTAAAAGGCATGTCCTGTGTGAGGTCTGATGCCTTGTTACTGCATTTTTTTCCTAGAAGTTTAACTGCTCCATTTACTTGATTTTTGGTAGTTTTGCCATGCCAATAGAGGCAGTTACATAGATATGTGTTTTATGTGGCTGTATCTTATGCTGATAAAGTGGACTAAATATGCACCTCTTTATCCAGATTATTGCATAACATAAGAAAAAAAAAGTGAAATCTACAAAATCAGAAAAAAGCAGCTAAAAAATTAGTAGTAACCCAAATTAAGGTTACATGTGTAACATGAACTGTGTATTGCATATGCTAATTGAGCTGTTGAAGGAAATTTTCTTGGAATTACTTCGATGGAAGTGATGATCTGCATAAATGCTTTGTAAATGTCGATTTTGCTAATAATTAGGTGAAAAACAGATGACAGCTAAAGCAATATTAAAAGATTCAATTTCTATGCTGATCTAAAGAAGTTTAATTTTGCAGGTTTAAATAATTATTTGTATTTCATCTGATTTTAATGTCCATGGGTAAAAAGATCTTATGGAAAACTCTGACTGACATTAAGATCATAATTGTCTTTCTTACAAAATTTCAAAACATTTGTATTTTTTTGAAGCCAGATTGCACAATCTTCAAGCCCTTTACATAAGGAATTACTGTGCTCCAGCAATTCCTGTGTTTTCATAGCTTACTTATCCAGGATTTATTTAATGTATACCTGAAGAACACAGGCAAATTGATTAGAAGTAGGTAGAAGATATGAAACTTCATTTTTCACTGTTGAGTAAGTGTGATTAGAGGACACAGATTGGAAATAAAGTGGAGAATTTTTTCACATTCAGCCATTTGAAGAATAACAACTAACACAAATTTATTTGAATAGACTTATGGTAGCAGAAAACTCAGTTGTTCAAAGTGTGTTAAACTGGCTGCTTAAGCATTACTTAAGGAATCATAGGTCCACCAAATGAGCTGGATTTTAGTGTAAATGGATGTTGCTGAAGTTTATGGAGAAAAAGTGATTTATGCTGGGGGAAAACTCAGCATACACTGCATTAAAGACATCGTATTAATTGTTGCAGTCTATATGTATGTGAAAAGAACAACTGAAAATTATCTTTCTTGCAAAATATGACTAAAATGTAACCCTCACAAGCAGCATTGCATTCTCATTGCATGGGGCATGACCAAAGCAGTGAGATCATCATATATGGTAGAGATCTAGGTATTTTTTTTTTTTCCTGATTGGTTTTACAGTTTTCAGTGTGTTTAATTTGTAGAATCAAGACAGCAAATGCACTTACCTGATCTGCAAATCCATTTATGAGGGACAGATATGGAGCTGGATATGTTGCAAAGATATGTGCTGTTGCATTAGGTCCTGTAACTTCAAGTATTCCGTTGCTATACTCCATGAAGGCATCTATAGAAAACAGCCGTTGCATGATTGCACTTCTCCATGAACACTAGGTTTTCTAGGACTAGACTGTATGTGAGAAGTCTGTGCCCTTCACACTCGACTGAAACATCATTTTTTTTTCTAGGAGCAGAGCAAACAGATTTGAGGTGACGTGCTAATCATACCCTCTTATCTCATCTCTCCTCGTGTGCCTTGAAGTACTTGCTTTCAAAATGGGGCTCTCTTTTTCCCTGCTCATTGCTCCAAACTTGGTGCCAAGGAGCATTTTCTGATTCTGAACACAGCTGTATTATTCTGTAGGAGGTGCTGTATTTGGCATGATGCCCCCAAAATGCATAATGTCCTGATTGTACTAGCTACCAGGAGTTACTGCTATTCCATTTAACAGTTGTGCAATGACTTTCGGGAATGAATTCTCCTGAGAGCTCTCTTCTTCTGAAGGAGTTTGAATTTTTCACTCTGTGGGCTTTACACCCAGCTGCTATGCTAGTCATCCAAGATGTCATGGGAGAGGCTAGCCCCAAAACTTCAGTTCTTAGTATATTTAAGTTATTGTATTTTTTAATATATTGTAAAGATTTGTGCATATTGTAAACGTGTGTATTTATGTTACTGTATTTAAAGTGTATTTTTAAAAGCCTAATACGACTTCTGTGTCAGAATAATTTGCTGCCTTTGCAAGCCCTCAGATGTTACAGATACAAAGACGCTAAGATGAAGCGCTCAAGAATCTCCATAGACAGGCATGAGTAACAAACTCTGTGCCTTTATTTCAGTAATGGGTCCAGCAATGTGGTCATACTTGAGTAAAGTGGATGGGCTCAGTCTCTTTTCAGTGGTGCCCAGTGTCAGGAGAAGGGTCAATGGGCACAAACTAGATCACGGGGAGTTTCACCTAAACATAAGGAAAAAGCTCTTTACTGTTAGGGTGATGGGCCCTGGAAAAGGCTGCCCAGAGAGGTTGTGGAGTCTCCTTCTCTGGAGACTTTCAAAACCCACCTGGATGCTTTCCTGGGCAACCTGCTCTAGACAAACCTGCTTTAGCAGGGGAGCTGGATGAGATGATCCCCAGAGGTCCCTTCCAACCCCTACCATTCTGTGATTCTGTAAAGAGACAGCTTCCCATCTCCCATGGAAGTTATGGTGAGAATGGTTAGCTTCTCCTGAACCTTGCTAGACCAATCTATTTCTTCTTGCCCTTGCTTTTTCTAGCTTTGCTTAAGGCCACAACATGAGTGCAAAGAATATGTAGTTGTTTATTTTGGTCAGGCTCTCTTATTTGCAGTGTTGCATTTAACTATTAGGAAAAAAAAAAAGGAAGAGAAAATTTCTCAACTGTGAATTTCTTTGTACAAGTTCAGAAAGGCCTCACATTCAGCAGCCTAATGTATATATTCACTTAGTCTTTCAGGGACATAGGTGAAAATGAAAGCACTGAGCTCAAATATGTGTGTGTTTGGGGAAGATGGAGGTGCTGAGCACCCATGCCTGTTTTACTGTTAGTGGACCTCGATGAGCACATGACGCTCTTGAAAGCTGCAGGAAGGAAAGAGTACAGAAGCTTGGGAATTAGTAAGAACAAGGGGAGGACAAAGTACTTAAGCAGAGATGGGCGTATGAAAAAATCCTGCAGTCCTGAATAACAGGAATGAGTCTCTAACCCTAGCACTACATTCCTGAACTTAACTCCCTATCCTACTGCTACTCTTTGGCAGGACACAGTGAATCCACCCCCTACACCATGTGTGTATACTGCTGCCTCCTGGCCACAGCCCTAATCCTTGCTGTCTGTCTTGAGGAGGACTTAGATGGAGATGGAAATCCTGTTCTGAAATCCCCCAGTTTCCAAATTCTAATATTAACCTTAAAACAAGCAAACAATTCCTCGGCACCCCAAATGAAGAAACAAAACCCCCCACCAAACAGAAACCAGTTACCATAGTTGCTAAAGATTTTTCTGTTTGTGATTGCCACTGGTACTGAACACCTAGCTGCCATACAATAGGCATTTCTATTTTCTTTTTTTTTCTCTGTTGCACATAGATCCAGCACAGTCTGCAAATACAATGTCCATGACAGAGAGGCTTTGAAGGAGGTGGGCTGGGTCGGTAGAACCAGAGTTTTGGAGTAGGTGAGTGAAGCAACTTATCTGACTGAGTGGAGTCTGTTACTAAGTTTTTGCCTTTTGTGACACACCATGTAAAAGAAAGGAGAGGGGTAATTTATTTTTTTTTCTTTTTTTTTACCTTTCTAATATGTAACCCTTTTATTACTCTACCTGGACTTCATTGCCTTGGAGAGCTACCTCTCTAGGGTGGTCTGAAGTTTAGTCAGGAGGGACCTGATCTCATATCCTGTAACCTCAATGAACGATGTTGGTGATACTTGCCTACAGGCACTTGGATCAGGTCTTTAATGTTTCTAATTTGCTTGGAAGATGAATAGCCCTATATCCTGGCTATTAAGCAATTTAAAATCCTTACTGAGAAATACATGATCTCAGAGTATCTGATTTCCCATGAATAATTTCTCTAAATTTCAGAACATTTCCTGGAGTATTAGTGTTTCAGAAAAGTTGTAGGATACCTGGAATGTTTGAGATTTATCTTTTTTTCTTCAAACTCTGCTTCTTCCTTTCTTCTTTATGGCTTTAGCTTCAATCCTGCCATTAGCCCTGTGTGAACAAAGTCCTCTGCCTGCTTGGCATTCCTTGAAAAATTGGGGCCTTAGAGACTGCCTGACCTCTAGTTTATCCTGTGAGCATGTCTAAGGTGTACTCACCATAATAAATCCCAAAGACAGCCCCTGCTCCAGCGAATGCTCCCAGGAGTTGTGCTAATATGTAAATTGGTAATTTGGTCCATTTTAATCTTCCAGTCACGCACATGGCTAATGAAACGGCTGGGTTTATGTGGCCACCTGAAAAATAAATCACAAAATAAGTTGTATGGATGACTCAGATACATGAGAATAGGTGAAGTGTTTGTAAAAATGTGGGTACTTTTGAGCACGAGACTCGCACATGCTTTTCTAGATATTATTTTACAATTAAATGTTGACTGCAATTAAACTGAAACAAGTTGGATGAAATTAGAGGAGGAAAGCCACCAGGATCCAGCTTCTCTCTTGATGTTGTCGACTGTGCTATTTACCGGACTGCTTGTCCTGCAGTATGTAATCTATAGATCAGTAGACAGGTTTTCTAGAAAAATCCTAAGTCTGTCCTATTGGTTGTGATGAGAGGGTCCATCATTCTGCACATATTCCCTCTCCTCAAGGGCTTTGGCTTTTTTCTTTTTATTTTTAAGGGAGGATTGGTGCAGCAGAAAGTTTATTCAGTTTAGCAGGCAGTGTATTAAGATTAAGGACTAATAGTGTCTTGATCATGTATCTTGAAGCAGTGCCCTGGTTTAAAGTCATATTTATGTCCCCATCTTCAAACGGGGCTTGCTTTGGAGCTCAGTTTTGATGAACATAAAATAAAATAATGTTAGGACTGTCCAGCTTCATGGTGACTGTTGGTAAGCTATACCTAGGTAGGATCTGTGGACAGCAATGCATAGCTAGTTCTTCATCACATGTTTTCATCAAGCTATTACACACCCTAGAAGGGTCCACGATAAGGAAAATGTTAAAGTAGCTGTGCCGAAACAGAGAGTTCTATTTCCTGTGGAATTTCCATCCTCTGTGTTTAGGAGTAGCTACACCTAAACTCACACGTGGAGAAGATTTCGGCAACACTGGAATTCTTTATGACAATTTTAGTTTCTAAAATACACTTATTATTATGTCATCTGCTAGTTATGTCCCTCAACATCTTTTATCAACATGGGAAAAGTGTGTCCAATGTTTTCGGAAAACTTGGTGTTCTACAGATACGTAGTTGATACCTAAAGAAGTACAAATTGCCAAATGGATAAACAAATGAAACAATACTCCACAGTAAAAATACAATAAAGCCCAAGTTTTGCAAGGATATATAGCAGATTCATTGCTTACCTTCCAGGTAGACTTGTTTCAGTCCGTATGGTTACCCAAAAAAAAAAAAAAAGCTTGTATCTTTAATAAAAAAACTAAAGGAACCTGACCTTTGTCAAAAGCTAGTGATGGAAAAAGGGCCTGTATGTGCAGCTCCTGTGTTTGTTTGCACTTCAGGTCAGTGAGTCATTATCTTATGAAATGCAGGCACCTTTGATACGTAATGAACTGGCAAACACAGATAACAAGCTGGATAAAACCTTCTTTGTATCATTTCCAAAACTCTGCCCTAGTAGCACCAGTCTTGAATTAATTTTTGAATTCCTCACTATGTTTCAGATTCTTCAGCATAGAGAAAATAGATGGATGGCACCTTATTTAACAGCCCTTCATGTGAATTTCAATAAATTGTTGTCTTGTCTTTTGTTCTTTACTCTGTCTGGAATGAATAATTTTCCTTTCTTTCAACACCTGAAATTGTTCCCCACCTGTATATAATACAGGGTAATTACGATGGCCAGGACAAGTCATAATAGTATCAGAGTTGTCTGATGAGCATTAAATCTGGAAAGGAAAAGTCTAGTTGAAGGCTCTCATGCTGATATAGGAGAGTTAGAAGATTCTTGGTTCCTGTGCCACTGGTAGTTTCCCGGTTTAAAAAAAAATAACAAAAATCCACTTTAGACAGTGTGTTCCCCATTCTTTTGTGGTTGCAGTGATCATGATCATTACTTTGTTGGAAAAAAAATAGTGCGAAATTATTTAGACATGGAGGGAAATTAGACAGAGAAGAGCAAAAAAGGGAATTTTCCTAGATAAAAGAGCTTAAACTCACCATGTGCAGACTATATATTTTATGTTACCATGAATTTAGAATTTCATAAAGAACTGATGCAAAAAGTTTTAGCAGTACTTAAACGTGAGACTTCGTGGACAAAGAGCCACTGAATTTTCTAACAAATTCTCTATGGGAACTGATATTCTAAAGTTTTCACCAGTAATCATATATTGGATAGTCACATATATTTTCGATATATCTGTTCCAATTCTTTCACAGAGAAAATGCTCTGCATGCAGAATCCTTTGTCATGGGTAAAACACAGGGAGCATAGCACTGAAACATCTGCAACTGTTCTGCCCTGCTGGGATTGAACTCTCATCTTCTGTATAAAGGAGATGAATATCCCGTAAAGATGCAAATGAAGGAGAGCTTAGTATATTTACTTTTTTTTTTTCTTTCATGATACTGCATTAGTGGGGTTCACCTGCCTACATGTGAACCGGAAGCTGTCGTTCAAAGTTGTTCAGATAATAGGAATGTACTGCTGTATTAGCTTTCTGTATTAAGGAACCATTCTGCTCCGTTTCAGAGACAGTAGAAGACCGCCTCTTTTGCAGTACCTTGAGCACTTTCTAATGTGAGCTTAGAAACCTCCTCATTCATGATGTCCATGTAAAAAAATTTGGGAAGAGGAGAGGAATGACCATGGTAACTTCTGCTATAGCAACTATTTATAATGGCCTAGTTATACCTAAAGGTATCTGCCCAGATCTTTAGGAAGGGTAAGAAATGCCTCTCTCTGAGAACTGTAGTACAAGGGCACCATTTGCTTTAAGTGGGCAATATAAACTCCACATACAACACAGAGTACTGTGTATTATAATATACGGCACTGTCTATTACTACAACCCATCATTTTCTATTTTAAATGGCTTTAAACTGAAAAAGCAATAGATTTAGATTAGATGTAAGGAAGAATTTCTTCAGTGAGGGTGGTGAGGCACTGGAACAGGCTGCCCAGAGAAGTCATGGATGCCCCATCCCTAGAAGTGTTCAAGATCAGGTTGGATGGGACCTAAAAGGAGGTTGTAGCGAGGGTGGTGCTGGTCTCTTTTCCCAAATTACTAATGATAGGATGAGAGGAAATGGCCTCAAGCTGTGCCAGGGGAGGTTTAGATTGGATATTAGAAAGAAATTCTTTACTGAGAGAGTGGTTAGGCACTGGAACAGGCTGCCCAGGGAGGTGGTGGAGTCACCATCCCTGGAGGTGTTTAAAAAACAAGTAGATCTAGCACTTGAGGCTATGGTCTAGGGGTTAGGGATGCTGGGATGAAGGTTGGACTAGATGATCCTGGAGGTCCTTTCCAGCCATAGTGATTCTATGATTTGAGCAACATGACCTAGTGGGAGGTGTCCCTGCCTATGGCAGCAGGGTTGGAACTAGATGACCTTTAAGGTCTCTTCCAACCCTGACAATTATATGACTCTATGATCCCTTCCAGACCAAACCATTCTATGACTTACTAGTGCAACTCTGATTGCAGATTCTTCTGCAATGGTGCTTGATATTGCTTAATATGTAATTGTTTGTACCATGAAATCGAAGTAATTTCACAAGATAGCCTTAAAACCATGGCAATAAATGCTATATAAGAAAAAAATCACTTACCAGAGACCCCCCCAGACACATACACTGCTATGGTGACTGCCATTGCAAATCCAACCGATACTGTCATGGGCCCACCATGGGCTCCTCGGCTAAGGACAGCCTGTGCGACACACCCACATCCAAGTGCCTGTAGTTTGAAAGAGAAATGTAAAATCATGAGTGTGTCTGCCAAATGTTACTGGTTAGTTTACAGCTCCTGCTGCTGTCCAGGTATAGCTGAAAATGTTAAACATTTTAACAATGCTAGAATTTGAGATTAGCGGGATGTGTGCTATTGTTGCCTTTGCTGCAGTAAACGTTTGTTCTTTATTTTCCCCTGCTCTGTGACCAGGAAGAATATCTACTAATAGGGGCTTCTCTCCCCAGAGTACTGTTTTCAAGTACACTGATTGGGTACTGATCAGAACTTGGAGCCTAAAGATGATCTCACAGGCTGTACAATGAATGTCTGCATCTGAAAGTGAAGAGGGAATTAATTCTGTGTTAAGTTTACAGTTTCAGATTTTTGCTATAAGCAATGAAAAAAATACTATAAAAGTTATGAAAGAGGTTCAAAAAGCTTTTAATGCTTAGTGCTGAAACTCTAGAAGGACACACCTTCTTGGACATTAAATTCTGTGTGTTACTGTTACGCTGCCTTGATGTCATATATTGCTCTGTCAAAATATTTCACTGGCTCTGCAGCTTGAACAATTAACTGAAGTGGGAATATCTGAATAATTCACATGGGAGTATTCTCAGTGGATTTAAACTAGCTTCCATTTTATGTGGATTTCCTTCAGAATGAAGTTCAGCAACACATTTAAATGTATGCTTAAGATCATATTTGTTCAGTTCTACTGCTTTTGCTTAGCTTCAGGCATATGATTAGGTCCCATTAAAGTCAGTGTGAAAGATTTTCAAAGGTACAAAAGGCCTTTAGTTTAAGACAGAGTAGCTGGTCTGTTTCTGCCAGAAATTCATTTGTGTCTTTGAAAATCTCCTTTTCAAATACATGCCAAAGCGCTTTCCTGAATAAGGACCCAACACTCTATGGAAGATACCAAATAATATCTGTAGTCTGAAAACTCTTGTTTCTCTGAAACTAAGTGATCTAAATTATACCATTTCTTGGATAAGACTCGATTTATCTTGAGCAACCTTAATTACTTTGATATTAAATTGTGTGTATATGTATCATATATTCCTTCTTTGAAGGTATGTGAGCATTTGATTGTTTTTCTTCCTGTACCATCATTCCGTCTTATTCAATGGCATTGCTTTGGTTAATCTCCTCTCTTCACTTTAGTATTCTGTCATTACTGCGTCACCAATGACTACCTTGCAAATATTTGTTCTAACTATGCATATTTGAATACGTGAAATTTCATTCTTTCAGGAATGCCTCTGTTCAGTTGCAAGGCAGTTGCCTTCAGAAAATGCAAAGTAATGGGAAAACCTCTCCTACCTTAGAAATAGACTGTACCAAAAAGATTTTGTGACTGAGGTTTAACGAGCAAGTCCTCCTAGAATAGATGCGATTTAAACAGACAAAATCATACTTTTGTTTCCATTATTTTCCCAACGGTTTTAGCTACTACCAAACTGTGACAGAAAAGCTCTCAATAAAACTACACTCTTAACCAGCTTTGCAATGCAGATGGAGTTTCTGTTGTAAAAGTGCCCCAAGACTGTGTCATATACCCAGGTGCAACTCGTGCCTTGAGGTTATAATCATACAAGCAAACAAAACACTGTCTGGTGCCAAAGTGCTGGAGCTGTCAGGTTACGTAAGGGTAGGATGGTGTTAGATAGCAGGAGTTTATTGGACTGTGTAATTGAAAGTTACAGGACATACTCCAAGCTGCAGTCAACTGCTGTGCAGTGGATGACATGCCGCTTACGTTCGGTGTTCTCTCAGTGCTATTAGTACCAAATACCTAGCAATACAAATGGGAAGGACAAATGTACATGCAGATATAAAACCAAAACAAAATACGTTGTAGCTGTTCACAGCTGAATTTCCATATTTTTTGTAAAAACTTCATATAAGACAATTCTGCTCATCATATGTATGTTTAATATGTAAAGAATGAGTACGCTGGAATTTATAAAGCTTAAGATGAGGGCACAAGTGTAGAAGAGGTAGAATGAGTCTGCTCTAAACCTTCATTTTCTAATCGTCTCAAAGAGAGTATTCCAGAAATTGCATCAAGAAAGATTTCAGGAAAGATACCTTTCAGATGCGGAGCAAGTTCAGTAGGCTGGTCTGGGGCCCTGTGTACACTGAGGTGCAGTTTGCGTTCAGGCAAGCAGTTAGATCTACAAGTATGCGTTTGTGTTCTGAAATGGCATAGACAAAGTTTTGCAGATTCAAAGAAAGGGACATTCTTTTGAAAATATTACCCCTTTCTGAAAGGATGATTAAAAAGGTGAACAGGTGTGGGGTAGATGATAGGAATAGAAAAGGATAAGGGATAGTAACCATACATGCATAGTGTATCAACTACAAATTCACAAGAAGGAAGGAAATAACTGCAGCGTCCCCTTTCTGATTACCAGAACTGAAGAGAATCCTACAGAAACAGCTGTGTAATCCTCTTGCATAATAGCTTCTGCTCTGCATGTCATACGGAAATAGGCAACTCCAGATGCTTCATTTTTGTGCTAACCAGTCTCAGAAAACTCCATCTACAAACAAGAAGGCATACGAGCCAGCTTGAATACAGCTTCACTGGCTTCTTGCTCAGTGGATACTGGTAAATGACTGCCTGCTCCTGTACGATGAATGAACACTACTGCAGGCACAGTCAGTGTGTGCCCGTTCTGGGATGGTGCAACTGGGAACTGAACCTGCAAACCTGAACCATAACACGGTAATATTTTCTCCATCTGCTCTCATTTTAAGAAGGAGAGAAACAAATTTTCTCATACCTACTATAGCTAGGTGGACATAATGGAAACTATCTCCTAATCATACAATTACATGAGCAGCAGTTTAATGCCTTGTGAATCTTTGCTTGGCTGAGTTAAGACCAACTGGATCATCAACTAAATACTTTTAAGTTTCTAGGCTAAGCTCAGCCATCACTGTACCCACACAAGCTCATTGAATAAAGCACATGGAGTTGATGAGAGTTTAATTTACAGTAGAATGTAGCCAGGTCTCCTTATCTTATCTTATCTTTGTCTTATGTTACCAAATTTTCATCTTAGCAGTTGTCTGTACTCTGATCTGCTTAAATTTACTGGAGTAGCTTCAGTACTGGCTTTTTGTTCACAAAGTAATTAGATTACTGTGATAACATGTTTGGGTGTGGAATAGCTGTTTGTGCATTCTCTGCCAAAAAAACTTGCTTCATAGACATTAGGTCCTTCCTTTTGTCTTGGGTAACGAGGCTAATGTTAGGAAAGGAAAACAGCTGGCCTCCAGTGAGCATGATGTCTTGTAACTCCCTGGAAGCTTGCAAAACTTCATCTGTATCGCGCTCATCAGAGAGTATAAGGATCATTTTGCCTCCAACTGTTCTATTTTCAGGATTTTTGCAAATGCTTGTAATGGCATTTTTTCAGTGTAAATAGATTTACTGCAAGGTCTGAATCCAGAATTTTAGTGAATCTATTTTTCTACATGGCATGTCAACCTTTAGACATCTTAAATCACTATGCTTGTATAAAAAAGGCCCCTTCTTATCAGACAGATCTAGTGGTAGTGTGCATTTGTAGCCATACACTCTTACTGTAGTATTAAAGAAGCAGCCAAGTCTCTAGCTTTTTAGCAGTGTGGAGGCAATGCCGTGAGTTTTGTTATATCTTGCATATATTCAGCTTCCAAGCTGTGGTGAGTAACATACCTACAGTGGGTACCATAGATGGCCTTGCAGGCAGAGTATGGCCTCAGTGGCCACACACCTGATGATGTTCTACATGAATACAAGAATTCAGTGTGCTAAAAGGAATACAGAATCAGCAGTTAAAAGAAAAAAAAAATATAAGCTGTAAACTTTCAATCTGGAAACACTAGAAAAACAGTTCAGAATTTTTATTTCAGCTAGTTTTCAGGACAGAACCGTACTTAAACAACTATAGATAATTATGAATCTCCAAGGATCCCTCCACCAATTTACGATTTTCTGTGAGGATGCCTGTGTTCAGGTAAGGCAGCAACCCTTCTCCTTTCCCATGCCATACTCCCAACTATGTTCTCCTACTGTTTCCCAGACAGGCATTTCCTGCCAGCCCATGACTTGTCTGCTCCCCTTTTTCAGACTGGGCAGACCTGCCGTACTGGTGTGGATTCAGCGGCACCTGCATTATGTTCCTGCGCAGTGCTCTGAAGGGGGCAGGCTCTCAGGGGCAGGGCAGTGCGTTAGGGTCAAGCTGTGTGCTTGTAGCGAATATCCTCCTGCTATCCTGAAGTTGCCTGTTCCAAGTCTGTGGAAGCAGAGCAGTATTTCTGGGACACTCAAGGACATGAGAGCAACCCCTGCTATTTCACTTCTTAGGGAAACCCCCGTACCTTCTCCAAGCAGCCAGACTTAGCACTACATATTTAGATCCTTAAGAGCAGAAAGAGAGGCTGGAAGAGTCAGAGAGTCCTTTGCGGGTGGGGAGAAACAGTTGCATTTGCCCTTTGCTACACATAGGGATCTCTGACAAAATCGTTCATGAAAACTTTAGAGGGTTGTTGTGTTTTATGTAATCTTGTATAGTCCCCCCTGACCCCACATATATTTCCATATAGGGTTAGTTTGGGTGTTGCTTATAAAATTAGTAAATAAACTTTTCAGATAAGAGGCTGGTTACTGAATGATGTCCTTCTAAAGGTCTTTAATTTGGAGTGTGTTTTAGAAGTCACTTTCATTTCCAATCTCTTCATTAACAAAGCAAGTCTGCTTAAGAATTTTTCTATTGTATTGCATAATAAAGTGTTTTGTAATGGATTGGAAACACCTTCAATACAGAGCTGTGTTTTTGCTATGTTTTTGTATTAGGTAGGGCCTTAGACAGATCTCCTAAGCTTTCTTTCAGTAGGGATGGTAATACTAACAGCAACAAAACCAGACACATGCTGCATCTCCCTAAATTCAGAGCATTAGCTCTACAAGAATTCAAGTTTCAAGGAACTCCTGTTCTTCCAGGAAAGGGCAATCTTCATCTAATTTCATGTTTAATATTTACTATCTTCTGTTAAATCAGATAGTACTTAAATTTTTTCAGGTGAGTTAAAAATACAACTCAGTGGTCAAATAATTCTTAAATACTTTAAAAGCACATGGTTCTTATTTCATTATTAAGCATTTTTTGAGGGGCGGGGAGAATTTCTGTACACTCCAATTTAATCAAACTTGGAGTAATAAAAGAATTGCTATATCCATTCCCTTGATGATCTCCTGGGACACAACCAATATCCTCTTGGGTTTCAAATGCATTTCCCTTTCTTTTTTTCAGACTTGCTATCTAATAATATAAGGCTTTGGAAAAAAATCTTATTATTCATTTAATTAAATAGTACAGGCATAAGCCTTAAAATGATTGTCATTTTGAAACTATTGTTTTAATGACAGAAAGCACTACTATTTGAAGACATGAATGTAAATTTAACAAGGCTTTGGAGGAATTGTGTATACAAAGCTTTAAAAAAATATAAAGATCTGGTTCAAATTGCCGTGTGGGGAAAAAAAACAGTGAAAATACTGAGGGACAGACTATCCTGTGTTCTAAACTGGTGCTTTTAAATTTTTGTTATTGCTTTTGCACGTGCAATAGGAGATAAATAAAAGCTTGAAATCACCTAGTGAGAATGCAAAGATCTGCATTCTTTCATATTTTACTATGATTATTATTGCACTCTTCATCCTGAAATGCTAAAATGCTTCTCTTTCTTGAATTATATAGGTCAAGTAGCTTGAGTCAGTTTCTTCAGTGAAGATTATTTTTATTTTCTTACTGAATTTTAGAAATTCAGGAGAGAAGGAAGTGAAACATTTCATATTCACGTAAAAACTTTCAGGAGTGAAACATAGCCACTTGCAAAAGGGCTAAGGAAGAAAAAGCTAAGCAAGGGAAGAAAATCTTACCTAGTAGCTTCTTGAGGAGAAAAATAGCCTATTTGGGTGCTGCATCCCTCCCATGTTACTCATTTATTCTTGAGCTGATATGTGCTTCTCTGGTTTGCTTCCTACACCAACTGAAAAGGTTAAAATCTTTCTAAACTCTTAAAAGGTGATAGGTCTCTGTAATGGTGCCTGGGGAGTTGCACCATTCAGGGAGTGCAAGAGTGGGCATTGCAGTTTCTGAGAAAGGAGGCTTTCTGTCCTCTTTTAGGAGGGTAGGCCTAAGTCTGTCTCTTCTTCTCTTTCCTTTGGTTGCAGCAACAGGGTGGTTGGATCTTTGTTGTGCCCTCATAGCTGGAGGTGTACAGTTATGAGTAATTAAAGCTTCAGTATGCTCTCTTCCTAAGCTCTTTTGTGTTGAAGAAAAAAATAAAGCTGTATGCGTCTAATAGGAAAGAAACTTCTGAGGAATGGGTTAGAGGAAGTGAGCTGAGTTTGCCTTTAAACCAGACCATGGATTGGAGAGCTCACTGGAATTCACTTTTACCCAGAATGGTTTACTGAATCCTTGAGATCACAAAGACATAAACTCACTCTCTGGCATGACTTGTATTTATTATCTTTTATTCTGTTCTCCAGCTGTTTATGATAGTTTAAAGAAGTTATTACGTTACTCTTTTGTTTTTTCTTTTTTTTTAAATTTGGCAAAACTTTTGAAAAGAGCGGCCTGTAAATTTGTGTCTGTAAAATGTAAATTCCAGCTCTGCACTTGTAGTTGAATATTGGAAGGACGCAAGTCTCCCGTGAGGCTCAGGGAGAGTGTTTACACTTCAGTCCTATAGATGCAAGCTTCCTGGGAAAAATGTGTGTCTACAGAAAAAGGTCTTGGAAAATTAAGTTCAACTTACTGGAACCTCTTGGTTAAACAATAAGAGCTGAGTTACGTGTTGGGGCTGATGTTGCAGAGATGAAGATAATTCACTTTTAAAACTTTCTTGCAACACAGAACATCTGAGTCACCTGAAAGTTTAAAATGTCATATAATGGAAGACTTAAGGTTGTATTGAAAACAAAAGATTTCTTGGGACTTTTCAGAATTATTTGCTGTAATGAATATTTTGGGATAAAAGGACAATTAGGTAACCTTCCATTCAGTTTGTTCATACTGCTAGCTACTCAGCTGGATTAAAGAATGACTTCAGGGAAACAGGAGTGTTATTTAGGGAAAAAAAAATTAATTGATTTTGATAATAGTAACATTATTGAAATAGTACCAGTATTCAAGGACACCTCCTTAACCTCAGCATAAATAAGGGTCTTCGTTATCACTTTGACTTCTGTTTGCAATGCTGGTTTAATACAGTTGCAAGAAAGAGTTTGCACATTTTCAGCAGAATCATTAGCAAAATTTCATGCTGTCAAAATATATGCAACTGGTACAATTACAGAAACAGAAGGGACTTTGAGTTGGGAAAGGAAGTGTCTCATTCCCATAAAATGAGTGGGTTTGGTCTGGAAGTGCAGGATTAAATTCTATGATGTTAGATTCATGAGGGACATATTATTTATTGGTTGTACTGCAGTGTTGCTTCTGGAGACCCTAATGTATGGATTTCTGTGACATAAAAGCCTCTTTTCAGAATGCAAGCATTGCTAAGGCCCATAGTACTTGTATATAATATTTAAAAAGCTGTTGAATGACATATCAAAATACCAGTTACAAATAAGATTTTATAACCTTTTATATCTAACATTGACAAACCAAAGTGCACTGATAAGAGCTAATTATACAAGACTCTGTGCTCCAGGAAATTCACGTTTGCTGATGGCAAACAAGGTAGCTGTTAGAACCTACTGCTATTTAATTTTCTACCTTAAACAGAACTTGCTGTGGGCAGTTTTATCGTATACGAAGAAATAGTCTCCCTTTCATGAACATTTAGAACACGGAATTTATGTTTGTTAAAATTTCTTAGTAGTAATCTTGTATTAAATTCTAAACATTTATTTAAGGAGTAAATGATGAAAAGTTACATTTCCTTTCATATAATAACATCATGTAATGAGGATTCTAATGCATGTTAGAATAAGCAATACCTATTACTGTACAGTATTGTAATTAATGTGCAGTGGAATGTAGGGCCACAAAAAGAAAGATACAGAAAAGTCGTTCAATTTTAATCTTCTGGACTGAGCAAATCCATGGAATGGCATACGTAAAGATTTTTCAGGCAAGGCTAAACTCCACAAGAAAGCAGGGGTAATAACTTACATAATGGAGTGGTCAGGACATAAAAACAAGACAAAAAAATTTTGATGAGCAAAAGATACGCAGCCTTCTTATTAGTTCGACTATTTGCAGTGTGGGGTGTCATGCATTCAGCTCACGCTCATGCCCTGCATCCTCAGGGAACACACAGACATTTGCTTCAGTGGGAGTTTTGCAAGAGGCTCTCCACCTCCAGCTGGAGATTGAACTTTGGGATAGGAATGTATATACTACCCACTTGCCTTTATATGCCAAATGGAAACCTATGCGCTGTTTCAGCAAGGAAATGTACACTGCTCTGGACTCAGGAGATGCTGGCTCCTGTGCAGCTCCTTTCTAGAAACTGTGTTTAGTAGATGCTCTTGAGAGAGAAAATGAAATACAAACTATGTTAGGTAAGCAGTAGATAGTAAAGGAAGCCATATGGCCCATTTGGTATCTCTTTTTGGAACTGTTCCAATTCAGATTGAAGTGTTCTCTGGCATAAGCCAGAGAAAATACCATTTTGTTAGAAAGCAATGCAGCCAGCTTACAAAGGGGAAATACAGAGAGAAGCATGGTTAGAAGCAGAGAGGTAGTTGGGTAGGTGAGTTCCAGACAGACTCACTGAAAAGTCACATAAACCATCTATGTGATGCAGCATGGCTTCTTGACTCTTGTGCTGGCACCCACAAGAGCCCCAAGAGGAGATGTAATGACCCAGGAGACATGTTGGAGAGCAAAAAGCTCTCTGAGAGCTCTTTCTCAAGGAAGGCCTCTGTAGCAGCCCCAGCTAGAGAAGGCTGAGGCTGTGTCCGAGGGTGGGAAATGTGGGCGTGCACTGGCCTCTCAGCCACTGTGGTACAAACGGGTGGGCGTTCTCCCACCTCAAGGACCTGTTGCATAGATGTAGGCTGGATGGACCAGTCCCACAAGTTGATTCCAAATACACTGTAAAGCTCACATTATTCAGTATTCGTTTCCTGGAAAGCAGTTGTGTCCTTTTCAAATGTTCCATTGAAAACTTTATGGGTAGATTGTGGGATTTGTTGGTATTTATTCTAAATCACAAGCGGCACAATTAAACTTTGCAGGTTGGAGGTTTACGACATGACAGCACCAAGGCAAATGCAAGAAATGAGCAGGAGTTTACAAATAAACTGCAAATATAAATACCCAGCATAATGCATGCTTCTCATTGCCTGTACTGCAAGTGTAACTTAGTTTTGTTAAAACTGCATTGCTCCACCTGTTTTATAGAAATCACGTAAGAGGTGAAATGCAACATTTTCTCACCTTGATGCAGTCATAGGAAGCGAATACTATATAGTTCAATACAGTAACCAAAAGCTTGGTGTAACCAAAACCACGTGGAATTTGCATTTAAGGACTGTACATTTTGGGTCTTCTGCCCCAATTCTTGTTACAAAGTGTAATTAGTTATGCTATGCCTTGGGTAATAATTCAAGGCTTGATACTGAAAGAAAAATTTGTTCCCCCAGCAGGATAGGTCTATGAGTAAACTATTGCCCAATAGTCAGTGGGATTACCCAGACAGGCGATAATGGCAGGTACTCTGTGGACCATAGGATCCGCCTGTACAGCAGGGCACTTCTAGGTTCCTAGAGTTTCTCACTGAACCCTCAGAAGTTGAAATTGGGTGCTTTGATGAGCAGAGAGAGGGGCTCACACAGGTTATGTCTGTATTATCAAGTTGTGCAGTGTGAGCAGCTGATTCAGAGAACCTGACTAAGGACATCTCTGAAGGGATTTCTCAGGAGCATCTCCAGCCTGACCCACTGGACTGAGCATCCATTAATGGTCAGCACATTTTCTGGAGCTCACATTCCACTTTAGTTTCATCTGAGAAGAATTCAGCCTGCATGCTCTGAGACAATGCTGCAAGGCAAACCGCAGCATGTTAAGTAAGAATGACCAAGAGATGTTATCCAAGCTGCATGCGCAGTGATTTTCTCAAGGCTTGTTGTCTCAAATCTGTTCAACGTTGCAGGCAGAGCCTTTCTCACCCCTAGGCGAAGGCTTGTTCTTTGCCTGATGAGTGATTTCACTTTCCAGATGTCCTGAAATTAATCTTAGAGTTTGTACATTTTCCAGTTTGGAAAATAATGTTGAAAGGCTTGAGAGTTTCCAAAGATGGTAGCATAAGCTCTTATTAGTATGTAGTCTGTGATGTTGTTCTCCAGAAAAAGAGCAAACCAGAAACAGGTGATTTGGAGGACCAGAATTTTGCCTGGCTAACCTTCAGAGGTGTTAGGCTGGCTGCAGGTTTAGGCATGGTCGGTTAGAATCGACTTCCAGACAGAGCCTGTGAGTAATAGGAGGGTTTGTCTGCGCCTTGCTCCCGGGCACAGGTGCTCTCCACAGGCTGTAAAACCCATCATAGTGACATGGAATGGCTTTCAGCAAAGTTCTGAATCAACTGTGCTGTAGGCCACGAACTCTCATCTCACCTTCACTTTGTGACAGGATTAAGACGTAGTAGGATGGTGGAAGAAAGCAATTGCTACTTTTGTGTACATGGTGTCTGTTTTCAAGGACTTCTGCCCTCTGACCCTTTCATTAGTTCCAATTTAAGTTAAGGGTTTAATATTTATCTGTTCTTGAAGAGAAACTACTTTCTAGCTGACAGACCTTAAAAGCAGTAGCAATAAATAACAGCAGAAAAGTCAGCCTCTTCACAATAAATACTTTGTTTTGCAGCTAACTTGCATAATCTAAACATAAATCGAGGTATCCAAGCACTGAGAAAGCTGCAGTTTAATCCATATGAGGCTCTTCTCTGCTTTAAGATATGGCTGAATCTAGAAAGGGTAAGATAGAATTGAGAAACTCAGATTATCAACAATTTTGTAGCTTTATTTTCTACTATATTCATGTGGTGATTATACTAGAAAACGTCTCTGGCTTTGCATTTCCTTCTAGTCTTGTGCAGCAGGACATTAAATAATAGCATTCGAGGTCTGATCTGCACTCTAATACGTTTTCTTCACTTGCTTAATTGTGTTAATGGAAAGAGGAGAATGATCTTGTGGCGAGGACAGAGTACTGGAAGTCAGGTGATCCAGGTTATATTCAGAGTTCTGCCACAGGCTTCCTGTGCAGTCTGCTGTAATCAGGTTTGCTAATATATAAAATGGAGATAATGGCATTTCCCTTCATTACCAGAGTGTTGTGACACTTAATTCATTAATGTTTGTAAAGTGCTCTGTGCTCCCTGCTTCTCAGTGTGCTCCTTACTGTAATAATGTCTTATCGATGGTATTAAATTTGAGAATAATGTTACTCTAGTGCCTGTGCACTTCAGTTGGCTGAAGTGTAGCAAAGACCATTATTTTCATGTATTTTATGAGCTACTGGAATTTTTCAGATGGCTTACTTGAAATTTAGCTAATATAGTTACAGTTATAAAACACAGTATGTCAGCACTATGCCTTTTTTTTTTCCTGCCCTTTCACTATGATGAAATATTTAGCAATGAGCAAGATACTTGTTCAGACTAAAAGAAGGAAGAAAGAGTTTGGCGTAAGTACCCTATCTGCTTGACTTTGAGCTCTGCTACTGAGCCTGCTCTCTACCCTGGTAAATCACAGTGTAGAGTTTTGTGTTCCTGTGCAAAATGCACAGAAAAACTGAGCAAGAAATTAAGTTTAAAAAAAAATAAAATCTGAGGATATGAAAAGGGGGAGTTTTGTTATTTACCTAAATTGTAGCAGTACTGCAAGATCAGGCTACTATATAATTTGTGTAGTACAGTTCAAACCAAAACAAATAGTTAACTTAAAATCTCTGAAGGTTTGGCAATGCAACTCCCAATAGATTCACTACAAATCACACTGCTAAATTTCTGTGTTGCACAGGAAAATAACTTGGCTAAAATTCGCTTCATGTGCAATACAGTATGTTTGCTAAAGCACATGGAAGTTGTGGATAGAAGTGAAAGCAGAATGAACTACTGAGCTTTTTAAAAACAAAAGCAACGGCATTATTAACATTCATCTCGCATATCTGGATTTTTCAGAATATAGTAGTTCACTGTAATTCTGCTCCTATAAGAAATCAAATACTTATCAGACAACTGTAATACATAAAGCTGTCTCTTTTTAATAGCCAGTGATAATTACATCAGGTGAAGAAAGGAATTACAAACTTACCATAAATAGAAGCAATTCATTCAAGACTGTACAATGTTTGTCTGGCAGTAACCTCGCTGCTGGTACAGTACAAGAAAAAGCAGGCGTGTCCCCTTGCAAGCACTGTCCAACATTAGATTAGTAGGAAGAAAGGAAAGCAGCTGACACTTACTATCAATATAAAAGTTCCCAGGAATTCTGAGAGGGCTTCCTTAGCCAAGCTGTTCTTCAAGGCAAATTTCTCCTTTAAACTCCTTTTGTTTTTCCGGCTCATTTTGGCTTCCTCTATTGCTCTGATGCCTTACTTACAAATACACACAAAATTTGTTCTGTATTCGTCCCTGCTTCAGCTGAACTTTGACACTTTCACTTATATATTGAAATACGAGATTTCATCTTGTACAGCCAGTGAAATCATCTGACTGTAGGCATTGACAGAACTAACTCAACATGCCCTAACAATTCGTCATGAGTTTGCCATCCTGTGCCTTCTCTGAGCACACTTCTATTTATACTGGTTAGATAATACCAGTAAGTTCACAATCGGAACTCTTCTCTTTTTTTTTTTCTTGCAGCATGGATTAATCATTATCTTTCCTGCTATGTTACTTTTTTTTTTTTTCTTTCTGGTAAAAATGAATAAAATGTTGTTCCCAGCACCCTCATCCAAAAGAAAGGCAAAAACTAAAAAACATAGAGTAAGGAACCAAAATATGGTTGAAAATTTATCTCTGACCTAGATTTGGATTAAAACTATTGGCTGTCCAAAAAATTTTCAAGGGGAAGCTGAAAAGAGAGTGAATGCTTGTGAGAATGCTGTGCTCTGCTCTGTATACTAAAGCTCCTATCTAGTCACTTTTGAGGGATTTCAGTGGCTAATGATGAATCTTACCTTCATGTAGCATGCTGAATTTGTATATTCACTCACAGTACTCCTTTTGGGTTAAATGCTTTGCTCTCCAGTGACCTGCCCTGTTTACAGAAGAGCAACAAGGCAGAATAAATTAAGAACATTTAATGAAATCTGCTTCAGTCCAGTGGCTCCCTATAATGCAGTACAGGCAAGTGAAGCAATGAGTGTCTATATGTTTCCCAATATTTTTAGCGTAAAAGTGCATAGGTGCTACAGTATGTAGCATTATAATATTATTTTCTGTGGTCTTAAGACATTAAGTTGCTGGATATCTCAAAGAACTGGGCCTCCTAGAGAAAAATCGTACACTCTTAATGTCCTAAGTATCTTGAATGGTTTTATCAGATGTGATGCTGGTGACTAACACACTATCTAGTTGATTTACAGGTATTTTCTGTCATTTGGCTTGAAACTAAAACCTTAGCCCAGTTGTGATATATTAGTTTGGCATGTGTTACAGATGCTTGGTGCCCTGGTTTGTATCTGTCCTAAACTCTGTTCACCTTGGTGGTAAACATGTTTAGATCTGTCAGTACTTTTGTCTGCTGTGAATAGGAGAGAGCTTTACAGGAGTGGGCAATGGGGCCACTTCTGTTACCCATCAGTGCTCTTTCTTGTCTCAAGCTAGGACCTGAGATATGTTCCTTGCACCTGTAGTCACCGTCACCAAGTTCACCCCTTAACCATCCAGTTCACCCCCACCACTCAGTTTTAATCCTTAACTGTTTTTCTGCATCGCTTTACTCACCTTTCTCCACCTCTGCATTCAAATACCACACTGCCTTTAGCTGATTCAGAAAATGCTGGCCTGTGGAAATCCACATAGCCGATGAATGCTAGGATGACTGCATCTGTACTGGTGCTGCACAAGGCAGGGTGAGCACCTGTACAGCAGCAGGACGTGCCTGCAGTGCAGGTCCACACTTGCACAGACAGCTGGGAGCTGCCTCTGGGAAGCTCTTGAAAATAGCCTGTGTACAGTTTAAAAACCTTTACCCCACAGCACTGCAAAACAAAGATATTATTCAGGACCTTAATTATCACAGCATGCTAAAATATATGTTTATTATGTCTGTGAGAGAAGTCTTTCAGAATTATGTATATAGTGGAACTGAGGGAGGATGCTGGGGAGGCCATTTGTTACAGCAGGAATGAGATAAACCACTTCCTCTCTTCCTGGAAAATGAGAAATAAATAAATACGTTTATGAAAGCAGTTTTGTCCATAGCAGTTCTTTCTCTTATGCTGATGTAGATCTCCCTCACAAAGTAGTACGCAGATACCTCTTAGTTAAGTCTCGTAACAAGCCTGAAGGCGTTAACACTATTTTTCAATTAACAATAGGGCAATGACATGTCAGAGACAGAAACCACATGTTCAGATCATGTTGCCTTCCTTATAACAATTTTCTCTCTTCACAGGGTGGAGAACTGACACAAGTACCTGTATTTTACGTTTGCTTTCTTCAGGCTTTCTTCAATACTTTATAGAAATCATATGATTTACCTCCATTAATAAGAACTGTGATGCTAAGTTAGGCCAAAGGTCCTCCTCACCTCCATAACTAGATGTGCTCTAAGAAGCTATGGAAGAAGAGAGAATACATAGGGGGTGACTGCTCCCTTGGTAAATCCTTCCAGCTTTGACAATTGGCAATTTAAAGTCACTGCTACACTTTGGAATCATTTTCAAAGAGAAAAGGGGGCAACACAGAAAAATTGAATTGTTTCTCCTTTTACTTGGTTAGGCACTGGAACAGGCTGCCCAGGGAGGTGGTGGAGTCACCATCCCTGGAGGTGTTTAAAAAACAAGTAGATATAGCACTTGAGGCTATGGCCTAGTGGTTAGGGATGCTGGGATGAAGGTTGGACTAGATGATCCTGGAGGTCCTTTCCAGCCATAGTGATTCTATGACACTGTGTTCAGAAAGAGGGTCTAAAGACGTTTCACAAATCTCACAAATATGTACACAGCGTTACAAGAAAGAGAAGCCAAATGTAAAGATAAGCACCATGAGAGCTTTGACCTTCATTACTAACCCATGGGATCCATGCTCCCTGCTACTGCCTTTTAGTCCTATGCAATGGACTACCTGGTTGAACAGTGGAAAGAAAATACACTGTGATTACTGTTTTCTACTGATCTCTCTCACCTGGGCCCTGCTCCCAGAGACAGAATGGTAAGGATACTGGCAGTGACAACCATAAATGTGGACAGCTGTGTTGTCTGAGGGAAGAAAACTCAGATATCCTTCAAACATGGAAGTTGTATACAAGCAAGAAGCATAGAAAGAACATAAATTCTGTCTAAATGTAGAACCACAGCAGAGCTGACCAAAACTATCTTAAGATTTTGCCAAGAATGTGGAAGTAATAAAAGAAACTTTTTAAAATTCCATCACGAGAGGAGTCCTGCAAGACAGTAGGTAAAACCATAGAGGATGAAAGTGCAGAAGCAGCATTCAAAGTGGCTAGCTCCACAGCTAAAATGCTAAAAGAATGATTTGCCTTGCTAAAGAACCAAGTATTGGGTGAGCTGAGCGTGAGGAAATGTCTGAAAATAAATTGTCAGTAGGAAAGACTCTGAGAGAAATTCCTAAGTTAAACAGTAGTTAGTTGCTGGAGCTGTGCAGTGTTTCTACCAAGGGATTCAAATGTTGAGCTACTGAAGAGCTAGTGCCAGTGGGTTGTCTTCCACTGAACCCGATCCTAATGGAAGCAAAAAAAAGAGCACAGGAAATGTAGCACTGATCCACGGGTCTTTCAAAAGAGTCCTCCGAGGGTGATCATGGGACCTACAAAACCGTGAATGTGACTTCTACGCCAGGAAAATTGGGCAAATTGTTACAAAGAATAAAATCAATAGACACATGGATAAATCTGGTACTCTGTAGAAGCATCAGATGGATTCTGTTAAGGAAGGTTATGCTTCACAAATCTATTGGCATTCTTCAAAGACACCAAAAATCACATTGATATTATTGTTCATGTCTGAATGTGTCATCAGTGTAACCTTAGGTTGCAAGACTAAGACCCTTGGGGCCCTTACCCCAAAGCAGTCTGGACTGAACTATTTCTTCTCCTCAGCTGTATTCAAGCAGAGCAGAAATTCACGTAGTGTATGTAACCTAATGATTTTTATAGTAATCTTCACTCCTGTAGAAATAGTGAGGCAGAGAATACACATAGGTCCCACAGTTTAAATCCCATGGGTAACAGTATGTACTGTACTGAATTTTAATAGCACATTATTCAGAGTATCACATAAATTGTTATTACTGATGTAATAAAAACTAAACCAACACAGCTGGAGAGACCAAGGCTATAAATACACCATATATTTTTTCGTATTGTAATAGTACAGGCCAAATTATTTTGCAGTCTAAATCTGCTTGTTTTAGTTGAATTGGACAACATCTGAATGTGTACATCTACTATAATTCATGTCCCTGGTCAAATCTGTGTGCCTAATTTATGTTTGTTTCCCTAATTTATGTTTCATTTGCCTAATTTACGTTTTAATACAGGAACTGCTGCGTGGTCCTTAAAGGACATTATCTGTTTCATGGATTGATCATGCTGCTGAGGAACTCAAACTTCAGGTGAGGATGCTCGCAACACAGTGTGATCCAGCATTCTAAGATTTTTAAGTACATAACCCCCCCTATTTCTTTAGTTCTTGTGTTTTCTGAAAATCCCTCTGTCTCCACTCCTCTCTGGACCAGTAGTCCCTGGTGAAAAACTGCTCACTGGAGCAAACATCTGCAATGTGCAGCTCCAGGTCTAGCTGAGCCCACCTTGGAGGAGGGGCAGGGTATGTGAGGTGATGACTTAAGAATTTCTTTGTTCTTTCTTCTCTATTTCTGTGATCCCAGTGTCCAAATAAAACATTTTAGTCCAGATTATGAATCTGAGATCAAAACCACACCATATATGTCTTTCAAGCTTTTTGCCAGTAATCTTTAAGATCCAACTGAAAGTTTATCGAAGTCCACTGTTGCTGACACTGATTTCAGGGAGAATGAAATTGGACGTTTACTAAAGCAGGACCCAAAACTTCTCTTTGTTCTTTATTGGTGGGGCACACCATTAGGCCGCAGCGCATAACTGATATTACTGCACGCACATATGTTATATATAGTTATATAATTCATGACAGTAAAATTTAAAATTTGTTGTACAGATGTGTCTGTTTATAACAGGCCCTGTGAGTTTGCAGGCTGGTTTAATCTCTGCGATAGCCGTGCTGGCGTAGCGGGGCACAGATAAGATTCCCCACCAAAGAGCTCCGTGACAGGGCCGTCAGTGCTGGCAAAACGTGCAAGTGTTGAAGTAATGCTGTACAGAAGGTGACGTGCACCGGTGTTATCTGCTGTGCTAAGCTCTGCTTCCTTCTCAACGGGCTGACGACAGTTCTAGTATAAGCTTATCTGGTAAATTACAGTATGGGCAGATCTGACTTTCTGAACACACCCAGAAAAGGACTGTTTCAGTACAAGGAGAATTTTGCTTTTAAGGAATAGATCAATTTGGTATAGACAAACTCTCTGTTGCAGCCAGTTCTCTGCTCTTTTTTTTAATGCAGATTCCCTTTTCTTGAACAGTTAATGTACACAAGAAGTAAACGTAGGAGAAGATTATTGACAGCGTGTTCTTTTAAAAATCTTTCCTTTTGTGAATTATTTACAAAAAGCCCTCAAAACAGAAATCAAAATTTAAAATTAAGCTTTGTATTAAATTAAAACCAAAAGGTATATTGGTAAATGTATCTATGCAGCATGAAGAAAATCTCCAAGCGTGTTGAATGGGCTTTGCAGTGATCTGAGCCCTGTGTTTTCTTGGCCTGAATGGGATACATTGTCAAAACCATTAATATTTCTACAGGGCACAAATTCCCTATAGTAACAGACACCCTGACACGACTTGCAGCTACCTGTAGGGTTGTGAGAGCAGGACATCTCAACCTACCTAATTAATAAAAGAGATTTAACATGAAAGCCAAAGATAATGACAGATTTGTCACCACTGACATGCAAAAGCCAAGTAAGCAGCGTGTTTGGCAAACAAACAGCGTAGCTAAGTAGGACAGCCCTTCATGGTCCTGAAACCTAATTACCATCAGGAAAGTGACAGTGTTTCCTGGATCCGACTCACTAATCCGCCTACCATCACCTGTCTCCCACTCAACGTGGCCGTCCAGCCATGATAGGACTCTCAGTTGGAGAAGTATTTCCTCTTAGAGCTGCTATTCCTGGTGTTTTGTCCTCTCTCTCCCACAAGAGCATTTGTTTGTTTTGCCTCCGTGTTCCAAACTCTCATCCCTTGTCCTTTAGTAGATGAGGTGGCAGTCTGCCTGTTTTACACTCTTTGAATTCCCTTTCATTCAGAATGATACAGAGTCGAATGCTTTAATCCTCTGTCTTTCCAGACACATAAGCTTTGCTTCTAGGATTCCATTTCCTTATTAAATGCTAACAGTATAGATGATAAATTTATCTCAGACTCCTGTATAAGAATGTTGGATTGCCAGTCCAGTTCCTTTGGAACTCCCCAATCAAGATTTTTTAATTGGAAAAAAAAAAAATGTTCTAAAGTTCATAGCAGAACCCTTTATAGGGCACAGCTTCTGTGCTGTTACTTCTGTGCGGTACCTATATTCATTAAGGTAATGAAGCTATTAATTGAATATGTAAGTTCAGGTAATTAAATATAAGACTTATTTCTTTAGTTTAAAGGGTAAAAATAAAAAATTTAAACTTGCAAACTAGATTACACATTTAGTGATGATAAATGTGGTCTTGGAAAGTGCAATATTCCACTATGAATTAGTTAATTGCATCCATTCATTAGGTTATATACATTAGCAGAAGGTCAATCCATTTGAGGCTTGATGTGTTTTACAAATAATAAATTTAAACAGGTAAACTGAAGAAAAATTCAAAATAAAAAGGTTGTTTATATATTTAAATTCAGCTGAGAGCCTGCACAACCAAGAGTACATTGCCTATAACTTCACAGTTAACGGCACACGTTCTTCGCAGCAGTCTCCCGAGGCGCTGCAACGCGCCGTCAGGTACACTCTGCAGGAGAAGACAGGTGCAATTTTGCAGAGGCTGGGCTGAACCACCCCGTGGCTCGGTGCATTGCTGTGCACGAGGTGCTGACCGGCCGAGGAGCAGCTGTGAGCTGCACGGTCTCAGAAGTTGAAGGAGTGACACCTCAGGCTCACTCCCAAAGTGGCAAAACCAGCGCCCTGCACACCAGTCTAGTGAGGGACGTGTTACTTAAAGTATAATACTGATTTTTGAAACTGTCAAACGCTGACAGTCTTTCCAAGTGTATTCTGCTTTATCACTGTCACTGTTACCGAATTATTTGTGGCTTGCTTAAAACCAAGTTTCAATTTAGGCCTGAATTTACCCTAGCAGCAATTAACAGTTCAATTAGGTGTAAAATGGCCAATATCACAGTTAGGAAAACTGATCCGGTTTGCTAGCTTTTAGTAAAAATTATATTAAATCAAGATTTCTTCATTAGCCATTCCTGGATTTTCAGTAATAAAAATGGTTGGGTTTGATATCAGCTTTTATTTTGTTTTCTAGGTTAAAAGTAATGTAGAAGTAGGGAAAATAAAAGAAGATTTTCCTTTGTTTCTTGAAACATAAAATATATCCAGACTCATTCTTAAACAATAATTAATAAAATTTATAATATTAAGAAATTTAATTTTCTAGGATATTTCAAAAATTTCTGAAATAATATTTTTTGAGATCGTCACAGTATTGTGGTTGTTGCTTTCCAGATAATATTGCTTATGTGTATAACAATATTTTTCCCTTATATGTATAAAATACCTTTGTCTGGAGCAAGGACTGATGCCATCGTGCACACCATTCAAAGGCTATAATTCTTAAGAGGTTTCAAACAGTGAGCCACTTTCAAACGGTCAAGCTTAAAGACATTTAGAGAATTGATTCAATTAACCCAGAGGAAAAAATGCTATAATGTGTGATTTATGTTTGCAGATAAATTAAAATACAAGTATCTCCTGAAGAGCATTTGCTGCCATCACGGTCAGTAATGAAAATAGTAGGCAATTAAAATAGGACACCTGAGGCTGAAGCTTTTACTGTATATATCAGAAAATGAAGTTCAGATTTCATAAGTGGAAATCTGAGCTGAAAAATGACTTCATGGAAGTTTCCTTTTGGTTCTATCTTTCTTCTGAAAGTGATTTCTAAAGCACATAAGAAATAGGAAGGGACATTTACTGAGATAGGAAGCAAAGGCTGTAGAGGAGTAGACTCTCTCAATCACTACTGAATTTGTATAAGGAACCTGGGATATCCTTGCTAAATAGTAGCGGGACAGCTGAAAGAAATATATATATATAAAAGAATGTATGGATCAGACTGAAATAATTTGTGGGCAGGTTTTGAAGCCCAGCTTGAAATGAATCACTGGAAGTGTCCTGATGGAATGATGTGATTCAGTTCATTCATGTGTGTGACAAAGTGCCTATAGTCTGGATCTCGCTAAGGAGCATGAGAGGCATTCAGATTTGAAGTAGCAAGAACGAATCGCTCTGTGTGCTGGAGCTGCTGGAGCCACTGTCCATTTCAGTGACGTATCAGCATGTGCTTTGGTACAGCTGCTCTGGCCAGAAGAGGTATTTGAAATACAAATAGTTTTACCCAGTCCTCTAGTTTTATGACTTCCTTTAGGCAATGGGGGGACAGTAGTATAGAGTGGGAAAATATCAGTACTCTGACGGAGCAATTCAATGATCTTGGCTGAATACTAGCCTACATTCTGATACTTGAAGAAAGAAACAGTCACGTTTCTTCTTCAGTTTTTTTGACAGCCATTTCTTCACAAAGTGTGAAGACAGTAATATCTTCGATCTGAAACAGAATGTATTTGCTTTTTGATTTTCTAAGTAGGAGTTTAATTAAATCTCATTCATATGAGAGAAAATAAGCCAGTCTGACTTAATTGCCAGTTGATTTAGTATTACCAGTTCCCCAAAAAAACCCAGAAATGACAGGACTGCAATACGAGTAAGTTGTTTCTCTTTTGTATGTAGGTGTTCAGGGTCTGCAGAATTCGCACAGAACCTGGGGTATTGTTTCTGTTCTTTCTCTTCTTGGCAACTGTTGGACTCACTTTTTTTCTTCCACAAATTAATTCATTTACTTCTGTATTCATTGTTATTACTAAGCTATTGTCCTAATGTCCAAGGCAATAACGGTAGTAATGTCTCCCGCAAAGAAATGACGTTAAATATGCACTTGCGCGACTTGAAGCCGTGACTCAATTTGCTATGGTAAAGCAGCCAGTGTAGTGCTGAATCATGGCAGCAGCTCACCAAGCGGGATTCACCAGGGTGTCCAGTGGAGCATTACAGACCTTGCTCCTAACTCTGTTCAGCAAAGCTACTGTTGTACTCGATGAGAACCCACTTGTGGTCTTAGCGCTAAAGCCTGCATCGTTTCTTCCAGGAAGATGGAAGAGGAGCTGCTGTTTGTGACCTGCTGTCAGGAAGAGCAGCAGCACAGCCCACATCTGCCATGTTCTTCTGGGGAGCCCTCTGAGGCCGGCTGTAGACCAGGAGCCTGCAGCGTGGTGAGTGAAGTCCTATTCTCCCCTTGGGCAATGCCAGTGAGGTGTAGGTAGCAGTCAGTCTAAAGGTGGTTGGCTCCAAGTGTTTTTGCAAATTGAATTGATTTTGGATGCAAGAGGAATGTGGTTTGTACAGCAAGTAGTTGACGGAGGTCACTTAAGCAGCTCCAGATTATGTGGGTCTGAACTGCCTCTCCATGTGCACTGGAATCCCTTCTCACCAAAATCTCCTGAACTTTATTGACTTGATTTAATAATGAAACTGTTACACAATTTCCTCTTTCCTGAAACATGTTTAAATGCAGTCCCTTTTTAAAGGAGCACATCCCCGCTCTGATTTATTTTAAACTAGCTTTTAGAGAGTGTCATCCTTGTGATGAAGTGTTAGGTCTGGTTGCAAGTGTGCCATTAAAAATTGAATTTCTGATGTTTAAAAGTCTCACTCATCCCAAGTGTCACAGTTTGACAGCTCTGCGTGTCACATTATGGATCCATTTCCTCCGTCAGGGGAAAAAAAAAGGAAAAGATGACAAATGAGAAAGCAAAATCTGCAGTCTCCTTCTTCGTTATTGAGCTGGAAATACAGAAATATGCATGTTAACCCTGTAGTGACTTCAGTGGTGCTCTATATCTCATGCTGCTTGTCCATGCAGAAGCAACCTTTGCCCTGCGCTCCTGTATAAACAGTAAGAAAATGCTGGGACAGTTTTTTCAATTGTCCGTGAACTTGTAAAACACGGAGCGAGGAATATCTATGGAATCAACAAACAGATGTTGTAACAAAATCAAGACATGGCCAGATCCTGTTGTTTATTCTTGACTAGGTCAATAAAAAGGTCACGTGGTATATTGTTTTCTGCTTTCATTTGCCAGCTTTACCAGCTGTAGCTTGGTTGTCCTTCCTTTATCTATCTGCAATGTGATAACTTCAAAACACGACATCTGATTGGTTTCAAAATGTTGGGAGTGTTTGCTTCAGTAAGCAGAAGTTTATAGATTTTGTCTAAAGTAACAAAAATGATTTGGGCTTTATACGTTTTCTGCTTAGAAGTTTTGACCAAGGAGAGTGTCCCTTGGCTGTAAATTCTGAAGTCCATCAGCCCAGCCCAGGGCTCAAGCTCAAGCCATCTGCTGTTTCATCCAGCAAGTTGGGACAGATGTCCACCGCACATGCTCTGGTTGCTACATACCTAATCAGTTTGAAACAGAGAGTAGCGGATCTAGCTCTATTTGGTGGCTGACATCCCAGTAACCCCACTGAATGGCATGCCCGACCTCTTCCGTAACGTGGCCTCCCACTAAGAGGACTCCCCCAAAAACAATGGGTAGAAACAGGTGGCTGTTACTTGAACAAATTATCCTGCCCTTTAGGCCTCTTCTCTTTGCTCAAGAGAAGGCCGCAGCTGGGCTGCAGGATTTGCCCTGGCAGTGACCACCTGCTCCTCCCGAGAGGAATTTGGGAAGAGAGGTGCACCTGGGTGCTCTCTCACTGCGCGACTCCCAGGCCTCTGCGAGACCGCTCGGGCTGCCCGTGCCTGCGGCAGCTCCGGCGCCCCTGGTCGTGCTCCGGCAGCGGCAGGAGGGGCTGCAGGGGCAGTGCCCCCGACACTGGAAGACGGGACACTCGTACGGGAAGGGGGAAAGGCAAAGGGAGACAGGAGCAGGGAACAAGTGTGGGACTCCGCCAGGGGAAGCGAGGAAAGGCGTACGGGCGCTCTTCCGCGAAGGAGAAACCCCGGACGAGCAAGAGCCCCGCTTTTCGGGGACTGCCCTCGCAGACCCAGGGGCGGGGCGCCCCGCTCCAGCCCTCCCGGCAGCGCGGGCCTGAGGGAAGCGGGCCGAGGAGCGCGCCCGGCCTC